>JAPWDM010000001.1:62100920-62555920 GCA_035578155.1 Brachynemurus nebulosus
GTATGATAAGTTTTTAAATTATTATCTTACGTAAATTAATTCCACAGAAAAATTAAGAAATTTGTTAGAAATGGATTAAAAAATTTCTAAAGGGACATATTTGTTGTCTTTTTTTATTATACGGACAAACTATCTCCATTTCAATTTTTAAAATGGTACATTTTCAAAAAGGAAGCTTTTTGAGTGATATGTAATGAAAAAATTTTTTTAAGCAAGGCAGTCGGCGATATACAATTGTCTCACTCAATCACCAAATATCCTTATGTATCTTTGTCTCAAGTTGTTTTTTTAAAACGCACCTAGTTTTGTCTTTTTATGTCATGACAATTTGAAATTAATTATGCGGCCATTCCCACAATAAATCTCGTCAGTCAAACGCAAGACGTAAGGCGTAGGAAATATTTCAAAATGTTTTCTAATTTAATTGATTTTATGTACATATCTTAACTATCACTAAAATTTGTTGAAAACATAACATCCGTTTAAATTTCTTTTTTATTACTAAGTTGAAAAACAATTTTAGCTCCAAGGGTTTATACCACTATTGTGTGAAAGCAAAAAAAAAAAAAAAATAATAAAAATATGTATTTTATAGTATACATATACCTATTCATAGATAACTAATTCGACGGAGGTCATTGACTAGACTAATTCAATTATTCTAAAAAAAATTTATAAGAACATTCATTTAAGATTGCATTCAAATATTAAATAATTAATTTGCATAATTTTTTTTCGAATTTACTGCTGCACTAAAATTAGTTTTTATAAACCAGATATTAAAATGGTAAAAAAAATGCCAGTTAAATCTCAAATCTATAGTTAATGTCAACGATGTCAACAGTCAACAGTTTAATTTTATACATGTGAAATTTAAGAAACTTTTATACATGTGAAATATGTAATAAAATTAAAATTTTTATAAGGTAATTGTAATTAATTATATATTAAATTAATACGAATTTTATTTTCTTTCATATAATGTATAAATGAATATTTCGTTTTAGGTTAAGTAACAAAAATTTGTCAGATTTGAATGAATTCATGGTTGGATTTTTATGTTAAGTTTTATGGTAAGTGTGTAAATGGTGATCGAATTAAGACAGATATGAAATCAATTTAAATGTTTTAATTGTTTTTAGGCCTCCAAGTTAATCAGAAATGCTGTCACACTGAACATATTTAAAATCAAAAGCGATTATTTATCAAAACGAAAATAATGAAAAACATTTAAAAAAGTGATTAAAATATCAAGTGAAGCAACGTTCTGCAAAAATTTGAGATGAAAAGTGGAAATAAACATTGTGAAATGCATCTTTCTTTGTTGTAAATTTCAAAAAATTGTTGGCGCCAAAAATGTAGGTAATATTTACGAATAGTGTACATAAAATTATTGCTGGTGTTTTGTATTCAAATTTGACACATTTTTTCACAATATACAGTATTGTTGAAATATTCATTCAAGACTTACACGAACTTTTTAAAAAATTAAAAAATAAATTGAATACAGAGCTCCATCAACTGAATCGATACACCTACCGATACATCAACCTGTGTTATTCCACAACAGTAATGTGCTTCTGGCATTCGATTTAATGAAAATAAACATTCTAAAATTTTATTAGATGAACGCGAACAAATATGAAGACCATCCAGTTTATTGTTTTATGAACGTGAGCAAGTATAACTGAACAAATATCATTTATGCCACAAGATATTGCCGATAACGTACTACCGGAATTCGAATCAGGTAAAAGCAATGTTACTCCTAGAATACGGTTTATGAAATTAGAAAATTTGCGCGCTATGTACAACTGGAATGAACCAACATTATTGTTACGAACCATCACTAAGTTGAATCGAGTCGCTAAATTTTGGTTCAGTTCTCGCATGGCCCGGAAAAATCACATTCTTAAGTAAGGTTACTTCTAACATTCAAACTTTCCGCTACCCAAACTTTATTTAAAAATCTCTTTTTACATGTTTTGGTTAATATACTGTGAGTTCTAGATAGCACTCCAAGAGTTCTACAGAAAATTCCTGTAACTTTCTCCTGTAAAATAATTACTTTTCAAGTAATGTCATTTCAAAGTGGTTTTTGGAATAAAAAATTTTTTACGAGTACTGGTCGATTTGAAAGAAATTTTGAATGAAATTCCAAAAGTTCCACGGAATAGAATTAGGACTCTTCAGTAAAATAATTACTTCTAAACGCCAATTTTAACTATAAAAAAAATGGTTTCCGAAAATATTTTTCCATGGGTTCTGACTGATTTGATTGACTGAAGAGCTGTATATGTGTGCTAATAAATTAGATGTTTTAACGGTTTGCCATAAAACATAAGAACAGAAAGGACGGCTAGGTTAACATAAACCTGGTCACCCATATGCAAAAAAAGTGCTTTTAGTAATTAAAAGAAATGAAAATTCGAAGTAAATTACCTGTTTTACGACGATTGTGACAAAAATTGGATAAAATCAAAATTTTAAGAAAAATCATGGATAAAGGTGCCTAAAATCCTAATTGTATAAACAGAATAATTCACTTCAAGAAAGAAACAATTACAGAATTATGTAATTCAAATTGAAACATATTTATTATGAAAGAAAGTTGCTCAATTATACATAGAAAAATTGTTAATACATTTCAGCGTTAGTTTACGATTTTCCATATCTGTAAGTAATAAACCAATTGGCTAAAACCAAAAGCCAAAAGTAATTTAGCTTGAATTTTTTAATGTTGAATATATCCCAAGTAAATATACGCATAAAATTTAAAAATTAGTAAATTACTTATTTTGAAAACTTTTTCTATTAAATTAATTGCTATAGTACCTATATTTATTTAATAAAAGTTATGCCTTTATCATATCAATTGACTTAAATACTTATTTATCTGCCGTTCAAATAAAAATATTTTTGGAAAGCAAACAATTTTTAATTTTCATCGTTAGAGAGCTAAGATTATTTTAGATAAACATAGGCTATGTTATATGAAATTCGACAGGTCTTGGTGACTTAAAAAAGCCAAAAATTAATTCCCAGCTAATTTTGAAAATTTTTTCGCTCTTAGAAAGCTAAAATATTTTAGACAAACATTGGCTATGTTATATAAAGTTATGAAGATTAACGGGGTTCTGGCAATTCAAACGCGCAAAATTTATTTATTCAACCGATTTTGAAAAATTTTTTGCTTTTAACAAACTAAAATACTGTAGATAAATATTTAATATAGACTATTTATATATACGTAAGGTATCCTGGGGTTCCAAAAGCGTCATAATTCATAAAGAAACTGCCAAACCGATAGAAAGTTATTTTAGATGGACAAAGAGGTTGTTATATGAGTTTAGCTAGGGTCCTAGGGTTCTATAAGCATCAAAAATAAAAACTAACCGGCTTTTATTGAAATTTTTTTCACTATTAGAGAATTAAAATATTTTAAAAACATAGACTTTGATATGTGAAGTCAGACGGAGTGCTAGTAGCTCAAATTTGCCAAAAATTAACTACATAATCGATTCTGAAATTTTTTCTTTCGTAAATCTTTGGAAATTCGCTATGTTATGCAGAATACTGCGACAGGGGTATTTTTATTCTATAATGCAAATAAGCGAACAGTAATTTTAAAAAATTAAAAAAAAAAAAATGATCTTACTTTTATAACAAATGCAACACACAAATATTAAGTAATTTAAAAAGTTATTAAAGTCACTGTTTATCTATAAAGTAGGAATTTTGGATTTTTATTATTTATAAAATAGAAATTTTGGTTTTTTTTTTGGAAAGAAAAGATATCTTCATAAAGGCCTTTCAGTTTACTATTTAAATTCCTTTTTTAATATTTAAAAGTAAAACACAAAGGCATTTGGCGGATAAGTATGGGTAGGAATGCCCTCGTACGAATTGTGCTGGCTTTTTTCTTGCTAACTGCTATCGGCACAAAATTGAAATTTACTGAGATTCAGCCCTTAAAAACTTAAAACCTTTTTTTAAAGCCCCGATTAACCGGACACTCGTCATCAGTTTTGGAACCACCAAAATGATCGCTTGTAGACTTTCAGTTACATTTCGCTGCTCACGGCGTTTTTTAATTATAATTGTAATGAAAAGATGCATATTCATATGTGATTTTTACTACGTTTTCGTAAATGTTTTAATATACTGTAACCTTACTACTTTTGGTACAGAAATGCAGTGACATTAACACCTTTGATACAGAATCGCTGTAACCTTTCTACCTTTAGTATAGAACCACTGTAAGATTACTGTTTTTGCTATAGAACTGTTGTGACTTTACTACTTTTTGTATAGAACCACCGTAAACTTACTACCTTTGGTATAGAACCGCAAATTTTAGTTTCTACATATTTGTAAAAACTGAAATTGTGATTCTGGAAAGCAAAACTCAAGAAATTTTGAATAAATTAATCAATATTGTCTTCTAAAGGTCACATTTCAGTTTTTGATTTTACAAAATCAGTCAGGAGAACGGGGCTTTCAGAAACGCGGGGTTTAGTGGTATGCACCGTTTGTGTCACCCTCGGGGCGGCCCTGGTCCCTGCGTTTTTCTTGTCAATTTTACAAAATTTCTTTATTAGAGAGAAAGCTTGATTTTTTTTAAACTAACACACAGATTTAATAGAAATGATAAAAAAAATAGTGCTAGATCTAATTGAATTAAGAATTTGAATCTCTTTTTAAATTTTCATCTTGTTTTCTGAAATTTAAGACATATTATCAAATCAAAAAACAATAAAATACTACAATAAGAAGATACATAAATACATATATAGAAGCGACTTTGAAACAAAAAACAGTTTAGTGAAAAGTGAATTAAAATAAAATTCTGATTAAAATATAACTAATGTTATAATTTTTTAACGGCTATTACATGAAAGAAAAATATTCCATGCACCATGTCTGGAAATTAAGCCATGGTATCCGATTCTTTAGGGTTCGAAATGTAAGTGTAAATGTAAGTTTTGTTCTCCTTATCACATGGGTACCTCACCTCCGAAAAATGTATAATTCGATGATTATCGAAATATAGTGAAACTTCAAGAAGTTCAACAAAATGTTCCCTTTCCCTCCTGAGTTGTAGTTCTTGGAGTCCCTGTGATGGTCTAAAGAAAATATATTTTGACGTAATTTTTTATAAAAAAAACTGATTTTTAAGGTTAATTTTACTATGGATCTGGATATTTGAATAAAATCAATAGTTATCCCAGACTAATTACTAAATAAAATTACATTTAACTCAACAAAAATTATAAAATAAGTTTTATAAAATTTATTTAAATAAAACAAATAATAATGATAATTTTAATTTCAAATATTATCGAGTGCTTGTGAGACACTACTACGTATGACAAACTTTTGTTTGCATTTCAACACACGCAGTATTGATATGTTCACTAATCGTTCAGCTAAACTGAAACTTTAAGCACTCGATTTCTTTGGTATAGTATGACCAAAAACCACATGTAAATTAAAAATCACAAAGTGATTGAAAAAATTATCCGGATCGGACGGGAATCGAACCCAGGATCTTCTGGTAACTAGCCAGACGTGCTAACCTCTACACCAACGATCCCATGCTCGGTAAGCGGTCGGTAACGGCCAATCAGCACACCTGGCTAGTTACCAGGAGATCCTGGGTTCGATTCCCGGCCGATCCGGATAATTTTTTCAATCACTTTGTGATTTTTAATTTACATGTGGTTTTTGGTCATATTATACCAAAGAAATCGAGTGCTTAAAGTTTCAGTTTAGCTGAACGATTAGTGAACATATCAATACTGCGTGTGTTGAAATGCAAACAAAAGTTTGTCATACGTAGTAGTGTCTCACAAGCACTCGATAATATTTGAAATTAAAATTGTAACTGTTTCTCGAATCAGAGAGAGTACTAATACACATAGGTGATTGAATGGGTGTCCGGCTCGGCCGCTTACCGAGCATGGGATCGTTGGTGTAGAGGTCAGCACACCTGGCTAGTTACCAGGAGATCCTGGGTTCGATTCCCGGCCGATCCGGATAATTTTTTTAATCACTTTGTGATTTTTAATAATGATAATAATACGTCTTAAATATCATATTGTTTTAATAATAATGAACACTAACTTAATAAATTGCAGTAAAATACTTGTATAAAATAATGTATAGCAACAACAACAATCCGGCTAAAACTTGTTACAACAATATGCAGGTAATTTTCATGTACGTATAACTAACTGAAAGGAACCGTCTGTGATGGGCAAGTGATCTGAAAACACACACACATACTTAAGAATACAGTGTACGCGTACACGCGATGCATGGCTCGCCCCTCTCACTTAATGTTTTTGTTGTACTTCTTGGAGTGTGCAAAAAGTGGATTTTTTTCTATAATTTGTAATAATCAAAACGAAATGTTTGAAATAAACAGAATGATAAAATATATCCTCGCTTTTATTAGTAATAAGAACAGAATATCTAAAAATAATATTTTCTGAGAGGATAAAATTCGCACTCTTAATTGAAATTTATTAATACTAAAAGTTGTTGTGCGCTCTGCAGTTAAGTTTAAGAATAGAAAAATTATTTAAATTATTGTGTTATGTTGATATTTTTTTTTAGATAATTTCCGAAAACTTATAATGTTGCTATAGGTCAAATTAACTAAAGTTGGTCTGACGTCAAATTAATAAATGAAGCAAAATTAGATGTACATTTTTAAGTCACTATAGTTATCTTAGTATAAAAATACTAAAAAGAAATATAGACAGAAAATTCTGGACGTCTAATTTTGCTTCATTTATTCACAATTATTTTTTTATTTTTTTAATTTTTTAATTTTATTTATTATTTTTTTGTCATCTTTATCATTGTTTTTGTTCTCCCACAATTGTAAAACGATATGGCGCTTTATGAAAATGGGTATGTAATTGGTAATCAATTGTTTCTGCGACCCCCTCGAAGAGATTTCGCGACCTTCACTTTGAGAATCACTGATTTAAACAATTCTAGGTTGGACCTTAGATGTAGTAACCAAGTACAGTGTATTCAACTAAAACTTTTTCTAGTCAAAAACATTATTGTCGGAAGTAATTTAACCGACTATCTTTCCCATTTGAATATAAATAGTTAATCGATATTAGTATTTTTAATGGGCCTAGTAGTTTTTGGGATTGTCTAAATCGTACCTATAAGAAAGTGTTACTTTTGCAACAATAAATTGATAGCAAAAATATATTTCTTTGATTAATTGATTTAAGTCTTATACCTACTTTGTGACAATCCATGTCTAAAATTTAAAGTACCCCTGTCGCAACATCTGCATAATATAGTGAATTTACAAAGATTGGACACTGGCGGATCTTATACAACAACCTGTATCTATCTACGGTAGTTTAGCTCTAACAATGAAAAATTTTCAAAATCGGTTAAGTAGTTAATTTTTAGCGCTTTTGGGCCCCCAGGACCTTGACGGGTCTTACTTATATAGTATAGTATATATGCATTTAAAAGAATTTAATTTTTAAAAGGTGAAAAACTTTTCAAAACCGGTTGGGCAGTTTTATTTTTGGTACTTTGGGACCCCCGGACCCTGACAGACCTCGTACAACATAACTTATAAGTATCCATTTAAAATAGTTTATCTCTCTAACAGTAAACAAATTTTCAAAATCGGTGATGATGCGTTCTTGAAAAGTTAGTTAATTTTTATTTTGAAAAATGAAACATAAATATTGTTATTATAATGATAATAAAAACTATGAAGCATTTATTGTGAAGAAATTCAGCAAATTTCTTAATGTTTCTCAGAAGCTAGTTCACTTAGAACAATGTTTTAAAAGCTTGTCTTATGCAATTTTTTACGCTTTTTTCGATGGTGTAAAAAAAATCAAAAAAATTTTTGAAATATGGCCAAAATTTGCAAAAAACCATTAAAAATGGCGAAAAATGGCCAAAATTTTGGCTTCTAAAAGTCGGACGTATCTGGCGTATCTCATCAAATACAAATTTTCCTGAACGTCATTTTCGGTTTCTCGAGGCCTCAAAACAAATTTCTGTCATAGTCCCGGACTCAGATCTTTTCATGGCACCTGCTGTAATAAGTGTATTTCTAAAAAGGAAATTCACTTAAAAGGAAATTCACTTAAAAAATTACATAATTATGATTGGATGCTCACGTTTAATACCTGCTATACGTACAATTATACCTTCTTTATTAATGTTATGTCTACGCAATTTACTGTTAAAGGTGAAGTTATTTTTGTTAATAATATTATAAATATAATAATTAATGTTAGTTGATTGTGTCTGAGCCTGTTGGTTTTGCACTTACTAGTGGAAATTTTCCTTGAAAAAATTAGACTTATACAGCCTATATGATAAGAAAGTCGAGAGTAGGGACGCTATCCGTTTTCGGACCCGTAGAACACGATTATGTAGAAAAAAATTATATATATATATATATATATATATATATATATATATATATATATATATATTCCCGCTACCTTTTAATATGTGTAGGGCCTCCTATGGAAGTTGAGAGCTGAAATTTGGTAAGTGGGGCTCACTTTCGATGCACCTCATACTATCAAAGTGGGGTCAAATTTTGGATCCGACCCAAATTTTAAGCGGGTGGTGGGGAGTGGTAAAACAATAAAACTTTTCCAAACCGGTTGGAAATAATGTTTCGGTCAATTATCTACAACATATCCAAAATTCAGCTTCCTAGGATGATTTGGAGGGAGTATAAGGGGAAAAAGTATTTTTCCCTTATACTCCCTCCAAATCATCCTAGGAAGCTGAATTTTGGATATGTTGTAGATAATTGACCGAAACATTATTTCCAACCGGTTTGGAAAAGTTTTATTGTTTTACCACTCCCACCCCCCTCATTTTTAAGGTACAATTTCATGCTTTTGTGACGTTTTCGAAGTTTGTACCCCTCGCACAGGTAAACCAGATAAACCTAGAGGGCTGAAATTTTGTATTCGGATTGAATTAGTATCAAGGGGGTGCCTTTTGGGGGTCTCAGCTTTTAGCTCTTACCCCACCATTTTTATACCGGAAAAAACATGATTTTTCTTGTTTCTTAACAGTTTCGTTCGGGTCAAAATCCCCCCAAATAAACCTAGAGGGCTGAAATTTTGTGTACAGGTTAAGTTAATAGCCAGCCACTGTTTTTTGGAGGTTTCAACTTTTAACCCTTACCCCCATGATTTTTAGGTCAATATTTCCTTAATTTTTTGGCCTTTTTTCTAACACGTCTAAAGACTCTCTAAGGAAACTTAGAGGGCTGAAATTTTGTATATGTGTTGAGTTAGTATCTAGTTAGTGCCTTTTAGGGATTCCACATAACTGTTTCCCCCACTTCTCCCATTTTTACATCGGAATTCAATGGTATTGTTAAATATGTTAAATATGCTTTATATTTATACTATAAGACAAGTAGGCGAATAGTAAATTTAAAAATTTAAATAAAATGAACTTACTTATATAACAAATGCAATACATACATATTAAGTAATTTAAAAATGTTATTAAAGTTAATGTTTGTTTATAAAGTAGGAATTTTGGATTTTAATTTATGAAATAGAAATTTTGCATTTTTTTGGAAAGAAAAAATATCTTCATAAAGGCCTCCCAGTTTACTATTTAAGGTCCTTTTTTAATATTTCAAAATAAAACACGAAGGCAATTGGCGGATAAGCATGGGTAGGAATGCCCTCGTACGAATTGTGTTGGCTTTTTTCCTGCTAACTGCTATCGGCACGAAATTGAAATTTACTACGATTCAGCCCTTAAAAACTTAAAACTTTTTTTAAAGTCCTGATTAGCCGGACACTCATCATTAGTTTTGAAACCACCAAAATGACAAATCGCTTGTAGACTTTCAATCACATTTCGCTTGTAGACATTCAATACCGAAGATGAAGGGAAAAATTCGACTTCCGTGATGGGGCCCCGCTGTTCACGGCGTTTTTATTTATAATAGTGTGTGATAGAGATTTTGTTTAAAATATATTTGTGAATTTATATTTTAATTATTTATAAGAACACACAATATTTAATGAATTTATATTAATATGCGATAATTTCCATTACGTGTACTAGCCAGCTAAATTGCGAATCAGCCAAAGACGCCGGATAATATGTAACGAAATGGATGTATTTCAAACATTTTCTCCATTCATCCGATTTCTACGCGATTTATAGGAGGGGTTGCGGTTATAACCAACGGCCGTTGGTTACTACACAATTTTTGTAACTTTTAGTTAATTTTGTTGGGAGTCTATTACAGGTACATTTAGAGGTTTGAACGTTATTCACAAATTAATCTAATTCTAGGTATATATTATAGGTATTTCAATATTATATGTATATAATACAACTCACTGAGAGGCAATTGAGAAATATTTCAGAAAACGTAGAAGAATGATTAAAACAGCGAAAAAAAAATATTTTATCTATTTTTTTAAAGACCTTACCTTTAACACAATAATAAAAAATTTTTTCGTAGAATCTGTGAACATATTTGGTAATGTATATTTTTTTTTCAAATTTTAAAAAGGGTACTTCATGCTTAAAAAAGAAAAAAAATATTTTTGTGTATTTGCGAGCAAAAAAAACTTATCCTTTCTATTTCCTTCTATTTAACTCTTTTAAGGGATTTATTATGAATTTATCAATTTTTTGGAGGTTACTTACCATTTTTGAGATATTTGCAAAATTTTTACCCCAATTTTAGAAGGGCTATTTCACTCCTTCAGACAGGTTTTCTGCAGATAAAAAAAAATACGGGGTTCTTAGTTTTCGACAAAGAATAACATATCAAAGTATATCATCGGAATCGGAGAGGGACACCTCCGAATGTTTCCTTCTGAGATAAATAGACAGGATCTCTTGTGTAATGTTTTTATACGTTAATGTTTATATATATATATATATATATATATATATATATATATATATCTGAATGGACCGTTTACGAGATATTTACAATCAAAAGTTTACGTTTACGAAAAGTATCGAAAACTAATTTTTTTGAAAATATTCTATTACTGACCAAATCAGTGGGACTAATAGAGCATAAATTAAGCCATTATAATCAATTTATGATAAATAACTCAGTGTCGATAATTTTCGATAATGAAAAGTATGTTTTAACAGTGGCAATATGTTTGGAGTACCTGCAACTTGTTTCGTTTAAGTCTTCAAAAATTTCGTTATTTTTTCGCTACGATACACGGTCTAGGAGATATAATTGCGATCAAATTTGTCAATAACGTAAAGTATCATTTATAAACAAACATAACAAAAAGTAGGTACTGGTACACTTTATGAAAGATCGAATTTAGAAGCACTTCGAAAATTGAATACATCGGTATAGATAATTTTTTCAAGTCATTTTAGTTTTGTGAAATTTTCGTGTAGGAAAACTGCGTTCTATGGGGACCTGTCGCAATTTCATACCGTATTATATAGAATTCACCTTATTCGACTTCACTTGACTGTATATATTTATGTGACCGCGTAAAATAAGATCGCGAAAATCAAATCCACCTATAAAATATTCAGCGTAAAATTGGGTTCGTTTTGCCGCGTAAAACCAATATTCCTATAGAAAAGTCCGTGTAAATTGAGTTCAATTTGTCGCGTAAAACGAATACTTGCGTAAAAAAGTCCGCGTAAATTGAGGGACCGGTGTATACACTTAAATAATTATAAAAGCATGAAATGTGGCGATTTCACTCCAGAAGAAGAAAGTTGTGCCCGCATCACACGATGTAAGTATTGTTTGCTAGAACTAGTGCTGGAAAACTTGGTTGGAGTTGTGCTGGCTGTAGTGATGAAAAATGACGTTCGCTCTGTTGTGCAAACACTTGCAAGATTTCAAACATAGAACTATTTTCGTGTTTGCTTCTCTGATATATTTAACCGTTAACTAACAAGAAAGTCGTATCTTTTACGTGAGCATCACTAATGATAGACGATAGTGGTGGTAAACGCAACTACAGACTGACCAACAACACCACCAACACACATCACGTGCAGCCAGTATCGCAGAAGAGCGATCACAAAGCTCGGCACAGCAGCTCGCTTGGAGCTTAGCAATGAAATCAAACAGCAAGTTTAGTAGCGAAACAACCGTCGTATGATGCGGGCTTTAGATACCTAACTTTCAATCTAACAGGGCAAAATGTATAATCCGTGAATCATAGACTAACCTACATTAGAGTTTTAAACTATTCGCTTGTTAAATTTAATAGATTTGAGCGTTACTTTATTGTATTCCATATTTGCTATAATAAATAAAACTTAAATACCACTTTGAAAAAATACCACTTTTATTGTTAAAAGTCTTTATGTTCCGATCAATGTTCCCATTTTCAAACAAGTGAAGATTAAATTCGAATACATGCTTGTTTCCATTCCTCTTACCCCTATTATTTTACCATCATGTATTTGAATTTAATCTTCAAGAGTTTAAAAGTAAAGTTTTTGAAAGTGGTATTTTTGCAAAGTAAAGTGTTTTATTTATTATTCGCTTGTTATTTTAACTTGATTTTAGTAAACCAATACCAATCAAAAAATAGATTTATACAAAAATTTAAATAAAGTACTGGCTATTCTTTAAATTGACTGATTTATTAAAATAATAATCCCAAAAGTTAATTTTTTCAAGACTAGGTGCATCATTATCACTTGAGTTTTTGATTAGTGGATAATTTAGCTTTCTTTATACAAATAAAAGTGAATTCTTAAAATATTATGGATTGTAGTGTTGAAAAATACACTATGTCTGAAACTACTACCATAGTCTGTGTGGCTGAAATATTAAGAGTGGGGCTGGGTTATTTCACATAATAGATACAATTTGTGCGTGGTTGTCAAATAATCCTACAAAAAAATGATTAAATATATATTCATATAAAATATATTTAAAAATACTAATCTACAAATAAACTAAATTCTATAAAAAAATAAACTGAAAATCTGAAAAAATTCTAACAAATACTTACATACGTTTATTCATTTAAGTGTATATGGGACACCTGTAGATGTGGAAATCGTGTAAGAAGAAAAAGGTATAATATAAACATGCCATACAGTGGCGACCTCATCTCCTGTGGCAGCAATCAGAACTGACAGCAGGAAATTGAATATTTCAAAAATCAATTTCTTTACACGGAAGTTCAATTCCAATATCAAACCAAATGTATAATACATATAATTTTATAAATATAATGTGTTACAGAGAAGATCATAACATAAAACTACAAAAACTGACCAATCAAATAGCTCCAGCATCTCACCACGGTGGTTTAAAATATAAATTGTTAGTTAATATTACCTACTAGTTTTGTTTTAATACAATTTCTAGAGCTCAAAATGTTTTTAGTGTATCTAATTCAAAATCATATTAGTTTAATTAATTAATTAATTAGTATTAAATTCTAACTTAAGTTAAATAAGTACTATAATTCAAACCATAATTTTTTTTGGTAAAAATGATGAAATTTTTTAGGAAACGTGATACGTATACTTTATACAGTTGAGGTCGAGGACTCGAATCCCGTGGCCAGCTATGCTTGTGGATATTTTCTATAGTTTCCCTTCACAATTCCAGCCGATTTTGTTGGTATAGTTCCTTTACGAAGACGGCTACAGACGCATACCTTCCAAAACCTAGTCTCCCACCACTTTTCTTGTCCTCCACTTATATCTCAAAATGTATAAATAATGTATTATAAACAGCTGTAAAGTTAATAAATTGCACAAATAATGATGTGGGTGCCGTCTGTTAGTTTGTTAGACTGAAAAGTCTTAAGAACGGACGATAAATTACATTATTATCATTTATTGTTTTTATCTGCGACCACCATGAAATTGCTTATTTATTGTGCAAAATACTATCTAGGTAAGCTACGTTTTTACATACAGCTGTACAAAATATGGCTCTTTACATGCATGTACACGTAAAATACCACAGGTTCCTACACTTTTACTAATTCTTATATTGTATATTATATTAGAATCTGTACAAAAATTTTACCTAGCAACTGAATGTTTACATTTTTGTTTTTAATTTTCAAATTCTACGTAATTTTAATGTATTGTACTTGTATCAAATTTTTATCGTTTATTGTGAATTTCATGTTAGTCGTACATAAAGAATAGTAGGTACATAACTCGGTTGTAAGGCATATTACACACTCGCGCAACTACGCACTCCCCGCTATGCGGCTCCTGTAACTTTTTCGCTCATGTGTAATATGCAACTTACAACCTCAATCACGTAATATACTATTAATCCTTGAATATTTTGATAAACTTAATAATTTCATAATGATAAAAGTCTCATTTTATTTTTAAGCTAATTTTGCTTAACAATAAAATAACAAAACAAACTGTTTAATATGTTTAGTAGGCTATACACGGGCACGTACACTAGACTCTCGTTAATTCAAACCTGCGATAATTCGAAACTCTCTATAATTCAACGGTATCACGAGTTCCCTACAAAATCTCTTTATATTTTTCGAATTAAAACAATACATTTTTATACACTTGGCAATTCGAATGAAAAAATCATTGCTACGTAATAAAACGACGCGTTAATTCGAAGTCATCGGCGTCAAACACTCGAAAATTCAAAGTTGCAAAGAGAACGAGACAGAAAGATTATAAGTACATTCTGAGACAAGTTCAAGTTCATTCATCGCAAATGCTTAAAAAATTAAAATTGTTACCTGTGATAATTCGAACCTCTCTATAATTCGTAATATTTTAAGAGTCCCTCGAGTTTCGAATTAACAAGAGTCGACTGTATATGGTTGCGATAATATATACCGTATACAACACTTATGTCGAGTATATTGTAACATAGTTGTGAGTCGGGCCCGTGCAGAACTATGTTACGCAAATGACGGCCCATACCACTTACAATTAGTTACCTGTGTATAATATCCACGTCCATATAATGCTCATTGACGTCCAGTTTGCGTTTAGTATTTAGCAATTAGAACTAAACTGAACTTTTTTATTTTTGTTAGAATAATACAATTTTTCTACTCCTGTTGAAGAACATTCTCATTACATATCCGTTAATTGTTGAGAAAGTTAGGCATTATTCAAAGGTGTGGAGGAATGATCATTACTCAATACCTTTCGACCAATGAAATCACCGTATTAACCATTATTCAATGGGCTGGCATTTGTTTTGTGTATAATATATTATGTATCAAGTTTTAATTTTATATATGTTGCGTAGTAATGTGCAAGTAAACAAAGTAGTCTGTATTTTGTTTTCATCGTTTGTACATATGTATATAAACATTTAATTAAATTAGAGATAGATTAAAAATTGTATTCTTTTGATTTAAAATTTATATTCAACTTGATTTAAATCAAAAAGGAAAAAGTCTTAAAAAAATATCGTATTCTACTCGCTTGCAATGGGGCTATTACTCACTCAGATGCATCACGACACTCGCCTCGTAAACTCCGCTCGTGTCACAATTTCATCTTCGTGAGTAAGTAATAGCTATCATTACCACCTCGTTGAATAATATACTATTTTATGTGGTATTCTAATTACGATAAGAAAGTAGATTTCATGTCCTTTTGTCTTAGATTATATATTTTTTTTGAATTAATGCTGATACATCAGGGGAATAATTTCAGTTTTCTAATTAAATTTTGAAAATTATTTAGTCAGGAAATTCTACCTACAGATTTTTAATATTATCTAGTTTTAAGAACTTTTTGAGAACTTTGTTATAGTTTTATCTGGGGTATACTGTCCTTTATATCAAGGTATATAATTTTTTCACACTTGTTCTAATTCGTTGGAGAATTTTCAAGTGTAATCTATTATCTAACAGTGTATATTTTATTTTTATAAAAATTTTATTTAAACTTTGATATTAAGAAAATAAGAAAAAAGTATGTAGCTATAAATTATTACTTTTTTAAATCGGTGAATAAAAAAAACTTTTTTTTTTAATACCTATATAAAAAGATTTATATTTAGAACAATTTTTATATCAAATATTCGAGAAAAATTAATTCCTTTCTGCTTTAGGAGGGGGGTAAATAACGGGTTGAGAAAAAATTGAAGACCTAGGAATATAGGAACCAACCAATCAAAGTAGAGTCTAAGAGTAGTGGCGATGCCACCTTACAATTTACAGGAGGGCCACATTTGTTTTAATGGCTTCATAATACTGTTTTTGACACTGCAAATTTCAATAATGTTCTCGAACTAGGATAAAAACAAAAAAAAAAAAACTATGACAAAATTTGAATTTTTACATGGTAAAATACAGTCACTCTTGAACTACAAAATGAAACGGAAATATTAAAAAAGGCGGGGGATCGTTTCGGACTTTCCAGGGCTTAGTTATGGAGGGACCGCGGTAGAAAGATGTTGCGTCACCTCGTACGGTGTTCCGACACCTTCAAACGGCAGTCCCAGAGCTTTGACCGGCGTTTCACCTACTAGGGATTTTTTGGATTAGTGTTTTTAGTTTTTTTTTTTTTGCTCGTCATTTCGGCTGAAAAAGATACAAAGGATACAATTCTTTTTTGCTCGTCAGTGTTATTTTGTTGCGTTCCCACATCCAAAATTTTAGAAATTAAACCCCGAGACTTTCCCTAGTTAGACACCACTATGCATACATACATACGTTTGGTTGTTCTGGGTTTCTCTTATTAGGCACTAAAATGTTCAAATCCTCTAAAAACTGTATATTATGTTTAAATTTCCAAATCTACCGAAAGTATAAGATCTGTGGAAAAAATAATTTGAAATCATGAGTCCAATGCTAAGATCTTGAAAATACTTTCAATACTTACATCGTGCCTCTTAGTTAAACTATGTATATAGCAAAATGTATAAAATTATTTCCGAAGATATAAATTTCAAACTTATACTTTTGTTTACGTTTCTTTATTTGAAATATGCCCTTTTCATGAGAAAAAAATGTGGTGTGTCAATTAGTACGAAGTGCTAATTACCCATTTCTGTTGTTGCAGATTGAGATAGCGTTACCTATGACGGACGGATTTTAGAAATACCGTAGGTACCGAAGTACTATTCATTAATTCCCTACAAGAGAGTATAGCTCCTGCAGTAGCCAATTAGCGCGTTAATCATTATTCGTTAGTAAGATATTATTATAGCTTTTATCAGCAACAAATACTTGTTTGTAATGTTTGTATCTATGTATACTTGTATGCATACATAGATAGCTTCCATATTCATATTATTTTTGCAGCGAATTCCAACGATAACATCGATCTAATTCATAATTGTAATCCAAGTGTATGTATACTTCATGCCTATGTACATATTCCACTTGTATTAATCACTCACCCCGTGTCCCGCAGTTTTCGATGATCGGTCGGTTTACTCGAATGAATTAACGTTGTACATCATCATCATCATTAGAAAAAGATAGACGTACATGTTAATAAAAGTCCACAAAAGGAGTTATATGTATGTGTATGTATGCACATGTACATGTACATGTACGTATGTGCGAGGTGCAGGATATTAAAGTGTATGAGTGAATAACAGGGACGCGCACACGAGGCTAGGGTGAGAGTGAGGCGGGTTGGAAGACTTCTTATTTAAGTAAAACTATTTTAATTAAAGCAGCGAGTAATTTAACAAGGCGCGTCTTGTTTCATGATTAGACGGGTGAGAATGGGCGTTAAAGTATGAACCCTCAATGGTTTTCAAAGGGTGGTTAGTTATTTAAAGTAATGTTTATACGATATACTACACAATATTGTGTGTGATTGTTAAATATTTATTATTATTATTTACGAAAATTTCCTAAATAATTGTGATATAAAAATAAATTTAATTGACTTTTGATGCGAAAAAATATTTTGAATGTCTGAATAAATTTTCAATAATAAAAGTATATGCTAGAGAATTGGGTAAATTACGACTATTTCGGGTAATTTCTTTTGGTCTACTGGATACAAAGACAGTCTTTGACTTCTTTGATAGCCTTTTATTTAAAAAGTGTGTTGCAAGCAATCATCTGGTATAATAATTAGTAGATTATTTAAAAACCTTGTGCCCTCGTATTTTTCCGCTTCAAAAAATTACTAGCTTTTTTAGTTTTTATTTATTTATTTATTTATTTATTTATTTATTTTTTTAAATTACTTTTTGTACAAAAAAGTTACATACAAAAGTTGTAGAAAGTGGTGCAGAACCTGGATCGAATTTCTACGGAAATGTCTTCTATTGAATAATAGTATATTATTCAACGAGCTAGTAATGATAGCTATTACTCACGAAGATGAAATTGCGACACGAGCCGAGCTTGTGAGGCGAGTGTCGTAATGCATCTGAGTGAATAATAGCCATTGCAAGCGAGTAGAATACGATATTTTTTCTACGATTTTTTTCCTTTTTGATTTAAATAAAATTGAATATAAATTTTAAATCAAATTTTTAATCTATTTCTAATTTCATTAAAAGTTTGTATAATATTATGTATAAAACGATCAAAACAAAACATAAACTACTTTATTTACTTGAATGTTACTAGGCAATATAAATTAAATTCAAACTTGATACATACATATATACACAAAACAAAAGCAAACCCATGGAATAATGATTAATACTGTGATTTCATTGGTCAAGAGGGTATTGAGTAATGAACATTCCTCCACATCTTTGAATAATGCCTAACTTTCTCAACAATTAACGGATATATAATGAGTGTGTTCTTCAACAGGAGTAGAAAAATGTATTTTTCTACTCCTGTTGAAGAACACACTCATTACATATCCGTTAATTGTTGAGAAAGTTAGGCATTATTTAAAGGTGTGGAGGAATTTTCATTACTCACTACTTTTTTGACCAATGAAAACACCGTATTAACCATTATTCAATGGGCTGGCTTTTCTTTTATGTATAATATACGTATCAATTTTTAATTTCAAATATGTTGCGTAGTAACATCTAAGTAAACAAAGTAGCTTGTATTTTGTTTTCATCGTTTGTACATTTATAAACATTTAATGAAATTAGAGATATATTAAACATTGTATTCTTTTGATTTAAAAATATTCAATTTTATTTAAATCAAAAAAAAAGTCGTAGAAAAAATATCGTATTCTACTCACTTGCAATGGCTATTACTCACTCAGGTGCATTATGACACTCGCCTCGCAAGCTCGGCTCGTGTCACAATTTCATCTTCGTGAGTAATAGCTATCATTACCAGCTTGTTGAATAATGTACTATTTTGCACAAAAACTATTCAATATTTCGTAATATAAATAATAATTTTTTCAAAACACTTATACAATTTGTCAAGGACTACACTTTCGCAAACTTTCATAAAAAAATATTATTGGCAAAATTTCGATTTTTAGCGGTTTTTCGCAATAACTAATTTGTTTATGCACTAATTTTCATTAAACTAATCCTCATTCTGTCAATGTTAAAAAACTTCTGCAACTTTTGTATAAAACTTATTTATGTAGGAAATTTTGTTTATCTTTTTTTGGCTTACTTTGATTGCTATTTCGTATATCTTCTGCGATGATTTAGCTATTTAAAATACTTCTTTCAATTTTACGAAATTTTTGTTTTCTATATTTTCCCTTGGTAGTCTTTTGGTACGTCAAAATGGAATTCTCTTGGATTATATCAGCAAATTACGACAAATTTTAATAATTTTAGTTGATTTAGTATGGATGTGGTAAGAATGTCTCGCTCTTCGCGTTTTGGGCGAAAAAAAACATACAAGTTAGTTGTGACATACAAGTAATATCATGCTTAACAACTAATTTTTTTAACAGAAACATGTGTTGACAATTTCTGACACTTAGTGAATGGTAGCAAGGGATATTCTAATTATTTAGTTTAATCCTGGTCAAATTTTTAGTATTAAATGTGAAGTTTAGTAGACAATCACTTGAATTTATGAAGAAAATCATGGTTTAATATAGGTACTAAATTCAGTTTTTCAGCGGCTTTAACCTCAATTCAAAATTTGAATCAAAATCATCAAAGCGTGGCTTTAATCAGGATTGAAACTCCATTTTTATTTAGACAAAAAAGGTTCGTATTTCATTATTTCGTCTGTTATGATTTATATAAAGGAAATTTTACAACTTCACCAGAAGTTCAATGTTGGCAATAAAAAATCCTTCAAATGATAATCGTTTGATTGTAACTTTAGAATTTTGTGTAAAGCAGAGAAACTAGAATATGATGAGGCTGATGGTGATGAGGCTTGTTGTATTATGGTGCTAGTGAGTGAGCTACCTTTATGTGTGCACATTGTTCACGGATAACAGGCAACGTTAATTAATGTTAAGTATAGAATATGTAGAGAAAATAGTTGAAGAGCTACTGCCAGCCAGCCAGCTCCTACCTACACTCGTACATATGTATGTGTGTATGAACTGACTGCAGTTGAGCTAAGCAATCCAAACCGTGTCATATTTACACCGGAATAATTGTACCTACCAATGACCAACTAATGTTTAATAAAATACTAGAAAATTTTTGAAACGATGCCTGACCGACACACTAAAAAAAAGTAGTGCTTTGAGTTAAACTCGAGTTGAGAGTCCAAAAAAAAGTATAATGCTTTCAGCGAAACTCAAATTGACAGACCGAGCAATAATAATAATACTAAGGGGATCCGAGGCCCCGCCGCGTCGCATGTAGACCACCAAACGGGCCCATTGTGTACCATTAGCTTACACCCAGTCCTTCGTAGAATATTAGAAATGCCGTAAAATCTGCTCTCCTGATCTCCTCGGAACTCACTAGAGCAGATCCCAGGTAAGATAATAATGAATTTTATGTTTCGAATGTTTCGACTTCAGCAGTACCTATGGACTTCTATTTTAAAATTTCTTTTATACGCTGGGCGTACCGTAACTTGGGGTAAGATTGGCCCTTAAGGGTAAGACTGACCCAAGTCTTGGAAAAAGACAGTGTGATTTACTATTAGTTAGTAAATACAACTATCAACTTGGTTCTTGTGGTAAATGACAGGTAGCAGCACTGACTATACTCGAATGCTAAGATTGATTTAATTCCATCTTTTGCCACTGCTCAGTGCTGCTCCAACTTCATCGTTACTTCTTGTGAATGTTTTGATGCAAACCAACTTTTGCTTACACATCCAGAACTACTTAAGATTTTTGATTGGTAAATATATAACAGTTTTCATTTAATATATATTCAAAATATTTTAAGTTTGCTTTTTCTGATACTTACCTTGTTTATTTGTAAAATGTGATTTTGTAAGCTGGGGTAACTTTGGCCCAAGTATTGGGGCAAGATTGGCCCACCCTGTTTTTTTTTTTTTTTTTTTTTTTTTTAATTTCTATTAAAAGAACAGTATATTATGCAATAAGTACGGGAAATTGTCGATTGCCCACGAGAGCGAAGTTGAGCACACGATCGTAGTGAGTGCACTCATTCGCTCAAGTGGGCAATCGACAATCCTGCACGAGTTGCATATACTATTTTTTATTACGAATTTCACATACTTTTTTCCATTATTATTACTATTTTTTATTCCTTTTTAAAATAATATTATTGAGTATTTGTCTTTTTTTTTTAATTAAAAAAAAGTTTAAATTATTTTGTTGGTGGTTTCTATAGAAATAATTATGAAATATTTATTAAATGAAAAATCAGGAGGCGGCTTTGCGTGTTTTGATTAAATTTTGCATGTTTGATTGTCAATTTGCGTGCGGAAAGTTTACTTTCCAAGTATCACTTTATTTGAACCCTAACAGCGCCCGCTCTAGCGTTTACGCCGCCCCGGGCAAGAGGGAATAATTCCGCCCCTGCACGAAAATTAGTGACATTTACTTTGGTCGCTGGGTGTGAAAATCGCGCCCTCCTTTCTCTTTTTTTGTACTGGCGACCTTTTTTTTTTCTTTTGCTCGTCACCTGTGGAATGCCGCCCTTTTTTTACAAAATTACCACCCTTTAAATTTTCTACCCCGAGCAAACCTCTTTTTTTTTTACTCGTAAAATTGAAAAATTGCCACCCTTTTTTACAACATTTTACAAAATTACCGCCCTTAAAGTTTGCCGCCCCGGGCAAATGCCTGGGTTGCCCGCCCTTGGAGCGGGCCCTGTCCCTAAAATATTGTACACTATCTACTTACGTACAACCACAATTAAAAATGTCGAACATTGTCCCACATAATATTTGGCATTAATTACTTGGACATTTTGTATTTGGAACAATGTTACCCCAAATAAAGGCAAGATTGTCCCAAATTTTCAGAACATCTTAAAATTCAGTTCTAATAACTAGTCAATGTATACTTTGAAATTGCAGAGTTCAATAGCTAATAGTAAGAGGAAGTTACCTAAATATATATGAGAAATATAAGGCAGTTTACGTAAAAAAACGCAAAAAATGGGCCAATCTTACCCCAAGTTACGGTAGTTCTGAGGCAAAGTTATTCTTATCACCTCATCCACTGCCGCTTACTGGCTGCTCGCACTAACTACAGAGGTATGTAGTAGCTTCTCAAGCTCCTTTGTTTGGTGTTAAACTATGTTTCAATCTAAACTATGTGTCTATGTAAGTATGTATATCATATTTTCCGTAATGGTACAGTGAAAATTATATTAATTCCCACTGTCTGATCATAATATTTTCCAATCGAAAGAAAGATTAGATAGATCTACTAAAATATTAATGAGTGTACCTAAAATGCTATCAAAAAGTGTATTGAAAAGAGCTGCGGTGACGCAACAAAGAATAATAATGCTTAAGGTGACATAAAAAAAAAAAGAAGAAAAAGGAATTGATTTTTTTTATAATTATGTTATTTAAAGTGTAGTAAAATATTCTCCTAAAATTTTATTTAAAAAAATGAAAAATCAAAAAGTAATGGGCATTTTGATCCACGCACTTGACTATTGACGTTATAAAACTTTAAATGCTTTTTTCCTGGAAACTATGTTTTTCGACATGGTTCCGCATGTATCTCAAAAAATATTTGCGATATCGACATAAATCAAAGTGTATCTATATTATTATTCGATACCGTCATTTTACCGCAGCGCAGGAACTAGGCTCTTTTGGTTCCGTAATATATTTTCAAAATGGCGGCTCTTTATAGTCGGGAAAAAACGGTGATTTTTGACAACTTATTTTCAAAATGCGATTTCTCACTGGTTTTTTTATTTTTTTCTTAGATCCTAGTTAGTACCATAACTGCATATGCATCTTTTCAGAAAATTCTTAATTTTTTGATTTTAGTTTACTGAGGATTTCAGAACGCGCGGAACCATCAAGGTATGGTTCATTTCAGTTAAATTTAACCATGCTTGGTCACTTTGAATTTAAATAATTTCCGTTTTTTTGGCTTTATCTCTTTTATTATTGCATTTATGTAAATTTCAAATTTGCAGTATTTTTAGAAAAGAATAGAAGGTTGATTTGTTTCGAATATAAGAATTATTTAATTTTTTAACGAAAACTCATGATCAATTGTATCTGAAATGAGGTATAGAAAAATCTCGCAGTGTAGACTTCAACGTAATTTATACTTAACTCATTTTCGATTTAAAAAAATTTCTTTTTTTGTAATCTCAAGACATGTAGAAATAATGTTGTATATTTAGTTTTTTAATAAAATATTTATTTGTATAAAAAAAAAAATAAAAAGGTCGATTTTTAATGTTTTTTTTAGGTGAATCTCCCCTTAAATACTAGAAGTTCTTCGATATCTGTTGTAAAAAGAACGGACATAACAATTAAATAAATTAAAAACACAACTGACAGAAAATAAACTTACAAATTGTTGAGCCCTTGGCTTTTGGGTTCGTATGTCCCAGATCTTAATTACAAAGGGGTGGTGAACACGGTAATTATCGATGAACCAACTAATATTGCATTCGATTTTGCATGGGATTTGTTTTTGTAGGCGAAAAATTTCTAGGAAGACACAAAGGTAGATGAAACCACAATTTTTCCTGTATTGATAACTCTTGGCGGTGAATACGTGTAATTGAAACGGGCTTTGAAAAATTATAATAAATAAATGAATAAGTACATATATAATAAATAATTCCAAAACACAGATAATCCTAACTAATATTATAAATGCGAAAGTGAATTTGTTTGTTTGTTTGACTGCCTTTCACGCCTAAACAGCTTAACCAATTCACTTAAAATTTTGCACAGACGTGTTTTGCGGAACAGAGACGGTTATAGGCTACTTTTTGTCTCGAGAAAATATCTAATTCCCGTGGGAAAAATGTATCTTATACTATTAAACGAGCAATCTTTTCATTTGTTACTAAGTAAATGTATTTTAGAATATTAATAAATATTTCTATACCACAATAATAATAATATTTCTACCGACGACTACTATGAAATTACTTATTTACTGGTCAAAATATTATTTGTATCCTATCTACTTAATAAATTTCTAACACTGACTGACTGACTGACAGACAACGCACAGCCTAAACCGTTGAGTTTAGAAGAATGAAATTTTGCACAGGACGAAATTTTGAAATTTTTTCCCTATGTAATGTAGATGAGCACTAAGGAAGGATTTTTGAAAATTCGCCCCCTAAGTGGGTTAAATGGGGAATGAAAATTTTTATGGAAATTCATTATTTTTGAAGTTAGATATATAAAAATATGTTACTATGATTATTCAAATAAATAATATTTTATACATTGACTGACAGACAACGCACAGCCTAAACTGTTGGGTTTAGATGGAGCACAGAAGATATGGTGTTTAGGCTTCAATTTATAAATAAAAGTCAGTTGTGTAAACGTTTCTGGAAACTCATTCCCTAAGGGGTTAAAACAGGAAATGAAAGTTCGTATCGGAAGTTCGTCATTTTTGAAATTAGAAACGTGGAAATTGGTACTTAGGCGTTTGAAAAATATTAAAAGTGAGCAATGAGTACCTAATAAAAAGATGTTGCCGATAGGAAATCCTATCGGGTATACGGCTAGTAAGAAAATAAACAATCAAGTTATCGTCAGTTGGCACATTTACTATTCTTAACAAATTCCATACAGATGAAATTTCCACCGGGCCAGGGTCGGTCACCCTGATATTTAAATTATAACAACAGACAATTGATTAGCATATTGTTAGCAGAAAGAACAATATACAACGATAAACATAGGTTACCTTCGACCCTGGGGAAATATCTAAACCCAGCGGGAAGTCTTATTCGCGTGGGAAAATACATTTAAAATGATATAAAAAATGTTATAGTTTATTTTTTATCCGGGAAAAGTATTTTATTTCTGTGGGAAAACTCCCAAGAAAAAAGTAACAGTTCTCAATATAACGACGCGATGAAAGTACACTCTAGACGATTTAACTAGATGTCATAATTTCAAAAGCCACGAGAACAAAGCCGCGGGTAAAAGCTAGTTCCATATAAATCACAAATATATACAGTAATATAATATTTATTGCACTTGGATCAATAACAAATGTTTGGGTCGGCCATTAGCATTGTACATAATATAATTCATAATTGACATAATTATGAAAGGTGAATGTACATAAGTACAGAAGCGGAATATGAATCCTATGTTGATTGACAATACAACGTAAATGGTAGTGAACCGACCTGTTGAAAGGTTTCCTCTTACTAGGGAGCATAATGAACCAAAATTGACGAACACAAGGTCTTGAATTGTATGGTACCGTTGCGAGCTTGCTGTAGCACATGAACACTATAGCAATATTAGAAATTTTGAATCACAGTGATTAGAGATCGTATGGTGGTTTACGTAAACAAGGCCCACGTATGTACGTACTCTGATACGCGGGTGCGATCCTGATTAGCGGACTGTTTGGTCGTGTGCTCAAGCAACACAACAAACAATGAAAAAAACACCGCAGGCTTAGCTCGTGCGGGTACCAAGCGACCTTGACTTTAGAATATATATTATCTGGTTACAATAGAATAACATAGAAAATGTAGAGTACCTACGCGTAACTCCAGAGTGTGAAAATTACAAATTCCGACACAAAATCAAAGACAAGTTATCGTTGAATTTTGAATCTTATTGCCAGTCGTGCACCTATAAAAATCTGTTGCCTAAACAAAACTACACCCCGATTGCGATAAGAATGTAGTGATAATTTGTTTTTAACTTATTTTGATTATTTCGTTTTAATTTCATAGCTTTCAGTGGCAAAGTTCTTTTAAGACGTCACCTATCCTATGTTTCCTTGGATAACGTAAAGATTATAATGATCCACCAACATCTAAATCAGTTCAGGTTTTATTCGATACTTTTTAGTAGCAACGCAAGTCTGGCCATCCATTCCATTCATTTTTTTAAGATGCTACCTAATCTATGTTACCCGGAGTAACGTATTAAGGACTTTTCTAACGATATCACAATATCTAAATCATTTCAGGCAAGTAGAAGTGGATTAAATAAATTCTCATTCATATATACCTTGTAGCTCATCAAAACATTTTGAATCCAGATTTTCTACGTCAGATCTTATGAGAAAATAGTGCGTTGAGTAATGTTCGTTATATTATATTTTATTACCACAGTGTAGTAGCAACACATGTGTATCTGTTTAGTTGTTAATATTTAACTTTAGAATAGGCAATGTTGTTTCTATTGGTTGTATTAAACTGGATCCGAAATCTTTTGCTGAGCCAAACAGTGTATGTGTACGTACATGAATCCTAAGAATATTACACTCCTTTTATCTGGGCAGTTGTGTAAAAATAATTTTCTTTAAGGGGATGGTAACGTTAATTCGGCATGAAAAAGGCTCATTTTTAAGAATTTCAGACGCTACAGGTACTATAAATTTAATTAATCGATCGTAACATTATAGTAAAACATACGAACAATACTTCCTTAATTATTTAAAACAAAATATAAGTAATTAAGCCAACGGCAGCAAATTTTCCGAGGCGCCGCGAAAACAAAGTTGTCTATCGGTGAACAATATAACTCACGACTATATCATCCGAAATAAAAATAATGAATGACATCATTAGATAACCTCTTTCCTAAGGTATCCCTGGGAGGAATTTTTTATTTTTCGATTGTTTAATTTTTGGTGACACTTAGAAGTGAAAACACCGATTTTCATCTAAAAAATTGACCTGTTTGTTATTGTAAAATTAATAATTATGAAAAATAAAAAAACCTCCTAGGGATACCTGGTCATTTATGTAAGGAAGCTGTATACAAAATTTCAAAACAATCGGTTGAGTAGATTTTGATTTAAACTGTTTACCGGTTTCAAAAATGACAAGTGTCAGAAAATCACTTTAAAGCTTTGTATACTTGAAAATCCAAAATTTAATATGAAAAATTTTTTCATACCTGCGACATTGGTTATAGTCTACATTAGTATATTGACAAAGACCCATCTATGAATAAAAGAATTCAGTTCCAGCTGGAAGGGATATAAAAACGTATCGGAGCAACAAACGTTCATCTTAGTTAGTTTTACTCCCATTTGTTTAAAATTTTGACACAACAATCTTAAGATATTATACAATCATATGAAACAAAAAAAAAAAAAAAAAAAATAAATAAATAAATAAAAAATTTTAATACGTTACCATCCCCTTAAGTAGAAATAAGCGTGGATTGAAGAATAATTCAATTCTGAACACTGTAATGTTTTGAACTGTATTCATTCGTGTTTAACTTCTGACTTGATGATATTTATGTGGTATTTAATAAAAAGTTAATTAACTTAAATGCAGGACTGGCGAGAGAGTGGGGAAGTTGGGGCAATTTCCCTGGAGCCCGAGTCTAAAAAGGGAGCCCGCAGCCTCGATTGGGGGCCTGGGAAAAGTGAATATACTTTTTTTTTGCTTATCAATTGTATTTTTGGAGAAAAAAATGTTTAAAAATTTTTTATTGTGCCCAAGGGCCCGTCATTTCTCTCGGTGGCCCTGACCTGCTTAAATGGTATAAAAAATGTCGATCAGGCGACTCTGAAACATAATAATAATAACAACTTGTTTTAATATTCAGTAGTTTCACTGTATTCCGGTGTTTATGTTATAATAATAAATGCTATATATCTTGCAACATTTTAACTAACTATATCAATATGTTTAGGTGGGCGCTAGGTGTTAGGTGCTAGATATGTATATGATACATACATCGGAGCTTGTTGTTGCTGTTGTTGTTTCAGTTTGAAAGAGTTGAAATTAAGAATTTCACTGAAACCTTAATCAAATGTTGCTTTATTAGAAAATTTATATTGCTATGCTAAAACTTGTAACTAGATATTTTTAGTACATGTCTGTTATGTAATTGAAATTTGATCAATGGTACGAGTAACCGTGATGAAAATACCTAATTGAGTTACACAAAAGAATATTTTTTGTTAGAAAAAAGTATATAATTTGTGACCAAAAATAAAGTGTTGATTTTACTGTTGCTCGCGACAAAATAATCAAACAAACTAGGATCCCGCAGAATTCTAAACGGGATGTAGAAATTCAAAACGGGATGTGATAGCGAAAAAGAAATGATATTTTGTAGTAATAGATATGATAAAGACTTTTTCACTCTCGTGACAGATTCACTCTCGTGTCCTTCCATCCGTCTGTCACAGACGTTTTTCTCGAAAACTATGTAAGGAATTTAAAATTTGGCACAATGTTAGATCTTGATGATGCGCACATATAACGCTAGTCAAAAATTAGAAAAAAAAATTTGGAAGATTAAAAAGGACGGTCAGTTTGAAGCAAAAAAAAAAAAAATTCAGCTAATATATCGTATGGGATATCATCTAAAAGGCATTATATATATATATATATATATATATATATATATATATATATATATATATATATATATATATATATATATATATATATGCATAGGTATAAGCTACCTTCGGGGATTCTAAAAAATTTTTTTTTATAATTTTTGGTCCAGTGGTTTTAATGATAGAGCTCAAAATTCGGAAAAAATGACCGTCCCCCCTGGTATCCGAGGTTTCTAAAAATTTTGATTTTTACAGGGTTAACAGATATTGAGTCATAGATTACTGGAAAACTGCGGCTTTTTCTTGCTGAAAAAAAAAAAAATTTTAAATAATAAGGGGAAACAGTAATAATTTTATTATTTGTATATAAAAAATTATTTACTTTAATAGCCATAGACCCATGGTAACATATTTTTTTAATTTATGTTGATTCAGTTATCTATGTGGAATAGTATATTGTACAATAAGTGAAAAATAAGCTTTTCCCACGTATTTTACACTATAATTTCTCTACGAACACATTTTTTTTCGTAAAATTTAACATAAATAATTAAAATAAAATTTAAATTAGTAGTCAAAAAATTTTTTAAATTTATAATGTCAGTGGTAAGATGTTTAAATTTTTGCCAAAGCGTACTTTGAAACTATGGAAACAATAATAAATAATCAACTTACAATAATAACGATAATAAATAATAAACAACTTAAATCAAAAACTTAGCCAATTATTTTATTATATTAAGCCGTGGGAAATTATTTCGCACGGCTATTTCCGCACGGTGTGGGCAATTATTAATTTTTACATATAGTTAGTCGTGCGTAAAATGTTACTTTTAATAGTAGGAGTTGAAAAATAATTTTTTGACAGCGCAGCGTCTAGTTTAAAAATTTCTTTGATGAGTTTATAGATTGGTTGATTTTCATTGACTTTTTTAATATTTCTAGTATTAGTTCCATAAATATTGTGATCGACTATATAAATAACTGGAAATCTATTTGGAAATAATAGCTCAAAAATTATTATAGTCGGTGACATTCATCCACGAAACGAGCTGTCACTGTACCTCATATCACTTGGAATGAGCTCACTAATAACAAAGCACACCACAAGGGGAAACACAGTAATAGACAACGTATTTACTAACACTTCAGTACAATGTGAAAAAATTCATACATTTTTCAGTTATCACGAGCTTTGAATAAGATTTAAACACACCTAAATAAAAATAGTTTAATTAGGCCTATTGACTGCCCAGTGTACGGAACCATAATGGTGCGAGCTCGACTGGCTCTTGACTGATTTTCTTATATGGTTTTCAATCTACAAAAAATTAAGTAGTGAAAGGGCAGCGCAGTGGCAGTGATACCTTCGAACTATGATGCGTACGGATATGATATGATTATTAAGACATTTTTGTTCCTCAAGACACGAAGCCTTCAATTCAAGGTTATTTTGTCAGGTTTTCTTTGTCACGGTTGTTTTGTCCACGGGTTAAGTGTCATGACACCCCGATTTCGGCAACACTGCTTGAAAATTAAGTTAAGGGGGGAGTTCACGCCAGAAACGGCTAATAAACTAATTTTTTTCGAATCTCGTTTTTTGTTATTATTTTGTTCTGTGGTTCTTTACAAACACGGTGATATATAAAACATGGCCAAAAAATTTTTTTTTCAAGTAGAAAAATATTTATTTGTGAGCCGCTCCACAGCCAAGTTGCTGCTCCTTTCAACTCCGACAACGTTCCCCCCCTCCACCTCCCCCTTTCGATTTGATCAGTAATATTTAGTTTTGGTGTGTACATGAGTTATAGTATGCACGAAAAAGGACAAAAGGGGACAATGTATGGGGCTGGAGAGTTTTAATAAACAGTGAGTAAACCGCTTCTTTTGTTATTATTTTTGTTTTTTATCGTTTCCCGAAAGTTGTGTTTTTCCCGTCAAGGAAAATTATATCTCAAGTTCTAGAAAAGATAGAGACTTAACTTTTTTTAATTTTGTTCATAAACATATTGCGCATAAAGTGGAGTATGCTTTTTCCATTTGAACAATTGTAACTATTTTTAAACATTTTTTTTTAATAAAAAGTTGGGTTTTATAGTTTTTAGAAGTTTGGGATTACAATTTTATAGTTAATTTTTAAAATTACCTGAAACTCATACTCAGTTTTATGGACAGCTCCTTTAGGAATAAAATAATGAAAAAATATTTATTACTTTTTGAGATATGGCGTTCCTTGTAGTCGCTTAAAAATTTGTGAAAAAGGGCCCCCTCCCTCCACAGGGAAGAGTAATGAATGTTTCAAAAACAATATTTTCTATTTGAAACCCTCCCTAATTTGAAAAAAATTCAACAAGCAAAATAATCATAAATAAAAAGTTGCTTTTTTATTTGAACTCCTTCCTTAAGGTAGTTATAAAACTATAAAAATTAGGATTGTACTTTTAAAGAATGCAGTGGTTACTATGTGGTCTGAGGTCTCACGAAAGCAGTTATTGATATGTTATTGTTTAATTTCTCAATACGTTTTAGTGTAAGTAAACGTTGCAGTGGCGGCAACGTAAATTCAAAAATACCGCTGTAAAATTTAATTTTTTTTTGTTTACGCTATGTCCTACGTGAACGCGACGAGTGCGATAAATGCGATGCGATGTGAGCGATTATTTTTTAAATGTATACAAATAGATTAGATTGTCCATTGTACGCGATAAATGCGACGCAAGCGAGTGACTAAATTCGCTCGCTCGCATCGCATGGTTTGAAAATCAAATTGTTTTGTTTTTCGTCGCGCGTTTAAGCGATTAAGACCAAACTTAGGTGATATAACTTCCAAAATATAATCAAATGTAGTTGTAGTCATTCTTGTATAAGAACAAAATAAAGTTTCATTTTTTCTCAGTTGTGGGTACAGGTGATAGAATTCACCAAAAACTAATCTATCCTAATAAATAATTGAATTTGTAAATAATCGTTCTTTTTCAAACATTTTTTATAAACTAAGTATTTTACTGGAGCACTTTCAAGCAATAATAATTGTGTACTCAATGACATTTTTTGTTGGTTTTTTAAACCAAAATTAGTATAAAAATACACGTGCAAAATAAACCGTTCCACAATTCACATTTAAAACGCACTGCGCTTCAAAAAACAAATAATGTCGGTCAATACGGAGTCGTTCGCATCAATCGCAAATTCGCGTTTGTCGTCAGTAGATAGGACATCATGGCGAGCGACGAGTGCGACGAACGCGAATTCGCTCGCATCGCCCGCAAATTCGCGTTCGTCGCGTTCACGTAGGACCTAGCGTAAATAGTATTTACATTTTACAATTTAAATATAGTTTGACCCAAAGAAAAAACAATCGTGATACATGCAGATAGATAAATCTGAAGAACGACCTTGTTTTATACTTTGAAATATCTAACTAGTGGTCCATTTGATAGTTTTAAGTGATCCGCTTGAAATCGGCTATGGGCTTACGGTATTCGTCGCCACAGAATATATTTGTCGACGTAAATTAAGAGAGGTAAATTATACACACTATTTTCTTTTAGTCTTTTGGCTTTTTCTAAAACTGGCATTAGTTGACATACAAGCAATAAAATGTGTAAAAATTTGTTATAATATATTATTATCACAGCTAACTTAAAAATATCTTTTTTCTACTCCTACTATTAAAAGTAACATTTTGCGCATGGCTAACTATATGTAAAAATTAACAATTGCCCACACAATGCCGAAAAGAAGGAAAAGAGCGTGCGAAATAATTTCCCACGCCTTAATATAATAAAAAAGTAGGCTGTTCCGGTAGTTTAATATATAATATATAGAAATAATACTAAAAATATACATAGATAAATGTATGTTGATTATTTATTATTGTTTCCATAGTTTCAAAGTATACTTTTGCAAAAATTTGAACATCTTATCATTGACATTATAAATTAAAAAAAAATTTTTACTACTTATTGAAATTTTATTTTAATTATTTATGTTAAATTTTACGAAAAAAATGTGCTCGTAGAAAAAGTATAGTGTAAAATACGTGAGAAAAGCTTATTTCTCACTCATACGAATTGTTGCACTCGCCCTGCGGGCTCGCGCATCAAACTCATATTCGTGACAAATAAGCCTCTTTTCCCACTTATTGTACAATATACTATTTCCATTTAAGTATTATTAGTACAATTACTACAATCAGTTTCTTCTACAAAAATAAACTTTATTACTTTACACATTTACCTATTTAATTTATCTAAAAATTTTCAAACTTTGTGCGCTCTTAATTTAAGAACGAAATCCAAATTCAAAATTCGGATATTTCGTATGGCGACCTCTGAAGTTATCATTTATTGACGTACACCTCATTTATCGAAATCCGTTAAATGTCCGTTCTTTTTGTGCGTTTTTGTTGTATTTTAAGATTAGATATTTAAAAAAATACCCCTGTCGCAGCATCTGCATAACATAGCGAATTTCCAAATCTTGGGCACTGGCGGATCTCATCTAAGACCTGTACCTATTTAAAATAGTTTAGCTTTCTAAGAGTAAAAGAATTTTTAAAATCGGTTGGGTAATTAGTTTTGGTATTTTTGGGGACCCAAGAACCCGAACGCATTTTGTGCAGCATAGTTGTATCCATCTAAAATAATTTAGTTCTCTAGCAGTGAGAAATTTTTTAGCATCGGTTCGATAGCTTATTACTGGCGTTTTCGGATCTGCAAGATCCCGGTGGACCTCATTAAAAAATCAGCTCGACCGTATATTCTAGGCGGACTTTATGTAATATATATATATATATATATATATATATATATATATATATATATATATATATATATATATATATATATATATATATATATTCAAAACCCGTTGTGTAGCATTCTACGCCGCATTTGCATCCGCAGGACAGTTGTGGATCTCAGATAACACAACCTGTACCTATCTAAAATAGTTTACCTCGGTAATAGTAAAAAAGTTTCAAAATCGGTCAGTTATTTTATTTTTGACACTTTTAGGTCCTACTGACACTTCAGACCTTGCATAACGTAATCTATATGTATCTAAAATGGCTTAGCTCCCCAACAGTGAAAAAATTTTCAAAATCGGTCGATTAGTTTATTTTTGACACTTTTGGATCCGATGGACCCTGGCAGACTTTACATAACGTAATCTATATTTATCTAAAATAGTTTAGCTCTGTAACAGTGAAAAAATTTTCAAAATCGGTCGGTTAGTTTATTTTTACCACTTTTGGGTCCCATGCACCCTGGCGGACCCTAAATAACGTAATGTATGTCTATCTAAAATAGCTTAGTTCCCCAACAGTGAAAAAATTTTCAAAATCGGTCGGTTAGTTTATTTTTGACACTTTTGGATCCCATGGACCCTAGCAGACCTTACATAACGTAATCTATATTTATCTAAAATAGTTTAGCTCTGTAACAGTGAAAAAATTTTCAAAATCGGTCGGTTAGTTTATTTTTGACACTTTTGGATCCCATGGACCCTGGCAGACCTTACATAACGTAATCTATATTTATCTAAAATAGTTTAGCTCTCTAACAGTGAAAAAATTTTCAAAATCGATCAGGCAGTTTATTTTTGACACTTTTGGGTCCTACGGACCCAGGCGGACCTTACATAACGTAATCGATATTTATCTAAAATAGTTTAGCTCTGTAACAGTGAAAAAATTTTCAAAATCGGTCAGTTAGTTTATTTTTGACACTTTTGGGTCCTGTGGACCCTGGCGGACTTTACATAATGTATTCTAAATCTATCTAAAATAGTTTAGCTCTGTAACAGTGAAGAAATTTTTAAAATTGGTCGTTTAGTTTATTTTTTACAATTATGGGATCAGTAAATCCTGGCGAAACTCATACAAGTCTAGTACTCTAACAGTAAGAAAAGGGTTCTAAGGATCTCATATAACTTATGGCAGTCCGTAAGCTTCTTGCGGACATCATTTAATTAATTAATTCAAATACTTTAACTTACTAACTGTGAAAAAATTTTTAAAATCGATTGGTTAATTAATTTCTGGCCTTTTTAGGTCCCGAAAACCTTGACCTGTACATATTTTGTTTTGTTTCATATTTAATAATATTTATATCATAACATAATCTTCAATTTCCTGTTTACTTAAAAATTCAATAAAAAAAAAAAATTCTTCATTACATTAGCTTAGAAAATCTGTTTAATTTACATTTTTTAACATGAGATAGAACCATGCTAATTATAATGCAATAAATGAGAAACAAAACTCTATACATGTATGTGTGTTATAACACATATATGTGAATAGTCTTCACTTGTTCTCACAAAATTCTTTAATAAAAAAGTGAAATATTTTTATACTTCATAAAGAACTGAGATATAATTATAAATTACTTATTAGACTAACAAAGAAAGAATAAAAGTGAAAATTTACATTTTCTCGAAAAATACTTAAAATAGAAAGAAAATTATAAGAATATTTTCTTCATAATTTTTTTTTCCTTTTCAACGATGTAAAAATCGAACTGCCTTATGATAGGATCGAATGATAAAAAATGGCCAGAAAACCTACTTCTTGGCGTTAGACGTTTCGTTCGAGAGTTATCGTGGGAACACATAAATATATATATATATATATATATATATATATATATATATATATATATATATATATATATATATATATAAATTTTAGTGAATATCATTTTCGTATTCTAGGGAGCTCAAAACAGATTTCTGCCATAGGTGCGGACTCAGATTGCGTCATGAGACCTACTGTAATAGCTGAATTTCGAGTTTTCGAAATTCGCTAAAAATAGGCATTATGTGGTTTCCTTTGCTCTGAAATTAATTTTTGTTAAACTTAACACTTTTAAATCTGTTCTAAAATAATCAGCAATACATTCAACATAAAATTTACAAGAAGGAAACTAATAAAAATCAAACCTAATTTCAATTTCTACATAATATTTCTTCCATTTTTCTGATTAAAAACGTAGTAAGTAGCTAATCCATTAAGTTAAAATGTTTTCATTCGGCCATCGAGAAAAATGATCAACAAAATAAAATGAAATAAAAAGAAACACCAACCAAGAAGAGCTACCAACTTAAAAACATTCAAGTCCAAAAAATAAATAACATTAATAATATTAGTAATTTTAATATTGTAAATTTACAAAAAAGCAAGTAAGGAAGATGGACGATCAGCAACAAAGATGAACGATAAAGACGAAATTGGCGTATGTGTCGTATGAAAATGATTAAAAATGTTAAAAATACACGTGGGCTTATATATATACGAACAACTATACACAAATTTGGATGTATATATATTATGTAAAATACCCCTGTCGCAGCATCCTGCATAACATAGCGAATTTCCGTTTATAAAAATTAGTTTTACTCGGAAACTAGTTGACATAGAACAATAATTTAAGAACCTTTTTGATGTAATTTTTTCTCCTCTTTTAAATGGTGTAAAAAAATTTTGCAAAAATTGTTGATTAAGTGGAAATTTTGAAAAAAAACTAATTTTTTGCAAGAACAAAAAGCATGTTCCTGGCATCCAACGTGTCTAGCTAACGAACTTGTCCAACGGTTTGGCATTTCCAACATTTTCATCAAATTTCGTAAACCTAGGACATTTCGTTCGAGAATTATCGTGCGGACATATATATATATATATATATATATATATATATATATATATATATATATATATATATATATATATATATATATATATATATATATATATATATATATATTAGTGAATATTATTTTCGGTTTCTAGAGACCTCAAAACAAATTTCTGCCATAGTCCCGGGCTCAAGTCGCGTCATGACAGTGGCTGTAATAGCTGAATTCCATTCTGGAAATTCGCTAAAAGTAATTTATAAGAAATGTATTACTGTACGATACAGTAAACATAATCTGTATATATGTGTAGTACAGTACAATATAAAAACATAATGTAATAAAGTGAAGGAATGCTGTTTATATAAAATTAACATATGTACTGAATGAATCAAAAATGATTTCAGTAGATACATTTTGACCTTTGATTTTTGATTAAAATGAAGACATTGTTGATAGGCAAAAGACAGAACCACTCTCTTGAAGAGGTTTAAGAAAAACTGAAGTCTTTTAAGTGTGTCTACATTACCTAAGAATCTTGAAAAGATAAACAGGCCGACAAGAAAGTAGATGAAGGAAGCAAAGATATAGCCATGAAAAACAGCTCGCATACGTCTTCTTACTTCCTGCTACATCTATAATTTCCAACAAATATTCATATGATTACTCTATTTTTTAAAAATTCTGACAATAGTTGCTCCTGATAATAACCTATTATACGTTTTTGGTTAAAGGTACTTAAAAAATTACAATGCGTGCAATTTTTACTTGCAGTTGAAGCGAATTTTTTTAAAAATTCTTCGTCATTCTTATTAAATTTATATTAGTCTTTTTAGTCTAATAATGGTCAAGTTCATTTATGGAGGCTAAAAAAGAAAACACAAATTATGCTTTCTAATGTATGTAAAAAAGGCACGGTTTTTGCTGAGGTCTTACATTTTGTTGCACTAATTTTCTTATTATGCGAATTTACTTAACCACTAGATGTTTTTTTTTTTCAAAAATTGATCTCTGTTAAGTTTGTTTAATCACTTCCAGTCAAAAAATCCAAAAATTTGATTGAAACGTTATCATTATGTTAGTGACGTATGCAATAACCATGATACACAGATTCATAACACTTTATACTTCCACAAAGGCGACAGTGATGTTTGAATCCTCTTGTATATGCCATATACAACCAAAACAGTTTAAATCACTGGCAAAAATAAAGAATATATAAAGTTTTCAAGTAACAACAACGAAAAGCAATTCCATTTATAAAATATACTCAATTCATTTAGAACCATTTCAATTTATAAAATCCATTTAATGTTTTCTTCTACTGACGTTCACAAAACATGTACGCGAATATGTATTATATGTTGGTCCATTTTCTTTCACATATGAAACATTGGATACATATCGCAGAGTTTACAGAATGTAGAGTTGTTTATTGCTCATTAAACTATTAATACTAGGCAAACACGAAATTGATCATAAAGCAATGTTTTTCTTTTTAATTGTGGGCATTATTTAAAAGATGTGGAACGAAATGTGACTGGGATTAATATTTACACAAATTCGTTCCGAAAGAATTTTTGAATAATAATGTCATGGGACAAACAGTTGCTGAAGCTAATTGTAAGTTACGGAGATATTTATTCTAGTTTAGGGAGCTGATGAAAAACGCGTTTTTGAATAATTTTTTCCTCGAAAACAGTAAAATTTTTTTTTCTTTGAATATAAGTATACTACTATTAAGGTTTATGGAATAATTTATATATTTTACAAAAAGATTTTATACCTGAATGCGTTTCTCTCGTTTTCAATCATAACTCAGTTAGTATTTATTCATTTTGCATGCTATAGGGCCCTTTATTTTCGTCTTGAAATTTCTGGAGGGATGGCGAAGAGTTTTTTTTTAAACTATATTCATTCTACAGGGTATATTTATCCAAAAAAGGATAGCTTTAGTAACAAAAATTTCAAAAGGACGCCATTTTGCGTAATTTAATTTTTTTTAGAAAAACCCATTGTCATCCTTCCAGAAATGATGTATATATTAAGAATTTTTTTTTGTTTTAGATGACGCTGCTATGAGCTATCATGCACGCCAAAAGTATGAACATTTTTAGTGTTGCACCTGCAACAGAAGTATTAAAGCACGCGTGCGCGAAAATTTAAAAATATTCAAAAAAATCTCTTATTGTTTTCAAAAAGAAAATTATCATAAATCACGCTTTCTTCAGCCCTCCAGACTAGAATATCCCCTTAAAAGGTAAATAAACTATTCTTTTCTTTCTAATCTTTGGCATTACTGTGGAATGGCGACACGAAATATGACAGTGAAGAACACGGAAGTAGAGCGGGCGCATAACTTGTTTGCGAAATTTACTTCCCTCCTGAAAAAAATTTGGCATTATTTGGAGCTTCTATTCAAGAGATATTATGATACCGATAGATAATATAGATACCGATGTAGATTCTTTAAGAGTAATTTAAAGATGCGGAATTCGAATAGTAGACGAACGGACGGTTGTTCGTCGCTTCCGCGAGTAATTTTTACACAAATAGGTTGTCCCAATCAAACACATCCATTTTATTTTTTTCATTGTTAATCTTTATTGATCGAAATGACAATAAATTATGTATTAGTTAAATGTACGAGCCTTCAGAATTTATTACACGTTGCCATCGTTCAGGCAGTTGTTGTACGCCAGTCATAGAACCTGACGTGTTAAGTTCTGTCACGATTAACTTCAGCGTTTTTTGAAAATCATCCCAGTTATTGTAGTGTGTTCCCTCCTCTTAGCTTCCTCTTCAATCTGCCAAAACAATTGAACTCCAGCGGAGAGATATAGTGCTTTTTGATAAAGCTCTTTTGCCAAGTGCTTTTGTAATATTAGAATGAGTGACACCCACAGACCAGTCCCACAAACAAGCAAACTTGAATAAAACTCGTTGCTCATAATCACTTACTGAATGAATTATTTGTTCTTTAATTGATGACATTTTACAAAAGAGCGAACTGACTATCATTGAGAATAAACCTACAGTGTCGCGTTTCTAATGACATTAATCATGTTACAACAAGTCTAAAAACTAACAAGACACAACATGTAAAATTTGGATGTGTTTGCTTGGGACAACCTAGTTTAGTCGAGTGGTCGAGTAATTTAGTACTCGCCTAGTTTGAACACATTCATTTTAACCGAGTAAACTGGCTTGGTCGAGTTTAGTAAATAGAACTCTATTCTATTTTTATGGTCGAGTAGCCTTCCCCCACTCTACTTTCAGTCAACTCGTACGCTAACTAAACACGTGTGGACAGAAATACACAAGTTGTTTATAGTTATTCTGGTTAATTGTTGAGTTTTAGTTTATTCGGAGTATTGTTTTATTTGTCAGTGTCAAAAAAAAAAAAAAATGTAAGATATTTTATAGAAATAAATATATTTGTAATTAATAATTTTAATTTAATATTTTATAGATTTTCTTCTTGAAATAATAACAAATTAATTGAAATGGCAAGATGGTCAGAAGACACCACACTTAAATTCGTTACCGAATATATTAAATACGAATGTCTGTGGGATGTGAGTAATGAATCTTACAAAAATAAACAAATGCGGCAAGCAGCGTACTTGAAATTATAAGAAACGATGGGAATAGAAGGTTTTGATCAAAAAGAAATCGTACAAAAAATAAAAAATATAAGATCGACATATTTGCAGGAACGAAAGAAAATTAGGGACTCAAAAAATCAGGCGCTGCGTATTCAGACTTACATAAGCCGTCACTGAAATGGTATTACATTTTAGATAATGTTCTGAGGTCTGTCGTTGAAAGTAACAGAAAAAGACAATCAAATATAGTAAGAAACTTTTAAATTGATTTATTTGAACAAATTTATGTTTTATATATACAAAATTGTTAATGTATCATTCTAAATTGCCATGGTACGGCCTCAATTTTCACCTAAAAAATAGTCAATAAACTTCTCTCGAAATTTCCTAGCAGCTTGTGAAGAATGATTTCCAGAATTTCGTGATAAATTGCTCATTCCATTAATTTGAAGTTACCTCCAATTACCATAAATAATCGAACCATTATCGGTGTCTTACAAATTAACAGACCCTGTAGATAAATAAATATTACCTTCTTTTAATCTCAGCCAGCTATGAAGCGCACAACATGCTTTTATAATTTTATCAACTTTATCCGGATTAAATGGTATTGGTTTCTCAAATATTCTGAATTTGCTTGTTAAAATGCCAAAAGCGTTTTCTATAATTCGACGCGCACGGGATAATCGATAATTGAAAATTTTCTGCCCCATCGTCAAATTATTTCCAGTGAAAGGTTTCAGTAGATACGGCTTCAATGGAAAAGCATCATCGTCTATTATAAATGTACCACTTGGAAGAATACCATTTTCAAGTTTAGTGTAAATTTTACTATTGCGAAAAATTTCACCATCTGAAAATCTTCCGTTACATCCCACATCAATATACTTAAAACAGTAGTTATCATCTACAATTGCCGTGAGTACAATACTGTTAGATCCCTTATAATTATAGTACAAACTGGCGCTTTGATAACTACATGTTTGCGATCAATTGCTCCACAACATCCTGGAAAATTCCATCGATCTCGAAAACCCTTTTCGATTTCTTTCCACTCCTCTTCATTTTGCGGCGCCTGTAATAATTCAAATAAAATTACAATATAAATATTTTTTATAAATATAAAATATAAAAAGATAATCTATTAAATATTATATTCATTGTATAGGATGATGATGTAGAAAATAAAATAACTGAAAGTAATGCTGATGAAGAGAGTCAGGCAAGTGATATTGTTGAAGAACAATCTACACAGGTTACAATAGCTCCAACCACAAAAACTGCTAGACGTACTTCAGGAAAAAAACGAAAACTCCAAGAAATTCAAATTATTATGACAGATTTAAAGGGTCTTAGTGAATCTATAAATAGCCCAAAAGTAGAAAATGAATTTGAAGTATTTGGACGTAATGTCGGATTACAGCTTAAAAGTGTGCCCATTTGTTTGGCATTACAAGCTCAAGAACATATTCAGATATATTTATCCAGATTGCGACTGCAACATTTACAAGAATTTCAATACAACCAAGAATCATCAAGACCGTCATCAGCTTCTTCTACTACTAACTCAACCGATATTCTATCTCAAGCAATATATAATGTTTTTGATAATGAGGCCATGTACGATTGTAACAATACAGAATAAATAAATAAAAATTCTTTAAAAAAAATATTTTATTTACCTGAATATATTCTTTTAATGACTCATATATTGCCTCGCATACTTCTGGAATCATTTCCGATAAACTTGCTTTTGAAACTCTGTAAAAGTGTTGAAGGCTTCTTAAACTGTTTCCCGTTGCTAAAAAATATAATACTGCTTGCAATTTTGTGGCTGCTGGAGTGGCATCCCTCCTTATCGTATCGTTTCTCTGAATACGCAATTTTATTTTTGTGAGTAAAGTATTAAATGACTCCTCCGACATTCTGAGGGCAAGATAATATTCTTTTGGATCTTCCATAGCTAGTTCTTTTAAAAGACAATTCGAGCCTCCAAGTTCATTTCTTCTATTTATTCACTTTCTTACCCATTTACGTTTATTTTCTTGCAATTCTTCAGAACATAAGCTCTCAATTTCGTCAATAAGAAGCTGTAAGATTGATCGAAGAGTTCGATTTGCTAGTTTTCTTCTGTTATTCATAATTTCTCTTTACGATTATTACCAAATTTATTAATTTTTAAGACGTACAATTTTTGTATTACTCGACTTGAACTAATCGACTAAACTAAAATACTAGCTGTATGTGAACGATTGTTTTGACTCGCCGTATTTCACCAAACTCCACTAAATTACTTGCCCTGTATGAACAAAATGTCCACTTGACTAAATTACTATATTCTACTAAACTACTGGCTGCGTCTGAACCGGGCTTTAGTTCATGACTTCATGGAATAACTTTGAAGTCTAAAGTGCACTTACAAGGAAACCGCAAGAAGTCGGGACTACAAAAAACTTGGAAACTTTGCCTATGTGTAGAGAACTAGAGAGTGACTATCTAATAACATAAAAAATACCAAACAGGTATTCATAGGTGAAACAGCCTCTCAAAATTGGAACTCAAATATTTAAAAATTGATAAAATTTTGTTTATATCTTACAGAGTTCTAATAATAAACTTATTTTGTGAAATTTCATCTTAAATATTAAAAATATTTAAAGTTATAATTACTTTGTCAAATTCACTAAACAAATAATAATTTAATTAACGCGTTTTTAGTCTTGCTACCATCTTCAGAGTAGGTTGAGAAGTGAATAAATTATGAGATTTATAGTTAACGAAATGTGTAGGTGGGGTGTAATGTTGCTGAAAGTAAACAGGAAAAAACCCGTAAATTTTTATTTAGGAACAACTGTACGTAAATAAATAAAGTTGGAAGAACCCAGGTATAGAAAAGGTAGAATTATTTACTTATTGATGTAGTTGATGGAACTGATCTGTTTATGAATAAAAAGAGTATGAATAAAATCGATACCTGCTGACTCTTTTAGCCCCAGATTCCATAAATTAGCTGCATACCATTCGATAATTCATAGAGCATTCACCATTCTACTTCTACTTAAAAACTGTAAACCAGAACTCAACACAATAAAACAAATTGCCATTAGCAACGGTTTTTCAACCCACTTAATAGACGAACTCATTCGCAAAAAACAGTACAAAGTCACTATCGAATAAATATATCCTTCCTTTGCTGTTGATCCTGATCCAAAACACTACGTATCTCTTCCATTCTTGGGTGTCATTTCACCAAAAATAGGTAACATGTTTACAAAACATAATATATCACCTGCCTTTCATTCAGTTGGAAACCTTGGCCGTTCACAACGCAAAAGAGAAAACAGACCCACTAAAAAAGAGTGGAGTCTACCGCTTGGACTGTTTTCATTGTAACGCTAAGTATGTGGAACAAACGGGACGAAGTTTCGATACGAGGTTTAAAGAACACATTGGTCCGCAAATGCATAATTCAAATTTTGGTTTACATATCTTAGAAACAGGTGATTTTCCCAAAACAGGTCAAGAACCAAAATTCTACACGTTTGTCAAAAAGGTACAAAACTGAATCTCTTAGAAGCTCTGGAAATCAATAGATTAAACAGTGATCCACAAGTAAAACTTCTAAACGAACAAATTGACATAAATAACTCCCCGTTATTAAAACTAAATTTTGAACGAACTTAATATGATCAACTCTTCAATAATTTTAGAAACCCCTCTTTTTATTCATAAACAGACCAGTTCCTTCAACTACATAATTAAGTAAATAATTCTACCTTTTCTATACCTAAAACTGGTTCTTCCAACTTTATTTATTTACGTACAGTTGTTCCTAAATAAAAATTTACGGGTTCTTTCCCTGTGTACTTTAAATAGTATTACACCCCACCTACACATTTCGTTAACTATAAATTTCATAATTTATTCACTTCTCAACCTACTCTGAAGATGGTCGCAAGACTAAAAAAGCGTTAAGTAAATTATTATTTGTTTAGTGAATCTGACAAAGTAATTATAACTTTAAATATTTTTAGATATAATATTATTTTTGGCGTCTATAAATTTTTATGGGTGAAATCTCCCATTCAGGTGTGTACTTAAAAATTTGAAAATCGACGCATTTTTGTTTATATTATATAGAGTTCCAGTATTAAAAATAACATTATTTTTTACGTCCACATATTCCTAAGAGGTGAGACAACCCTTCTAGTATTTAATAATTAATTGCATTTTGTTCACATAATATATTATATAGAAGTGTATTAATAAATATATTTTTTTGTTTCCGTATATTTCTAGGAGATGAAACATTTCCTTTAAACTACAAATTAAAAATTTAAAAATTGACGAAATGTTGTTTACGTATACTACACATGAGACTAGTTGTTTATGTTTCTAAAATAGCAACAATTATACTTGTCGCAGGCTACTGGATGCACAGTAGATTATTTCATATTATTTCATATAAATAAAACAAAAAAGATTTTGTATTTAATTAATTTTTATTTAGTGAGCTAAGAAACAATCTGAATTTTGTTTTTTGTTACTGCTATTTACATATCGAAAGATAATGTTTCGTAATTCATTCAACATACATCAATTTAAATGTAATAAATTTTGTAGCCAATTATTGTTAATAAATAATAACTAAAGTAAACCCAAGTAAAGTGATTACAACTGGTAATATTATTCATCTGAATCAGCTCATTGCTATCTCAACGGGGTTGTTGGTGGACGACAGACATATCTCCATTCTCGAACAATAATCCATTACACTAGTCATAAATATAATAATAATTCTGACATTTTAAATTGGTGATACCAACAATCTATCAATTATATTTAAACTACAAATGAATTTTGGTTCAAGTTGCAACTCGTATAATTTGGCATCTGCATTATACCCATATTAAAATAATGCAGACGCTGATCTAAGGAATCGATGTTGATGATTTGCTTGCGTTAATGCGGATGCAGAAATCTGTTCGAAAAAAACTTTGTTCCAATTATGAACTTGTTTTCAATTTACTGTTGTTAGCTCTACATTAAGTAGGTACTCTAACATCGTAATCGTAAGTGAATACATACGTATATGCGTATATGTTTACAAGGGCACGCGTATCCAATTCATTTTAACCACAAAATTATTATTAACTGTGTATAGGCCGTTTCCTAATACATCGTATATAATTATATAAGTTATTAATGGGCATAAGTAGCTAAAAGTATTTTATATATCATATTATATAAAATATACAGTAGAATTCTGATAATTCGACTAATTTGTCCTGAAGATGATATCTGTATGAGTAGTTTTGTGGTATACGATAATAATATGTCGTCACTAATTTTGTTAGTCTTATGCCTGTTCGAAGCTAGGCTACAAATTCTAAGTTGAGAATATTTAGAAATAATTTAAGATTGTAAATGGGTCTGGCTACCCAGTGAGCACAAAAGTGAGAAAGATGTCTTTATGAAGTCTTTTTTCTGACATCTTTCTGAACTGTAAATATGACATCTTTAAGACATATTTTTTAAGAAGCCAGAAATAAGAGTTCTAAAAAGATATCTTAAGTATGAATTCAATTTAATGTTATCAAATAGACATCTTTTTTCTGACATCTTTCGGACTTCTTAAATAAGTCTTCTTAAAGATGTCTTAAAGGAGTCATATTTAAGATGTCAGAAAACGTTATCAGAAAGATATCTTTATGAATTCATAAAGATATCTTATGCGACGATTTAGGAGCTGTTTAAGACTTCATAAATATGATGTCTTAAAGAATTCATATTTCTGACTTCAGAATTAGCTCATATTTCTGATATCTTAAAAAAATATCCTATAAATATATTATTATTTTTTCTATAGAAACCACGAACAAAAATAATTTAAACAATATTAGGACATCTAAATGAATTCTTAAAGAAGTCTTATTTAAGACATCAGAAATATGGTGTCTTAAACAGTTCTTATTTCTGACTACTTTATGAATTCATATTTCTGATGTCTTAAACAGCTCTTATTTCTGCCCACTTTTTGAACTCATATTTCTGGTGTCTTACATAGTTCTTATTTGTGAGTACTATATGAATTCATATTTCTGATGTCTTAAACAGTTCTTATTTTTGATTGTTTTATGAACTCATATTTTGGATGTCTTAAAAAGCTTCTATTTCTGACTACTTTATGAACTCATATTTCTGATGTCTTAAACAATTCTTATTTCTGACTTCTTTTTGATATCATATTTCTGATGTCTTAAACAGCTCTTATTTCTGACTTTATTATTAAGACTTCTTGATTAGTTCATATTTCGGAGGTAAGGAAAAAACAAAAGACAAATGAACAATATAATATATTAAAACTAATATTTTTATTGACGACGTTAACGACATAATGCCTAAAAGAAAACCATTTCAAGACTTATTCAAAAATAAAAAAAAATAGAAGATTAAAGTAGGAGAGAAATTTAGCACAAGACGGAAATGATGGTGATAGTGATACTAAACAAAAATAAAATATGGTAGCTTAAAGAAAATTATTTAAAGTGAAAATGAATTGAAAGAAGTGAATTTATGATAGTGTTAATTTAAGAAGGTTTGATAATAATTTGCGGTTTAATGGGATGTAGGGTATGGTTAGTTAGTGTTTTTGATTGTTTCTATTGTGACTAGTGTACAAATTGTGACATTCCTGATAAAATACGGGAGTAGATTTAATCTTAAATGTTAATTTTTGAATACATTTAATATACGTTGTACATATACAGTTATGTAAATAAATAAAATTAGCAGATTAAATTAATTGTATTTCTCTTATTTCGTAAATTATGCTTAATACTTTCAATGGATTCTTAGTATAGGCTTCTTAAAGTCAGCTTTTTTAAGACGTCAGAAATATGAGCTGTTTAAGACGTCAGAAATACGAGCTGTTTAAGATATCAGAAATATGAGCTATTTAAGACATCAGAAATATGAGCTATTTAGGACATCATAATTCTGAAGTCAGAAATATGACTTCTTAATAATGAATTCTCAATTTAGATATCTTTTTCCAGACATCAGAATTATGAGCTGTTTAATTCGCAATTCTGAAGTCAGAAAAAATAATTCTTTAAGACATCATATTTAAGACTTCATAAACTGTTCCTAAATCGACGCATACGATAATATCTTTATGAATTCATAAAGATATCTTTCTGAACTTGTTTTCTGACGTCCAAATCAGAAATATGAATTCTTTTTGAATTCATTAAGACGTCAGAATGTTGAATTGGTATTGTCTAGTAATTGTTGTAGGACGGGAGTCGTTCACAAAAAAAGATAGAACACATGAGACTTCAGAATCGGCTTGACACTCTCTTTGAAATTAGAGAAATATTTCAAGTTTTCTTGAAACCATCTCCAATATTCCTCTACCTGGTTTAGCTTGCTTACGAAAAACTTAATTGTCTAATAAACTCAAACATTGTGTGACTAGTTTATTATATAGTTCATTATATCCAGTACAGAAATTGTACTACATAAATGAAAGAATCTAGAGATAAGTAATATGATCGATTTCCTAAAATGAGTTTATAAGGGTACGTTTCCCGTACTAGTCCCTCGAATTTCGAGGGCTATATCAAAATTTTATTAAAAAATCTTCTATACGAGTCATAAACTTTAAGAATTTTAACATCCAGAAAAACTTTAGTTGAAACGCGCTCTTACCATGTCCTATCTAATTTATTTAACATGTTTATGTCAAATGCAAATTCAAACGCATTGGCTTCAGACTTTTGAAAAACATCAATAAAATCACAACTTATCGAAAATATGTTTAGGGTGTACATAGGGCCTAGTGCCTTTGTTACTGCTAGATTTCGCACAAATGAATATAGGCCACATGTTTAATTTGGTTAACAAAAACCTAATTTGATTGTTGCATCTAATTTCCGAAAAAATTTACTGGTTTTTTTGCTTTTATACTCTATTTTTATTTAATTTTATTTCATATCAAATGAAATATTTTCAAAAACATGTAATAAACATTATTACCCACAGCACTCACATTACCCATCACCTTATCCAACGTATTGGATGACAATATTATTATTGCCGCTGTTGCAGCTACTGTTGGTAGCGTGGGTACCTCATGGTGGCGGCACTGGTGCTCATTTCATTAGTTCATTAAGCCAGACATTCCCTTGAGATATAATTAAAATTAGCCATTACATTACTTGTTGTTATATTACTCATTTTCCATCAATCAATGTTCTATGGTATACCATACTCTGTAGTGGGACTAGTGTAGGGTGTGATGAAGTAACGGGTGAGGTAGGATGGTGGTGGGGGTTTCATATAATATGTGTTTCATATAATTACTGTATGTAATCATTTGATACCGTAGATATTATTTATTTATTTGAGCCACTGAACTGAACGTAAAATTGTCAGATATTAAATAAGCTTTTTTATCTTTTTTACAATTCTTTTTATACTGAATAAAATTTTCAGAAGTTTGAGGAAGAGGCATCTTATTATTGATACATAATAATCTCCATAGCAAATTTCGTTGAAAAATAATCAATTTTGTAGCAGATATACACAATAAAATGTTTTCCTGCTTATCATTGGTGAGCCTACTAAGCTCATGTACTCATTCAGAGGGGAATATTGTTTAGTAATTCGATTTATTTATCGGTTGCCGATATATTTATCGGTTGCCAGCTGTTCTGATACAGGTTTTTCATCGGCTCTCGATTTCTCTACGACTCCTCTGAAAGTAAAGAACTAGACTTTTCATCTAGTTCTTCACTTTAATCATCATGAGTATAAACTTTTATAGTTAATCCTTTGTCCCTTATACGCATCCCCTCTAAATATAAAACAAAATAACATACGAGTAATATGTTTGGACGCACGGAAAAAAATTTTAAATGGATCGATTTTGAAAATTTTTTCACTAATAATTATTAATGTCAGAAAGTTAAACAATTTTAAATGGATTTAAGGTGTCTTATATGAGATCCGTCAAGGTTTTGGGGACCTAAAAACGCCAAAAATTAATTACCAATCGATTTTGAAAATTTTTTCACCGTTAGTAAGCTTAAATATTTGAATTAATTAAGTAATTAAAGGATGTCCGCAAGAACCTTACGGACTGCCATAAGTTATATGAGATCCCTAGGACCCTTTTCTTACTATTAGAGTACTAAAATTATTTTAGATTAATAAAGATTATGTTGTATGGGTTCCGCCAGGGTTTACTGATCCCATAACTGTTAAAAATAAAATAACTGACCAATTTTGAAAATTTTTTCACTGTTACAGAGCTAAACAATTTTAGATAGATATAGATTATCATATGTAAGGTCCGCCAGGGTCCAAAGGACCCAAAAGTGTCAAAAAAAAGCTAACCAATTTTGAAATTTTTTTCACTATTAGAGAGCTAAACTATTTTAGATAGATATAAATTACGTTATATAAAGTCCGCCAGGGTCCATGGGACTCAAAAGTGTCAAAAATTAAATAAGTGACCGATTTTGAAAATTCTTTCACTGTTACAGAGGTAAACAATTTTAGATGGATATAGCTTATATGTTGTATGTGGTCGGCCAGGGTCCTGGGATCCTAAGGGAGCTGAGGAAGCTAAGCTATTTTAGATAGATATAGACTACGTTATGTAGGGTCCGTCAGGGTCCATGGGAGCCAAAAGTGGTAAGAATAATCTAACCAACCGATTTTGAAGATTTTTTCACTCTTAGAGAGTTAAACTATTTTTGATAGATATAAATTACGTTATATAAGGTCCGCCAGGGACCCAAAAGTGTCAAAAATGAGGTAAGTGACCGATTTTGAAAATTCTTTCACTGTTACAGAGGTAAACAATTTTAGATGGATATCGCTTATATGTTGTATGGGGAAAAATTGTTGGGATCAGAGTATGTTTGGGATCATGAATGGCTGTATCTTTTTGAAGAGTGGTCGTATCGGAGTTGTAAGCAAAGAAATTTAAAGCTGGAAGCCTTTAGTTTAGAGATCTTGCGATAAAAAAATTTTCAAAGCAACGTGTATCGTTCAAACCTAATAAATACGCTGAAAAAAAATTTTCGAAATTTTTTCGGTTTCTTTTTTTGGTCCACGGACTTGGAAAAAAACTTTACGACTTAACCACCATATGGACCGGATAACTTGTTCATTCAGCTTTAATTTACTTTTTTTTAGACCTTTATACGACCACTTCTTGCTAAGATATCGGACTTTGAATGGAACAGGATCATTTCGTCTTTGACCATCGATATTTCAGCAACCAATGATCACACAGAAAATGGAGGGTGTGTTTTAAAAACTCGAATAAATTCTCTACAAGGATTAGCCATTGTTTTTTCAGAAAAAAATTTTTTTGCATACTTTAAATGAATTTGAAAAATCAAGAAAAAAAGAGCTTTTGGTGGCTTTTTGGGAAATCAAGCGCTGAATTAAAAATTTCGAGAAAATGATTAATGTTAGGTATGCCTTTTACAGCTCAATATACCGACAAAAACCCTACCGAATTTCAATTTAATCCATCTAGCCATGTTTTTGTTTTATTTGATTGAATTTTTGAAAAAAATTAAAGGATCATTTTTTTGGTCTCAAACTTGCATAATCTTCAACAAAATGAAAAAAAAATTTCTCAGCATTTTTTACGTTTTTATCAATAACATTATTTAAATTTATAAAAAAAGAAATTTTCTTAAATAATTTTCAAAAAAAATTTTCTAAGAACTTGCCCTTTTTTATAAATTTAAATAATGTTATTGATAAAAATATAAAAAATGCTGAGAAAATTTTTATTTCATTTAGTTCAAGATTATGAAAGTTTAAAATCAAAAAAATAATCCTTTAATTTTTTCCAAAAATTCAATCAAATGAACAAAAAAACGGCTGGATGAATTAAATTGAAATTTGGTGGAGTTGTTGTGGGTATATTGAACTGTAAAACGCACAATTAACATTAATGCTTTTCTCGAAACTTTTAATTCAGCGCTTTTTGAAGATAATTGCCTTCAGAATAAACTAAAGCGGTCCCTACACGCTCAATAAAATTGCACAAAATCTGAGGTGGCATAATATTATTGATCGTCTGTAGGTTATATTGAAGGGTTGTACAATATATTGTGCTGATCAAAAACGGTTTGAAATATATTGTGCAATGAATGAATATTGTAACGTCTGTAGGCTTTGAAAATATTATTGCGCAATATGACTTTATTTATTTAAGTTTCAATTTATTAATTGTTTTGTAATGCCATATTTGATGGCTATTCATTGAATCAGTTTGACTTATTAATTTGAAAGAGTAATTATTTACTGCTTCGCAACATCTTTATCACTTAATATTTAAAATTAAACAACAATTGAATTATTGTATAATTCCTACATTCAATTTATTGTACAAATTTCTATTACAAATTATTGAACTGTCTGGAGGGAAGTTCAATAAATTGCACAAGTTTATTGGACAATATTATTGAGCGTGTAGGGGCCGGTTAAGGCTCCGCTTAACGAAAGCTAATAATACTTTTATAAAAATTAGAAAAGAAGTAGAAACAGATTATTAGTGTTAATGTGTTATTAATTTTGTCTCATTAAAAATATTATTTTGAGGAAAATGCCATTAAAAATTTAGGTACAGTTTTAAGTAATACAATTTTTTAAAAAATATATGCTTTCAAAACATTTTTAAAAAATTTAAATTTTTGAATACATTTAATAAATTCTAAATACTTTTCATTAACATTTGTTATTTGTTTGGTTGCACAATATATAATGGTTGTTAAAACAAAGCTTTGATTTCTTCGACGATAAGACCAATGAATTTGATTTCCTTCGAAATAAAGTTTCAAACGATCGGGTTGTTTTCTAATTGAGTACGACTGTATTAAAAAATGACGATTACCATAATTTTCATCGTGTAGCGTAGATTTTCGGGACCTCCATAAAGCTAGCCGTCCTACACCCCCCCTAAAAAAAAGCAAAATGCCAAAGAACTAGTAGATAAAAAATAGGTGTATTTTAGGTGTAAATTAGGTGTGCTAATAAAAAATGAGGTGTTCATACTTTTTGCGAGAAAACATGGAAAACAAAAGGGAACCGCTAGCTTTACGTAAACTTAGCCGTCCCATAGGTAAAAAGAGTGTTTTTGGTAATTTAAAGTATGGAGAATTAGGTGTAAATTAGGTGTTTTTCGACCATGCTGACAAAAATTTTGTAAAATGAAAATTTTAAGAAAAATCATAAACCTAAAATAATTTGAATCATGGGAGCGCTGTGAATAATGTTTAAAAACCTTATACACAGCGCTTTCATTGTTTAGTGAATGTTATATATTTTGTTATGTAACTGAATAGAAAAATGTAAAAAAAATAATTCTTAACGTTCCCAGCACCCCCACCAGCACTATAATAATGATGTTATGAATATGATAAGTTGTTAAATTTAAATTACCATGTAAAAATGTATAAACCGTAAACATTGAACTGCAGTTTTCAACTATTTTGTTAAATTAATGAGTGTAAAAAACTCTAGAAAAATAATTTGTTTTTCTTCACAGCGTTCCCGTTGTTTATTAGGTTGTACACACATTATGTCATATAGTTCCAAACAAAAATATTTAACATCTTATGACGTTCCTAGGCGTTCAGAACGTTGAAAGCTTATATATTTGCTATAATTTAATTACTACAAATTTGGGCACAGTAAGTTTTTTCACTTTACCATATAGATACAAAGCTCAATCAAATCTTAACTGAATTTTGAAGCAGCTGCAGTCAGTCAAAGATATATAAATGTATATTAGATTTATTATAGAATTTTATATGTTACTTACCGAAAATGTTATTTAATTCATTGGGTACGTGGTTATAGAAATGATGGAAACACTAAAGATCTAATAACAGAAAACTGACCAAAAATTTGTAAAAACAGAGTAAACCAAACATTTTTTTTATTTATTTATACACAGCGATAATTTTTCATTATATTGAGTACATAGTCATCTGTGGTGATATTTAAAATCATCTGATTTCTTTCTTCTTTTTGGTCGTACATAAACCACTGCATTCTTCGAAGACAAAATGCCGTATAATGTTCTATTAGTGGGAGTTTACTATTATTTATTTTCGGGTATCTGTAAATGGTTGTTGCTCGCGAACGATAATAGAATTCTGCAAGTTATGCTTAATTGTGCTAGTCAAGATGTATAAGTTTCATGCTTGAAACGTAAAATATAGCTTCAAATTTATTAAAAATTGGTGAAGTCGGAGTGGGCGAAATTAAAATTTTGGCATTTTCGAACTTCTTTTGCCTGTACCGAACTGCGCTAGAGGGCATTTTTCCAATTGACAAAATTTCCTCAGAATATTACATTACGCAGCACAGGCTGATTTAGATCTGTAACGACTTTCTAAGAATACAGTACAACTGAAAAAAAGTTCAAATTTCAAAAAGTGCGGCGCTGGAAAAAATTTATTTTTTGATATTTGTTCAAAATTCTTGATTATATTGAGTTACCGTTTGCGGTACAATGCGGCGGTACATGCGTAGCACAAGGCAGCACAACTAAAAAAAATTAAAATTTAAAAAGTGCGAGGCTGACAAAAAATTCTTTTTTTTGGTATTTTCTTCTAAGTGCTTGGTAATTTCGTAATAAAAACAAATGTAATGTAGCACAATATAGCACAATTAAAAAATACAAATTTAAAAAAGTGCGGGGCTAACTTTACACACACATATTCTTCCTCTTTTGTATGTAAGGTATGTTAGGTTCCTTAATTATACGCTGTAAATATGAAGGTTTTCACAAGGAATCATGATTTAATTATAGTTTTCACTTCAAAAATGGTCAGTAAAAAATTGTAGTCATATCGTCCTAATGATTAAAGAATCATCGTTAACAGATAAAAAATATAACGAGAGGATAGATGAAGATCTTCTATTAAAAGCAACAAAATGTTTAAACTGTACCTATTGCAAATGTTACCAGTATAGAAAATGGTAGAGAAACATTGTAATTATTAGAAAAAATAATTATTTTCTTATTTATTAATAAATAAGAAATTTTGTAGTAATTAAATTGTAGCAAATATATAAGCTTTCCACTTTGTGAACGCCTAGGAACGTTATAAGATGTTAAATATTTTTGTTTGCAACTGTATGACATAATGTGTGTACAACCTAACAAACAACGGGAGCGCTGTAAAGAAAAAACAAATTATATTTCTACAGTTTTTTATACTCATTAATTTAACAAAATAGTTGAAAACTGCAGTTTACGGTTTATACGTCATATTTACATGATAATTTAAATTTAACAACTTATCATATTCATAACATCATTATTATAGTGCTGGTGGGGGTGCTGGGAACGTTAAGAAAATTTTTGACATTTTTCTATTCAGTTACATAACAAAATATATGACATTCAACAAACAATTGAAGCGCTGTGTATAACGTTTTTAACATTATTCACAGTGCTCCCGTGATTTAAAATATTTTAGATATATGATTTTTCTTAAAATTTCCATTTTACAAAATTCTTATCAGTATGGTTGAGAAATACCTAATTTATACCTAATTCTTCATACTTTAAGTTACCAAAAACACTCTTTTTTACCTATGGGACGGCTAGGTTTACGTAAACCTATCTGTCCCTTTTTTCATATTTTCTCGAAAACGGTAAGAATACCTCATTTTTTATTAGCACACCTAATTTACATCTAAAGTACACCTATTTTTTATCTACTAGTTTTTGGGATTTTGCAAATTTTGCTTTGGGACGGCTAGCTTTATGGAGGTGATCTTCGGGACATATTTTATGAATTCCTGAACATGAGACAGTAGCAAATTCCGAAAATCTCGGCCATTTGACAAGCCTAGGGGCTAACTTTGAGACGGAATTTTAGACATGTAGTCTTGTATATTTACAATAGATTTCTTGAATGATTTTGTCTGTTTGAAATAAAAAAATCAATGTTCCCCATTAAAGCTTTAGATTATAAAAATATTATGAAATACATACTGGAAGATATGCTAGGAAGAAAACATGGTACAGTTTACAGAGTATTTGATTTAGCAGTGCGTAAAAAGTAGAGTCTTTTAACAGTCACAGTCGGTAAGGCAACGATATAAGAAACCGACCCTATAGACTAAAAAAATTTTTTTTACAAAAATTATTAAAAACATACTTTGTATCTATATAGTGATGTGCAAAAATTTAATAATTCTGCAGAAATCAGATGAAATTTTTTCAATATTATTATTTGTTTAAAATCGAAACAGGGTAGTTTTGATGAATTTTGGTTATAAAAAATTTATAAACTTTTACTGAAATCAAGAAATTTTAGACTAAATATAAAAAGAAACTTTTTCTTTTAGCTCAAATATTTTCCAATAATTTTCAATCTTATTATTCATGTCAACTTGATTCCGTACCAACTTTTAGTTGATGTGGGATCATTTATTTTTCGTTTATAATTAAATAGAAAACAGTTTTAACAGAGAAGAAACTGTGAATACAATTTTTTAGTATTTTTTATGACGTATTTCCTTAATTTTTATTGAATAAAGTATGTATAGACTTTTACACGTCAATGTAGTTAGTTCTGGCTAAGTTTCAGTTTATCTTCAATTACAATATTAGTCATATTATACATTGTAAGATATACCTACATATTACACGTTAATTTACTCAATATAGTCAAACGTCCGATATAAGACTAGTCTGGGGGACATAGGGGAAATTTTTAGAGGGTCGCTCGATTACTCCTTGTAAGACTATTTCATTTCGGGTTGCATTTCCATACTTAATTTATAATTTTGACAGTTTCAGCATATTCTTAAAAGAAGTGGTCTGGCATAAAACCCGAAAAAGTGATTAAGTGGGGGAAGTTGCAACGGCAAGGGAAACAGTCTTACAAGGGACAGTCTTATAACGGGTATTCGGCTGTACTATAATTTAAACTTACTACAATGAAGGAAGAATCGATACTTAGTGTAATTATTTTTGGATTTTAGTAAATTGGTCTCGTTCAATGGACTGCGACTATGTTACTTTGTGTGTTGGGCTGTCGCTAGAAATGAAAACCGTATATTAGATGACGGTTTTGTATGTCCAATGTGAATATGAATTTACTAAAGCATCACCAATCAGTTGGCTAGTGGTCGTGTGAGTTGATATGATGTTGTTTGGGGTAATGTCGCTCGCAAGTGATGGCAAATAATAATAATAATACTACACACATACACATGTGACACCCGCGTTCCGTTGGTGGTATGGGGCGGTGGTGGATGGAGACACAGCTAATTACGTTTTATCTGGGTCATCAGCCAGTAATTAGCAATATCAATCAATCACCAGTGAATGTGGAGAGAGTGCGGCTGGCCACTGTATTTGTCCATAGTTTGCTATAGTACACACAGTTAGTATGTACCTGCAGTAATGTGGTAGAGCTTAGTATAATTTGCTGTGTTAGTGTTGGCCATAAAGCTTTTTACTAAATCACTGGTCTTTCATTGATTGCGTATATGTATACCTACGAGGACTCTGTACATGTATAATCAGTAGTCGTCAGTGGGTATGCAATTTCATATTTTAGATCGGAACTAGGGATGATTAAATTTTGGGTAAATTGAAAGAGGTTAAATATATGCAGTATAGTTTAGAATAAAAATTAGAACTTCTGTTACTTTAATAAGCAAACGTTTCACGGGTTTTGATCTAGTGTTTACGACATTCTTTATATTGGTAATAGTCATCATCATAGGTTTCAATAAACTTATTTTCAAATTAATGAACTTTCAAAATTTCGCTATAGCGTAATTCTCTCACAAAGTGGGACACCCAAAAACTTATGGTTTTAGATTTTGCTGACTGTTATTTTTTTATAATCTACAGGTGTTAGGTAGCTATCATGGGCATATTTCCCATTTTCCTTCGAATGAGTTGCAACAAAAAAAAATGACAGCAACAGTGTGTTCAATAGCAATGTGATATACCTAAAATGAAAAGACAATTTTTACTTTTCTAATACCACTTTATTTAGTTTTTAAATGTCTGTAACATGTTTCGGCCCATATAGTCATTAGCGAACAGTAATTTATATTTACGAAATACGAAATATATTTTTTCTAAAAACGGTACAATATTTTACAAAACTTTTATGTAATTACAATACTTGACTTAATTGTAGGTACCTACAACTAGTGCTTAACCCTAACCTAACATGTACAATTCTAAGTAATAACAATGCATGAAAAATCTTATATTTAGCAAGCTACTTACTCTTACATTTTTTCCTGTGGTGAACAATAAAATATTGTTGCTACCCAATCGGAATAAATAAAACAAAAACAAAACAAAACAAAATAGAGACGAAAATATGTGAGTACAGGTTGTTTTTACAAAATTGAAATTAAAATCATGAAATAAAATAAAATAAAACTGGTTTTGGAATGTAATTTCAGGTAACTGTATGAAAGTAATTTTGTGGTTAGAATTAATTTTGAAATAGACAATTTCCAGACAAATATAAATGTTAATAAAAATAAAAATGTACGGAATTTTTTGGAAAAAAATCACCAGTTTATTAAGGATTATTTAGTTTTTATTTTTTTTAGCAACGTTTCGAGACGCAATGCTGTCTCCTCATCAGGCCCTAAATAACATATTAGTATTATAAGAAAAAAAACAATTTTTTTGGAATAAAATTAATATAACTAAAAATTACTTACAGTTTTTTTTTATAAAAGAACAAAAACAAAAACAAAAAACTTATTCTTCAATAAAATGTCAATAAATAAAATTAATTGAGCAACATTGATTGTCACATAAATAAAATAATAAAAAAAGTTTTTTTATATAAAAAGATTAACAATTAAAATTTTTTAAAAGAACAATGAAAACGGATTACGAAACGAGCACATAATATATTGTATTGAGATATTTTTATTGACTAGTTGAGATATGTTAAGATATTTCTGTCGACTAGTGTATTTATCGATAAAAACAGTTATTGTCTTACCGACTACTATGATCACTTAGGATCTTCTGCGCAGATACACACAGCTGATGATAAACTGTCAAATTCGAGTTGTCAGTTTGATTGTTACAATTTTCGTGTATATTTATCCACAGGCTTTCTAGATTCAGTCTTTTTTTGAGATTTCTCTCATATTGCAGCACTCTCGTGTTCTGAAAATTAAAACGGTGGTCTTTTTCATTGGAGTGTTGCGCCAATCCGGTACGAAAATCACTTCTAGCTAAATCCCACTGGTGTTGTTTCAGACGTAGCTCTAACGATTTCGACGTCTGGCCTATATAAAAAAGTTGACAACCAGCACACGGAATGGAGTAAATAAGATTATCCTTCTTTTCAGGTGGTATAGTTGGTTTTTGTCTGGTGTAAAGGGAATTTTTGATAGTGAAAGGATAACTAAATACCGGTCGTAAGCCATTTGACCGCAGAAGAGAGGATAAGGGGCCAGTATGTTGTCCTAAGTGTGGTATTTTTAAAAAATTATTATATTTTGTCGTATTGTCGGTATTACTAGATGGTGTGAAATTATTATAGTGTCAGTGTACGACTGTTTTTACTGTGCTGTTAATTATTGGTAAAGGAAAATTATTCTTTTTTAAGATATCTTTGGCAATTTTTAGTGTTTCTGGGCGGTGCTTCGGATGAGTCAGATTGACGGCTCTATTTATGATATTGTAGGCAATGTTTCGCTTGACATGCAACGGGTGTCCAGACTGCCAGTTGATTAGCCTAGTCGAGCAATAAGACTTTCTATGCCACATTGTTTCAAGTATGTTACTTTCATCTCTTGTGATTAGCACATCCAAAAATGTCAAACTTCTATTCTCTTCTAGCTCAATCGTAAATTGTAACTTATCGGAGAAGGAGTTGAACACATCAAGGATGTGCTGCATACCATCATAGGGCACCGCTGTTAATATGTCCTCCACATATTTATAAAAAAAAGGTATTGTATAATCTAATTTTTCTAAACAGTGATCAACCAGCAAATCCATAACCACATTGCAAGCAACCACTGACAGAGAACTGCCCATCGGGAATCCAGACACCTGCCTAAAAACACCTTCTGTATATTTTATAGTAAAAAAGGAATTATTTATTATTAAATTTAAACCTTTCAAAAATGTATTGTAATCCAAAGTGGTAAAAGGTTGTATATAACTCCAGTATTTTTCGACCCATTCAAGAAAAATGGTTGTAGGACATGTTGTAAAAAGTGACTGTACATCTAAGCTAATTAACTTATAACCATAAGGTATTTTTGCATTTTGAATTCGTTTGACTAGTTCAAACGAATTCTTGATGTCATACTTGCTCGAATACGCACTTTGTACAATGTCCGAGAAAAATTTGGTTAGGTTATATAAAATAGTATCTGAAGTAGAACAGATTGGCCGAAAAGGTAAGTCATCAAGAGTATTAAAAGGTTTGTTGTTTTACAAACTCTGTTCTACTTCAGATACTATTTTATATAACCTAACCAAATTTTTCACTGTTTGCGAAATTGCAACTGTTCCAGAACAGGATACTTCGTCTTATCCTGAACGCCCCGCGACGTACCCCGGTACGTCAAATACATCAAGAATCAGGTGTTGAGTCACTTCTTGACCACATTCTACAACTAACTTCACGTCACCTGGCCAGATGCCGTCTTCACCACAACAACCGGATTGCTGACATGCTCCTGCTTTCAAAGACGCTGTCCAAGCGGAGCAAAAAGTTCACCCTGCCGATGGAAATTTCCCCACCGTGACTGCCCTCGGCGCTGGGGGGCGGTCAAATGTGCGGACGGAGTAAATGAAGTGAAAATGTGTGCGTAAGTGTTTTTAGGTTAAGTGTTTACTTTATTTTTAATTATTCATGTCTAAAGGTTTTTTGAAAATTTTCCTTTGTATCGAGTTACTAGTAATTAAGTTTTTTCATGTATTGTAATTATTTAGAAGTGTACATGTTAGGTTAGGGTTAAGCACTAGTTTGTAGGTACCTAAATTTAAGGCACGTATTATATTTACATACAAATCTTTGTAAAAAATTGTACCGTTTTTCTGAAAAATATATTTTGTATTTCGTATTTCGTAAATATAATTTACTGTTCGTTAATGGCCATATGGGCCGAAATATGTCACAAACATTTAAAAACTTTAAATAAAGTGGTATTGGCAAAGTAAAAATTGTCTTTTTATTTTAAATGGAATACCACAAAGTAACGCTCAAATCTATCAAATATTATATACCTAAATTCATTTAAGTAAGCTTGATAGTTTACAAGTAATATGTAGTAGATTACGTGATTGAGGTTGTAATTTGCATATTACACACGAGTGAAACAATTACGTAAGAGCCGCACAGCGGCGAATGTGTAATATGTCTTACAACCGAGTTACGTACTATACTTTATCTACGAGTAACACAATAAATTATATAAATAATATAAATTTGATACGAATACAATACATTGAAATTATGTAGAACTTGAAATTTATTAAAAAGAAATGTAAACATTCAGTTACTAGGTAACATTTTTATATAGATTTTAATATAATATATTATAGGCGCAAGCTAAAAAGAACTATTTTATCTACATCTACATCTACATTTATTTTTGTTTATCATATTAATAAATAGGAGTTTACTCACTCACTCATATAAAAACATAATTACCTGGTTTGGTTAGTAACTATGGAAATAATACAATTTGTGTTCCCCTCACCTCAGTTTCTGGAGGTCTTTTGAGCTTGCGTCCATAATACAACACTGAGTACTGAATCGAACATATTAACATATGAAGCATATCAAATTATGAAGCATGACTCCATTTTATTAAACCCAACTTGTAACCACGAAGACTTGTTTATAAATATTAGATAAACCATTAAATTAATCGTTTGAGTGCCATTAAATTAATCACATCAGTCATTTTTTTTGCTTCGATTTCTTAATGTACTCGGAATACACAGCATTCTCTCTAGTCGATTCTCTCCTCAATGATATACAATATAAAGGTTAATTAAAATTGACATAGTGTTTGAAAAATTACCAAACTGGATCGGCTGGGACTCGAACCCGGATCTCTTGGTTACCAGCCAAGCGCCTTACCAACTAGGCCACCGATCACTTGTTCGAGTGCCACTCCAATTCAGTAATCAATCAAACACAACCTCTCTCTAATGCGAGACGCAGTTTTATACTTTTAATTTCAAATGTTATCGAGTGCCTGTGAAACATTATTAGTGTATGGCGGATTTTTATCCGTATTTAAACATACACCAATATTCATATGTTCACTCAATGTTCAGCTTTGGCTGATACTTGAACACTCGATGTACTTTGGCAAATGGCCAATTCATTATGTTAATTAAAATTGACATAGTGTTTGAAAAATTACCAAACTGGATCGGCTGGGACTCGAACCCGGATCTCTTGGTTACCAGCCAAGCGCCTTACCAACTAGGCCACCGATCACTTGTTCGAGTGCCACTCCAATTCAGTAATCAATCAAACACAACCTCTCTCTAATGCGAGACGCAGTTTTATACTTTTAATTTCAAATGTTATCGAGTGCCTGTGAAACATTATTAGTGTATGGCGGATTTTTATCCGTATTTAAACATACACCAATATTCATATGTTCACTCAATGTTCAGCTTTGGCTGATACTTGAACACTCGATGTACTTTGGCAAATGGCCAATTCATTATGTTAATTAAAATTGACATAGTGTTTGAAAAATTACCAAACTGGATCGGCTGGGACTCGAACCCGGATCTCTTGGTTACCAGCCAAGCGCCTTACCAACTAGGCCACCGATCACTTGTTCGAGTGCCACTCCAATTCAGTAATCAATCAAACACAACCTCTCTCTAATGCGAGACGCAGTTTTATACTTTTAATTTCAAATGTTATCGAGTGCCTGTGAAACATTATTAGTGTATGCGAACAAGTGATCGGTGGCCTAGTTGGTAAGGCGCTTGGCTGGTAACCAAGAGATCCGGGTTCGAGTCCCAGCCGATCCAGTTTGGTAATTTTTCAAACACTATGTCAATTTTAATTAACATAATGAATTGGCCATTTGCCAAAGTACATCGAGTGTTCAAGTATCAGCCAAAGCTGAACATTGAGTGAACATATGAATATTGGTGTATGTTTAAATACGGATAAAAATCCGCCATACACTAATAATGTTTCACAGGCACTCGATAACATTTGAAATTAAAAGAATATAAAGGTTAATAAAAGTGTAGTGTGTTCTGCTTCTTTACCCATAGGTGCGTGTAGAGTTCAACTTTCTGTACAACTATATGTAAAAGATAGCTTACGCATAGATGACATTTTGTGGAATAAATAAGCAACATCATGGTATACCCTGTTTCAGAGACAATTAATTGATCATGAGTCAAATTTAAAAAATTAAATAATTCTTATATTCAAAACAAATCAATCTATTCTTTTCTAAAAACAAAGTGCAATTTTAAAATTTACGTAAGTGCAATAATGAAAGAGATAAAGCCAAAAAAACGGAAATTATTTAAATTCATAAGTGATGAAACATGGTTAAATTTAAGTGAAATGGACCATAGATATATAGATAAATCAATTCTAAATTTTTAATCGTCATTTTTGAAAAAGTTTATAAAAAAAACTGAACGTTTTATATCTCGTTTTTTATATATGTATAGTGCTATTCGATTATTATTTTTTTAAAATTAGGTAAAAAATATATAAAGTGTAACCGTAGTTACATAAAAATTTATGTACCTAATCTTGGTTCCATACACTTGAAACGAATTAGACAGCAGTTGTGTTAAATCGTACACAAAATTATGTATTTCAATTTAATAAGAAATTCAGATCTTAACCAAGTAGGCTCCTACTAATATCGGATATCCAATAATATCTTAATATCGGATATCCGATATTAGGTACCCTACTTATCACAGTAACTTAAAAAACTTAAAATAGTTTTAGTCTCTTCAAAATCAATACAAGTCATTATTTATGTTTTTAAGGAACTTTTAAAATTAGCAAATGTAGCTATAAATGTAATATTCGAAAAATTAAAAATTCGGGTGGGATCATGGTTAACTCTTGCAAGTTCCGGTTTTAATATATCAAAAAAAAAATCTGACACCTTTTCTTTAGTAAATCCTTTGGCTCGAAGGGCTGTGGTAGCTTCCGGTGTACGGAATGATAATTGTGGATGACTTTTTAAAAACCCGACAATCACTTTTTACCCAGAGGCGTAGCTAGCATAACTGGCGCCCGGTGCATGACACTTTATTTGCGCCCCCCTTAAATTGAAAATTTTAGGTAGTGAGATGGTGTATTTAAAATTTCGGAAAAAATTCTTTCTCGTAAATTTGTATTTTAAATTTGTCCCTAATAGTTGCCTTAACGACGTTTTTTTTGCTCGCTTGCTCGCAGTGCTTTGTTTGTGTGCCTATATATTTGGAGTCAACCTGGAAGTAATTTCGTAATTTCTCTACACTTTCACCTAAAAAAAATTCTAATAACAAACACGTGTATTATAAACAAGTAATAGTGTCCCTCCTATTAGCTTTTGACGCTCCTGTTAGTAGCTTTTGGCGCCCCTCTCAAAGTGGCGCCCGGGTCATGATAGTACCCCTTGCACCCCCTTGCTACGCCACTGTTTTTACCAGCTCGCCCTTTATCAAAAAACTGATGAGGAATGTTGTTCCTTATTGCTAATTGGCCATTACTCGTATATCTGATGCATGTAAACCATAAAACCTATTGGCTATTTCTATGCAGTATTTTACTAACTCATCTTCAATTTCTGGATAGAAAGTAGGTTTCCGACCTAGCTTACTTTGCAGCAGTTCCTCTATATCTGTATTTCTTTTGATATAGTCTTCCAATGTACTTTTAGGAACACCAAATGTTTTTGAAGCTTTAAGATATCCCATTTCCTTATTACTTCACATAACGTGACTCCTAAAATCGGATATCCAATATTGAGCATCGCCATTTATCCGATATTGAGAAATCACACATGTAAATAAACAGATAAAAATTTTTAAAAAAAAATGTCTAAATTTTCTACAAAAACTTGTTTTTTAAGTATGTAATATAGCAATTAATAAAGTACAATGAAGACAACATCATAAAGTAGTTACTTTATCAAAATGTTGCCTATAAAAACCACAATGTAATATTTTTCGAGGCAAAAATCAAATGTGTATTGGTTATGTCGCGATTTTCACAGATAGGTCGATGAAAGTCATAGAACACTAGAAGCCAACTAATATCAAAAAAGTGTAATTGGCTTGGAGTCATTTGGAGACGTGCCACAGCTTAAGGTATTAGTCAGTCCGTGTCCGTCGTCGAACGCACAGTGCATTGTATGTACATTGTTACCATTGTTAGTTGAACACGTTGAACAGCTCTCTCTGGTAATACGTGTGTTGTAGTAGTGTGCGTAAATACGGACACTACTAAAAAACACCAAACTAATACACTGCAAACAGTGTGTATCTACACAAACAGAGTGGGGAGATTTACGTCATAAATTCATTACAAGTGGAACAGAGACATAGACAATCTAGTTTGACCCCTTGATGAAAGCGCTGCAGTGCTTCCATCTAGTTTCGTATTAATAGTAATTGGGCTGCTGGATAGATGACATTATTTTGTATAGCAGATATTGATATATCTGAAATTAGGCAACCATCCGATATTCGGCTCCCTTCCCCTATAACCCGTTTGATGTAGAATTTATGAGTAATATAATATCCCGATAAATACCATAATTATGTTTTATCTCAAAAGTTGTGGAAATGTTATTGAAGAGTTTTGACTTAATTCGTGTCTAACACGCACTTGACGAATTTTTTATGTAGGTATTTGTTAATTTGAAAAATAAGTTGTTTTGACTATTTTTACTTTTTTATCAAAAATTGTTCATAACGATTTATTCCTACAGAACTATAACAAATGCTCGTTGATAATGTTTATTTCTACCCGCTGAGTGGGAAGAAAACTATATTACTTGATAGTCGTAAGATTAAATTTAGATTATTGCTTAACCCTGGATACTGTTTGATTTCACAGTGGCTATCCGATTCAACGATACGATCACTTTATTACCTACATATTATAGGGTAGGTAGATAGAGATATGTACATGTGACTGCTACTTTATACAATGAATATATTGTGACATAAATAATAATACAAACTTGTTTTGTTCTGGTGAACAACATTTAAATCCTACATCCAGTACATCCAGTATGTCGTGTTCAGTTTTAAATTAATGATTAAATTAAATTAGATGTCATTTATATAATTTTAATATGATAATAATAAATTTGATTTAGTTGGCCGTTGTATGAGCGGGTAACTGCCATCAAATTCGATTAATAATATGAACGACACAAATCAATGATAATTTTAGAAAATATTAAAATGTGTAGTAATTATTTATTAGTGTAGAAGTAGATTGTACACGATAATTATAATATTATATAGCTATGTTAAAAGTATGTTCATTTATTCTTCTATTGCATTTTTTTAACTGTTAGATTTCTGGCTTGCTAAGCAGGGCGATATAACGAGAAAAACTGATCCCGCAAACGTTGAATATTATAAATATTATGTAAAATCATTTAATAAGGGTACTCATTTTAGTAGTAGGTTCGCTAGTTTGCCGTCCAGGTCCAGTATTCGTCCATTTTACTGTACAATAGCATATAATAGTAATATAAAAACAGATACCTAACCGAGCATGTTTCAATTTGTTAGAAGCCTGATACATAAACAGTGACAACACCGATAAAAAATACTTACTTGATAATTTAAAAAAATTATCAATCAAACACTAGTTTCGTGTTGCGCAGACAGTGTGTGAATATACACAAAAATAGAGATATGACGATTATGCTAATATTTAAGACAATTGAACGAAATTAGAAGTAAAAATTATATGTACTTTAAAGTTAAGTAGTAAAATTTTAGTGGACGGTTATTGAATTACGAATCCTTTAAAAAATTCAGTTCTTGACCACTTGGGCGAAAACGGAAACAATCAAATGAAATTTATTTTATTTCTCAATCTAGCTAAATATTTTGAAATAGTAAAAAGCTTTGTTTTAGACAATTAATATTGGCTGCTTGATCAGAGATTTAATTTTCGTCCACTCAATTATTTGCGTTGAATGAATTACAAAACTTTAAATTATATGGACGAATACTGAAAACTACATTAAATTGTACTTTTTAGTTTTCCTCCATTTATTTTTCTGTGTGGAGTTAAAAAAACTATAAAATAAAATAATAAAAAGGTCTAAGAAGGAAGATAAGAGGTTCTGAATACATATATGTATAAGCATTTTCTTTTTATTAAAACTATTTTGTTTTTTATAACAATTCACAACTTAAATGGTGGTCGAAAACGAGCCTACATATAGGCGACAACTAACTTTTTTAGACGAAAACTAGCGAAATTCGTATATTTATCATTATTATTTTTTTATAAAAAAAAAAAAAAAACAATGAACGTAATTAGTTATAATTTTATGTCAACTTAAAATATACTATATAAGCAATAAATAGCAATATAATTCATTAGCATTAGATCAATTGAATATATTTTTTTATGTCGCAAAGCTTTCAACTCCACTAATTGGACGAAAACTAGCGAAGCTACCCTATAGATGTCCGCTTTTACCTAATAGCAGAAATTTGCAAGATCATTAAACTTCAGTTTGGTCAGTTGAATTTTGAGTATATTTATACTGATATTTTTAAATTGCTAAAACACTTTTCTTCGTATTATAGTATTATGAGAGTCTAAAGTAGGTACTTTAGTTATGTAATTGTAAAAATAATACTAATTCAATAATAAGCATTTATTTAAAAAACTACCAAAGGTCATAAAAATCATGGTTCTATGTTTAGTTTATTGTAAAATAACAATAATAATGCTAGAAAATATTGTTGAAAACAAGAATTAAAACAAAAAATTGAAAACAAGAATACATTTGTATCTAGATACACATTTATTTTCTGTATCTGTATCTAGATAAAAATTTACTCTGAGTGTCTGTATCTATATGTAGATACATTTTATGCAGTATCTATACAGAACTGGCAATATCTTGTAAAGTATTTTTTGAAATTACATGCAGTATAATTCATTTCAACAGGATTGAACGTTCAAAAATAGGTACCGTTCTGAGTGGATGAGTTTATATCCTAAAATAGGTGAGGTCGGCAGTAGTAGGACTGACTCAAGAAGAAAGAGCCATGATATTCTTATTTCGAATTGGTTAAGGATTCTAATTTTTAACACCCTTTCTCTAGATTGGTTGATTTGCAATTCTTTGTTTAGTTGAGCAATTCCATGTATAAACCGATCACCCAAAAATTGCATGTTCTCCAAATTTAATTTCCCTGTGTATATAATAAGTTTAAGTGGTGTTGAGCTATGTACTCAAATATTATTGAATTATCTTCTACTTTGTCAGAGTTATAATTATAAAAAGTTGCGTTCAAGGTCACAAAATGGGGATTCCCCAAAATATTTTATTAATTTTTTCAGAGTCTAAGAATAATTAAAAAATGATTACATGTGGCATTGAATGTACTTTACATACACTTTCAATCAGACCGATTTCCATTCCAATACATGCACATATATTGAAGTAATTGCAAGTTTTATTTTTTTCTTTAATCGCTTATACTGAAAATACCTTATCTTCGATTTTTGATTTTCCTTTTTTAGATTAAAGTACTCAGTCCCCTCTATAACATGGTACTCGATTTTCTTTGTTTTTTTTGAGTTTTACGGATTTTACGGGGCTTAGTTTGAAAAATACGTGAATTTTTTAACTAACTGATAAAATCAAGTATTAATTGTAACATTACCCCACCTTTGATTTTAGATTTTCGTTCTTCAAATTAAAGTACTCAGTCCTCTCTTTAACGTGGTACTCGATTTTCTTTGTTTTTTTTTTGGGTTTTACGGATTTTACAGGGCTCAGTTTTGAAAAATACCAGAATTTTTTAATTAATTGATAAAATAAAGTATTAATTTGAATATTACCCCACCTTTGATTTTCGATTTTCTTTTTTTAAATTAAAGTACTCCGTCCCCTCTTTAACGTGATAATCGATTTTCTGTGTTTTTTTTGAGGATCGCGGATTTTACGGATCTCAGTTTTAAAAAATTACGTGAATTTTTTAACTAATTGTTAAAATAAATTAATAACTATAACGTTTCCCCACCTTTGATTTTCCATTTTATTTCTTCAAATTAAAGTACTCAGTCCCCTCTTTAACGTGGTACTCGACTTTCTTTGTTTTTTTTTTTTTTTTTTTTTTTTTTTTTTTTGAGTTTTACGGATTTTATGGGGCTCAGTTTTAAAAAAAATACGTGAATTTTTTAACCAATTTTTAAAATAAAGTGTTAATTTTAATATTGTTTTATCTTCGATTTTCCTTATTTATCTTTTAAATTGAAGTTTAGAGTCCTCTCTTTAACGTGGTGTTCGACCTTCTTTGTTTTTTTTTTTTTTTTTTTTTGAGTTTTACGGATTTTACGGGGCTCAGTTTTAAAAAAATACGTGAACTTTTTAACTAATTGTAAAAATAAAGTAATAATTATAACATTACCCCACAGTAGATAGGCTATGACAGAGCGGCGGCACCGCAAAACTAAGCAAATTGAACCCTTTTGCCAATGGTTGAAATCATGTGACTTTACGGTACTACACATTCCGAACTGATGAGTCATCAAACTGTATCGATGTGCAAAACTTGACCTTTGACCCGGCACGTACCGAGTACATGTATTTAAAATTTGTTGTTGACATTTGACCCCAACACTCGCTCATACTGTTGGCCTTGGAAGTCATGAGTCATTATCACCACTTCGACATAATAAATTCAAGTTAACCCATTATGCGTCATCACAATTTACTTATCACAATTTGGTTTTGTGTTAACCCATAACCCGCCATAGTTTTTGAATGGAAACCTAACGCATGCGCAGATTAAATTTAAGTACACGACGCATGCGCAGACTAAATTTTAGGTTATAACTTGATAGCTGGGGTACACTACCGCGTCAAAATGTGGGGAATACCCTAACTCGGGGGTGGCCCCAAACTTTTAGCACCGTACTGTACTTAAATTTTTGGTACACTGCCATGTCAAAAGTGCGGACCCCTCTGAGCAAAAAGATGTCCGATGACTTTTTGAAGCGCACTGTACTTATTTTTTGTGTGTACATGCAAGCCTTAGCCTTTAATCTCACTTAATTGAGTCATCTTAAACGAAAGGTACACTATCACATCAAAAATGTAGGATTACCCTAACCCACGGGGTGGCCCCAAACTTTTGGCACCGTACTGTACTAAAATTTTTGGTACACTACTGTGTCAAAAGTGCGGCCCCCCTGACCAAAAAGGTATCGGATCACGTTTTGAAGCGTACTGTGCTTATTACGTGCAAATCTTGGCCTCACTTAATTGCATCATCTTAAACGAAAATTGGGAGGCCGCTTCCAGGAATTGTTATCAGTATAAGTTTGTTTATCTTAGCTGAATTATAATTATTCTATGACTCATACAAGCGGGGATTTTTGTTATATTTGTTTATTTATATAATAATTTTGAATCATGTAATAATTTTAAAATTGTTTATTTAAGATTTTGCTGAGTCATCAGTTTCTTTGTTAGATTTTAAATACGAAATGAATTTCTCGGAATTTTAAATTTATTGTTTAACATTTGCGTTGTAAAAATTCTGGTCATCGTAAACGAAAATTAGGAGGCCGCTAAATTTTGTGGGGGCACTGTACCAAGTGCTAGCCACAATCATGACTTCAGTCTCCAGGGTCCAGACTCCAGATTTCTGACCGCTACTGTACTTGCCGGAAAACTGTACTGCCGGAGTCAGCACTTTATACGATTAATTTGTTTATTTTAAGTTCAGTTTGTTTATTTAAGATTTTTCAGCTAACTATTTATGATGATGTAATAGATACATATATTATATTAATATATAATATCACATATAATATATAACGGGTGTATATTTAGTATTTTTAATAAATATTTTAGTATACAGGGTGTATCATGAAATATGTTTTTCAATTAGAATAATAAATTCCATAAGATTTTTGTTAATACTCTTATAAGTTAACGAAAGTAATTTCTTGCTGTAAAAAGTAGGGGAATTCTGGGTAATAATTAAATAAAACGCACATAATTTTTTTTTTAATTTTATTTATAGAATATGTATACAAAAAAAAAAAATTAAATTGCTTAAATCTATATATTACTTAAAATCTATTTATTTTCCATATAAAAATTTTTTAAAAGAATACAATTTTCTAATGAACAAATTTTATCTGAATGAAGCATACAGCGTCTTGAATAATATTCATCTCGCAGAATGGAAATCTTCGGTACATCAAATATTTCTTCTAAATTCAGAACCCACGGCTGGTTTTCGGTACCATCAAGCAAACTTGATATCCATTTCTTCTTTTCACCGCCCTTGACGTATATAACATCATACTTCTTTAATATAGGTTTCAATATGGTATGAACTTTTTTGTACGGAATAAATCCATACGACCAAGGTATCCCATGCCAATTTCGGCAAAGCCAACGGGCTACTCGTTGATATTTCTTCGTCAAGTCGTTGAAATCAAACGGTGCGTCGAATATAAGATGTAATATATCATCTGAATTTTCTGCAGCAATACCAACTTCTTTAAAATAAAATTCGTTGTTAGCTCCTTGATAGCCTTGTATGTCAAGAAACGCCATTTTTTACCGCCGCCGTAGAACTGAAATTATTCACACAATCCACAACTTTATATAGAATAATTAAAAGTGGTGGGGATAGTTAGTTAATTTGTGGAATGTATTCGAAAATGGCTACTAATAGCTATTGCTAGTTGACCATCAAATTACAAACTGTTAATAATATTTAGCACATTGGTGAGTACCATGTTCTTTTCACTTTAAGACCTAGTGATTTAAGGAATGCTAAATTTTCGGGTGAAATGTGTTGTCGCTTAAAAGTTTTACGTTTAATGATCTTAGGTTTCGAAAGTCCTTTGCTAGGTTCTCTAGCGGTGGACTGCTCTGAATTGTAAATTATCATGGTTCGAAATGCAATTGTTTTACCACGAAATTGTTTTTTCAGCGAAAGGGATGTTAACTCTTTGATAACCATCAGAAAATAGATAATATTTTATGTAAGTTCAACTATTTTATACCCTTCAATCATGATAAGGTGTATAAGCTGGAGTATAACTCAGCAAATTATATAGCGGTGGTGACGTAACACACAAATGCGGTGGTTGTGTTGCGGTTGTGGCAGTTGTGTGGTAGTGGTGGTGGTGGTGGTATATGTGTGGCAGTGTTTGTGTGGCGGTTGTGGTGGTTTTGTGGTGGTGGCGGTGGTATATGTGTGACAGTTGTGGCGGTGGCTGTGTTTGTGTGGCGGTTGTGTGGTGGTGTTTGTGTGGTGGTGGCGGAGGTTGTGTGGCGGTGGCGGGGTAGCAGCGGTGTTTGCAGCTGAAGTGAACAACTTTATCATTAATTCAATCGAAGTAGCAATTTACTGTAGACAATGAATCGGTGGTGCATCTCGCGGTGTTTGTTGAACGCAATATCTAAATTAATCATCATCATAATCGCTAGCATCTTCTTTATCAGTTTCATCCAGATAATCACCTAGTGGTTCAATAACATCAGCCTTTTGAAGTTCACGAAATATAGAGAATATTTCTTGACCGTCAGTAGTTCATTTCGTATTCAAAATCTAACAAAGAAAATGATGACGCCGCAAAATCTTAAATAAACAATTTTAAAATTATTACATGATTCAAAATTATTATATAAATAAACAAATATAACAAAAATCCCCGCTTGTATGAGTCATAGAATAATTATAATACAGCTAAGATAAACAAACTTATACTGATAACAATTCTTGGAAGCGGCCTCCCAATTTTCGTTTAAGATGATGCAATTAAGTGAGGCCAAGATTTGCACGTAATAAGCACAGTACGCTTCAAAAAGTGATCGGATACCTTTTTGGTCAGGGGGGGCCGCACTTTACCGGGCCGTACAGTAGTGTACCAAAAATTTAAGTACAGTACGGTGCCAAAAGTTTGGGGCCACCCCGTGGGTTAGGGTAATCCCACATTTTTGATGTGATAGTGTACCTTTCGTTTAAGATGACTCAATTAAGTGAGATTAAAGGCTAAGGCTTGCATGTACACACAAAAAATAAGTACAGTGCGCTTCAAAAAGTCATCGGACATCTTTTTGCTCAGCGGGGTCCGCACTTTTGACATGGCAGTGTATCAAAAATTTAAGTACAGTACGGTGCCAAAAGTTTGAGGCCACCCCCGAGTTAGGGTATTCCCCACATTTTGACGCGGTAGTGTACCCCAGCTATCAAGTTATAACCTAAAATTTAGTCTACGCATGCGTCGTGTACTTAAATTTAATCTGCGCATGCGTTAGGTTTCCATTCAAAAACTATGGCGAGTAATGGCTTAACACAAAACCAAATTGTGATAAGTAAATTGTGATGACGCATAATGGGTTAACTTGAATTTATTATGTCGAAGTGGTGATAATGACTCATGACTTTCAAGGCCAACAGTATGAGCGAGTGTTGGGGTCAAATGTCAACAACAAATTTTAAATACATGTACTCGGTACGTGCCGGGTCAAAGGTCAAGTTTTGCACATCGATACAGTTTGATGACTCATCAGTTCGGAATGTGTAGTACCGTAAAGTCACACGATTTCAACCATTGGCAAAAGGGTTCAATTTGCTTAGTTTTGCGGTGCCGCCGCCCTGTCATAGCCTATCTACTCCCCACCTTTGATTTTGGATTTTCTTTTTTCAAATTAAAGTACTCAGTCTTCTCTTTAACGTGGTACTCGATTTGCTTTGTTTTTTTGAGTTTTACGGATTTTACGGGATTCAGTTTAAAAAAATACGTGAATCTTATAACTAATTTTTAAAATAAAGCATTAATTTTAATATTGTTTTACCTTTGATTTTTTTTATTTATATTTTAAATTGGAGTTTAGAATCCCCTTTAAAACGTGTTACTCAATTTCCTTAGTTTTTTTTGAATTTTACAAATTTTACGATACTAAATTTTAAAGAAACACGTTCATTTTTTTACTAATTGATAAAATAAGGTATTAATTTCAATATTACCTTAACTTTGATAAACTCAGAAAAACTAAGAAAATCTAGTAACGTGTTATAAAGGGGCTCTAAACTTCAATTTAAAAGATAAATAAGGAAAATCGAAGATAAAACAATATTAAAATTAATACTTTATTTTAAAAATTTTTTAAAAAATTCACATATTTTTTTAAAACTGAGCCCCGTAAAATCCGTGACACTCAAAAAAAAAAATAATAAATAAATAAATAAATAAAGTCGAGTACCACGTTAAAGAGGGGACTGAGTACTATAATTTGAAGAAATAAAACCGAAAATCAAAGTTGGGGTAATGTTATAATTATTACTTTATTTTAACAATTAGTTAAAAAATTCACGTATTTTTTTAAAACTGAGATCCGTAAAATCCGTGAAACTCAAAAAAACAAAGAAAATTGATTATCGCGTTAAAGACGGGACTGAGTACTTTAATTTGCAGAACGAAAATCTAAAATCAAAGGTGGGGTAATGTTACAATTAATAACAATTAATAGTTAGTTAAAAAATTCACGTATTTTTCAAACTAAGCCTCGTAAAATCCGTAAAACTCAAAAAAACAACAAAGAAAATCGAGTACCACGTTATAGAAAGGACTGAGGACTTTAATTTGAAAAAAGAAAATCGAAAATCAAAGGTGGGGTAATATTCAAATTAATACTTTATTTTATCAATTAATTAAAAAATTCTGATATTTCTTAAAACTGAGCCCTGTAAAATCCATAAAACCCAAAAAAAAAAAAAACAAATAAAATCGAGTACCACATTAAAGAGAGGACTGAGTACTTTAATTTGAAGAAAGAAAATCTAAAATCAAGGGTGGGGTAATGTTACAATTAATACTTGAGTTTATCAGTTAGTTAAAAAATTCACGTATTTTTCAAACTAAGCCCCGTAAAATCCGTAAAACTCAAAAAAACAAAGAAAATCGAGTACCACGTTATAGAAAGAACTGAGTACTTTAATTTGAAAGAAGAAAATCGAAAATCATTCAGGTGGGGTAATATTATAATTATTACTTTATTTTAATAATTAGTTAAAAAATTTACGTATTTTTCAAACTAAGCCCCGTAAAATCCGTAAAACTCAAAAAAACAAAGACAATCGAGTACCACGTTATAGAGGGGACTGAGTACTTTAATTTGAAAAAAGAAAATCAAAAATCGAAGAAATGGTATTTTCAGTATAAGCGATTAAAGAAAAAAATAAAACTTGCAATTACTTCAACATACGTGCATGTATTGGAATGGAAATCGGTCTGATTGAAAGTGTATGTAAAGTACATTCAATGCCACATGTAATTATTTTTCAATTATTCTTAGACTCTGAAAAAATTAATAAAATATTTTTGGGAATCCCCATTTTGTGACCTTGAACGCAACTTTGGATAATTATAACTCCGACAAAGTAGAATATAATTCAATAATATTCGAGTACATAGCTCAACACCACTTAAACTTATTATATACACAGGGAAATTAAATTTGGAGAGCATGCCATTTTTGCGTGACCGGTTTATACATGGAATTGCCCAGTTAATAATTCCACAAATTTACAAAAAAGACACTATTATTTCCGCTTAGCTTTACTTTTACGGATTGCGTATTTTCTCTTTTTTACTATTAGAGACAATACTGTTAACAGAAATATAAAGTCTAGTGACTCTAATTGTTCAAATATTTTCTTATGATTGGCTACTTATAAATTCATTGTTTAGTTGATAATTCTTAGTATTCACAAAAAAGACAGGCTATTTTTATTCAACTTTGGTGTTATGGATTGTGTATTTTCTATTCTTTATTAATAGATTGTAGCTTTTGTGGAAATTTGATTTTATTATTATTATTATATCAGTAATTGTCAACAAGTGTCTACCAGTTTAATTTTTTGTAACTCTATTAACTTTCGGTGTTTATTTAAATTAACAATTTTCATGTAAATAATGATAAATAATAAATATTCATTATTTTTTTTTTTACAGTAATTTTCATTTGGACTGTTTCTACAGCTTAAAATATTTCATAAAAAAATTATATTTTGTAAACTACTATTTTATAAATTCGGTTACATGTTCTATTTTTAAGACCATTTCCAAAAGATTACCAATTATATAAGTCTAAACATGGCATAGAATCCAAAAATAAGGTACAGTAGTCTCTAGTCTTTAAGGACACCCAATGGGAAGTTAGCAGCGTGGGTAAACCTGTCCCCCCAAATTTTTTTTTTATTTATTTAGGTAATACCAACCAATACGTTATTTAGATACATTCCTCGTATTCGAGTAGCTTAGAAAAATCACAACTAATCTTATACCATTTTAAAGTCCAGAGTATACTTGATGTCATATTACATAATTTGACATAAGTAATTCTGATAGCATTTTAAGTATTTTTTTTTAATTCTGACAGGCATATGTCCTTGAGTACAGGTAATCATAAGAAAATAAACCCGATTAATATCTAATGTTTGTTGTTGTTCTCGATGTAATTTATTGAACTATAAAATTATCCTATCTAGTCCTAAAATTAAAGTCCTATCTAGAATATTATGTTACTTCGAATCGGTTACGAGATCGCCATAAAAATTTTCCCTTCGGTCATGTTGTCTTAACACACATTTTTTTTTTAGCTTCTAAACCTAAATAATTTTTTAACATTAAAAGGAATATATTCATTATAATATAATAAGCAAATGTTTTGTTGCCACTGATAATTTTAAATAACATTGCAGGACTCCATTGCAAGCATAAATATTATATGTGGGCTTCTTGGAATTTGGCTTGAAAGTGCTGAATGAATAATTTAAAAACAAGATAAAAGATATTTCTAAATATAATTCACATCTTCTCATTCTTATCTACTACTTTTAACAACAATTGTTTTTTTAAAAACAATGTATATTTTCTAATTTTTATATAAGAAAAGGACGCCTACTACAATTATCATTATCAGATGTATGTTTATCTTTGTTATGAATAAAATTCTTTAAAAATAATAAAATTTTTAAGAAATAAATATGTTTTCTTACTTTATCTAAATACACACCACTTAACTTTTCTTTTTTGTTTGTTAAAGTTGAGAGATAGTGAACTGCTCTTTCAGTAACTATGCAATACAAATTGTTGATTGGTGTTCTAATGATTTTCAATAGATTTTTTAAATACTGCCCTTCCATAGCAAAAATTTTTCCCCTTTTGCACAGAAAAAGTTCATGGGGTTTGCAACAAGCAATAAAGAAAATATTTTATTATCTACTCAAATTGATATTGTCTATCATATTTATTTTGATAAAGGCAAATTCTAAAAAGATCAAGCAAAACCATAATGTTTTCTTTGTCCTCCATAATTATAATTTCCACCTATGTTTTACAGTTCAGCGTTTCCTGAGTAATTTTATTGCCACATAACATGTCTGTTTATTTGCCCGCCTATATGTATTCGTAAAATCTTGTAACGCGCATAACTCCGATAAAGAGTTTTAGATTTTAACGTAACCAATGTCCATCTGAACTATCTAGAATAAGTTTACTTTCCAACAGTGAAAGAATTTTCAAATTTGTCCAGTAATTTTCGAGTTGATTCGTTGTATTTTTATTCGTATAAAATTAGCACAGATGTCTTGGTGGAGGCGCTATACAGTACAAAGACTATTGAAAAATTACTGAACCAGGTAGATTCTTGGACTTATTAGTGTGCAATTTTTAAAAAAATCCTTTTCAAATGCAAATTAGTACCCAAGTGAAGCTAAGTATATAGTTAGAGTAATTAAGCTAACTTATTATCCTGATTTATTTGAACCCTAACGGAATGAAGTAATTCCATTTTATCAAAACAAAATATAGAAAAAAAGTCAAAAACAATACTACATATAAAAATTGATTGAGATAGACAATATATATGTTTATAATTTGTTGATTTATGACCGAGTGAATAAGAAAGGACAAATAATATAAAAGAAGGATACACATACATTATATCTTGTCCTGTTGTATCGTAGATATATCCCGAGACTTAACTTCCGAAAATGTAAGTATATGTCTAAGTTATATGTATATATTCTATATCTACTAAATGTCAGTGACGTTCAGCTGCTCAACTACTCGAAATTCTCAATTTGTATCTGTATCTCACTCTAACAGTATGATGTATGTAGCTATCTTTATGTGTTATGAAACAATAAAAGTTTCATTTTATCATCTTTGTCCATATCATTGTGAAATTTATACACATAAAAAGAAGAACGGATAATATTCGGAGATTTTTAATATAGGGTGTGCGTAAAATTGGTTCTTATGATGGATATGCAGACTTCTTGTTTTCGTTTGTTTATATGGTGTATAAAAATAGACATTTGTTAATTTTGTAAAATTTCGTTAACACTTCAACTTAATTTAAAGCCGTTTTTTGGGCTTCTAGTCAGGGCCTGTAAGCAAAATGACTGACCCTAGGCAAAACAAAAATATTTTAATTTTTTTTTTCCAAAATACAGTTGACGAGCAAAAAAAGAACGCTTCGCTTAGACTCATACCAAAGTTTCCGTGCGCCCTTTCTAGATTCGGGTTCCCGTGCTACAACCTCATCTGTCTCTCCTCTCGCCGCCTCTACTTCTAGTTAATTAATATTCTCAGTGCATGTATCAGAGGTTATTTGTGAAGAATATATAGTTCCGTTGAAGTATTTGTATATGTTAACACCATTAGGGTGTTAATATAGTAACATAATGAAATGCACTAATCAGCAGTTTTTGAGTAAGGAGTCTCTAAATTTTCATTTCTTTCTTTTTAATTTTTTTTAATGTAATTTATATAAGTACTAGTTAAGTATCTTAGTAAAGTAGACCCGTTACGGTATAAGCAGTAGCTAATCGGATTGTTGTTCGGGTGGTGAAGAGCTTTATCATGGGGGTATGCAAATTTTTCTTTTAAAATTTAATTTAAGATACTTTCGAAATAAATAATAGTATTTCTGTAATCTGTATAATAATTCTAACTGTCATAGTATCAGTAATTTACTTTGATAAAATAAATGTTTATATAACGTAAAAGTTCCTATACCAGAACGCGATCATATGTCCGAAAAGTTTTGACATTTATATATTAATGAAGTTATTTCTGAAAAAAACCCCTATATATATATATATATATATATATATATATATATATATATATATATATATATATATATATATATATATATTAAACAGTTTTTGTTGAATACAGTATTTTGATCCTTTATTTACATCAGATACTTAAACCATTCTATGCTTCCTACTTTGACGTCTAGATGTCACTCTGTGTATCATATTACTCATATTACACGTCTGTTTGTCTCACACACAGTTTCCAACTTCTAGTGTCATTAATATTTCTCTGTTTGGATATAGATGTCGCCATTTTGCAAAAAAAAAAAAAAAACGTTAATAAATAAAAATTTTTGGGTTGTATTGTTTAAAAAACATATTCATTGGATTAAAAAAAAAACTTTCTTTCATGCTCATAAAGAAAAAAATGGGTGTTTAATTTATTTGTCAATTTTTATAAGCCAGTTTAATTACACACTTAAAAATAGTGTTCCGGTCTAGGGGCTTTTACGTTATTTTTAATTGTTTGTATTTTCAATTTTTTTATCACTTTATTGTTATTGTGCTTATTTTTATTGTTTTTTATGAAAAATGTTTGTGTTCGTGATTTTATTTACATAATTCTTTTAAAACATCGCCGGCCCCCGAGGAAATTTATTGCGTAGACGTGTGGACATTAAAATGTTAACTGAAGTGTACATCGGCACGTGCATGTAAAATTTTCTGTTCATAGGTCCATAGATGTGATAGAATTATGAAAAAATGTGATGAACTGAATTGTTCGGACAGACGAAATTGACGATATTATAAGGTAGTGGCTACACTGGATACGAATTCATGCGAAAATTCATTCGTACGAATTCGTACGAGTTTATCCGAGTTAATACGAATTAAACAAATGCATACATTTAGACATGCGTGGTTACACTGCTTACGACTCTTTCGTACGAGCTCGTACGACTTTTTGATACGACCAAAATATTTGGTTTTTTGATGCGAATTCGTACGAAAAAAATGATGGATTTAGAAAAAATAATTATTTTTGTTGAACAAAGGTGGTTTTTAAGGGATTAAAAGCCTAAATATTATCATAATAGAAAGTTAAATAAAAAATTGTGGAAAGAGGTGGCAGAGGGAATGTTTAGATAATTTTTTAATTAAATATATTACGATATAATAAAACTAACCTAACCTAACAAAAACATTTTAAGTATGTGTAATGAAAAATTAGTTAACTAAATATTGAAGCTAAAATTCAGTAGATTTTAAATATAACTGAATGTGACTTGTTCAAATACTTTAAAAATTTCTGTTCGTCTTGAAAAATTTTTTCAAAGCAATTCCAGAACTCAGCTTTTTTGCTCTGCATGAATAATAAATAATCGTTTACCCAGAATTGTTTGTTTTCTATAATTAGAAATTTTGAAGACGATGTTTCTAATAAATAAGATTCGGTAGCTGAATCCATTGTTTGATATCATTCAATATATATTAACGGTTTTCAGTTTAAATTTGAATACGAATTCGTATTACGATTCCGTGTCCATTGTAACCACACAGTCGTATGAATGAATTTCGTACGAGCTCGGACGAATCTGTTTTCGTACGAATTCGTCTTCAATGTAAGCGCAGCCTAAGGAGTTCCGATAATTATTCAAAGTATTAAATCAACCAGTGCCCAGTAAATATAATTACATAGGTACCTATTTATATTGCTTTCTATGCAATTGTGCGCCAAAGAGATTATACGAAAAGTCTTATTCAGCTAAGCTTATGGTTCACCATTTTTGATGGCATATCCTGTATATAAATGTTTATAACATTCTGCTTATCTAAATTCATTTAAAGCGGAAACGTATTTTACAACAGAGCCACCCGTCTAAACTATAAAACCACCCTACACTTTTCGGTTGTATCCAATTGAAACAATTCAAAAATATTCTACACTCACTGACTTCACATGACTTCGATTTGACTAACTGCATATGTACCTACGTCGACGTTCTCATCTGATTTTCGGAACTAACATACAATCCCAATCCAAGTTGCAAGACGATATAGACGTAATAATAATAGTTAAAAGACCACCGAACCCATCAGGATGCACTCGTTCGCTTGCCTACCGCGCCGACTTGAATGCGAAACCGTGCGGAAAATTGTCAATTCGATTTATTCTGGTGTGACATTGAACACGACAACCAGAACGTACAACTTCGCCACAGTTGAACTAGTCTATATACATAGGTATGCCGAAGAAAATGTCGAAACAACGACCGGTGATCTATACCAAAAATTTTATTGGCGGCCAATAAGACAATATTTAAGATAAAATACATACATATAATGTATTGGGAACTGACTAGCGTTTCAATTGTTGAATATAGTTTATTTTTATCTTTCCGGAAATTTTTATTTTTGAAAATGTAACATAAACACGGAATATCCTTAGTGGATTTACCCTAGTACAGTGGTTTTCAAAGGAAACTACCGAGATTAACCTGTATGTACAGAATAGTGAATGTTTTACGGAAGCAATATGGAGCACAGCCTAGTCAATAAATAACTGCCGTTGTGATTACCCTGCAAATATTACAAGTAGAATGCCTGTAATGTTTGTTAGAGCCTGCAGTAAAGTAGTCGTATGTGTGGGAGTAGTCACATGTTCACATTTTACCTCCGTTAGACTCACAACTAAGCGTTTCCCCGCGGATTGCTTGATGTTTCTTGAAAGCTCATATGATGGTCTATCTAAAACGATCAATGGTTTTAACATTGAAATTTATCTTCAATCTGTTTAGATGAAAAGTAGTCCAAAAAACTAAAACCGATGTACATAAGTTCTCACGGAACATCACAATAAATTAAGCGTTTGCCCTCGGATTGCTTAATATCTCTTGAAAGTCTACATGATGGTCTATCTGAAACCATCAATGATTTAAACATTTCTTTACTTATATTCAACTTGTTTTAATTAAAAAAATCATAAGTAAATAGGTTCATATAGAAATTGAGACCCTATTTTAGCCATGTTCCCATCATCCTATGTAACTCAAATTTTATCCACAATATCAGTTTGATTGGTAGTTTAATCCATCACAAAATGATACCTATCCTCCAACGGGCCATTTTCTATAGCGATCTCGGTAAACTCCTTTTTCGGCACCCTTGTTGAAAAAGAATGTGATGCGATAAAAAGGTACAGTCACTCCCAAAATTATTTGGACAGCAAATAAAAATAACAATATATAATTTTTGATGAATTTATTTTGCTTATAAAACAATAAATAGATATCATAGATACATTCATAAAATGTATGAAGTCTCTACACAATAAATATATATATTTATTACTTTCACAATCAACAAGGAAATTTAAAATATTTAAAAAAATTAAATGCATGTGATAATCATCAAGTCACAAAATTATTTGGACACTAATTAACTATATAAAAAAAAAAAACGCCGTGAGCAGCGGGGCCCCATCACGGTAGTCGAATTTTCCCCTTCATCTTCGGTATTGAATGTCTACAAGCGAAATGTGATTGAAAGTCTACAACCGAATTGTCATTTTGTTGGTTTCAAAACTGGTGATGAGTGTTCGGCTGATCGAGGCTTTAAAAAAAGGTTTTAAGTATTTAAGGGCTGTATCTCAGTAAATTTCAATTTTGTGCCGAAAACAGGTAGCAGAAAAAAAGCCAACACAATTCGTACGAGGACATTCCTGCCCATGTTTATCCGCTAATTGCCTTTATGTTTTAGTTTTAAATATTAAAAAAGGACCTTAAATAGTAAACTGGAAGGCCTTTATAAAGATATTTTTTCTTTCCAAAAAAATCCAAAATTTCTATTTTATAAATACTAAAAATTCAAAATTCCTAATTTATAAATAAACAGTGACTTTAATAACATTTTTAAATTACTTAATATGTACGTATTTCATTTGTCATAAAAGTAAGTTCACTTTTTTTTAAATTTTTTAAAATTACTATTCGCCTACTTGTATTTAGAATAAACATAATGCTTTTAAAACACATTTAACAATAGCATTCAGTTCCGATGTAAAAATGGGAGAAGTGGGGGGAAAAGTGATGTGGACTCCCTACAAGGTACTAGCTGGATACTAACTGAATACACGTACAAAATTTCAGCCCTCTAGGTTTCCTTATGGAGTCTCTAGACGTGTTAGAAAACAAGCAAAAAAATTAAGGAAATATTGGCGTAAAAATCGTGGGGGTAAGGGTTAAAAGTTGAAACCTCCAAAAAACAGTGTCTGGCTATTAGCTTAACCTGTACACCAAATTTCAGCCCTCTAGGTTTATTTGGGGAGATTTTGACCCGAACGAAACTGTTAAAAAACAAGAAAAATCATGTTCTTTTGGGTATAAAAATGGTGGGGGTAGGGGTTAAAAGTCGAGACCCCCAAAAGGCACCCCCTTGATACTAACTCAATCCGAATACAAAATTTCAGCCCTCTAGGTTTATTCGGGTGATCTGTGCGAGTGGTACAAACTTCGAAAACGTCGAAAATGCATGAAATTGTAGCTTAAAAATGAGGGGGGTGGGGGTAAAATATTAAAACCTCCAAAAAGCACAACCTAGGTACGAACTTTATCAACACACCAAATTTCAACCCTCTACGTTAATTCTGGGGGGCTGGGGGCCTGTTAGATCCAGCGAAAATCGTTTTTCCCCCCTCTACTCCCCCCATATCATCCTAGGAAGCTGAAGTTTGGATATGTTGTAGATAGTTGACCGAAACATTATTTAAAACCGATTTGGAAAAGTTTTATTGCTTTTCCGCCCCCCACCACCCCCTTAAAGGTCGGGTCCGAAAAAAAATTTGCCCAAAATTTGACCCCACTTTGATAGTATTGTTGTGCATCGGAATAAGCCCCACTTACCAAATTTCATCTCTTAACTTCCATAGGGGGGCCCTACACATATTAAAAGGTTGCGGGAAAATATATATATATATATATATATATATATATATATATATATATATATATATATATATATATATATATCAGACATCTTTTTTTTTTACATAATCGTGTTCTACGGGTCCGAAAACGGATAGCGCCCCTGGTCTCGCCTCTCGCAGTTCTTATCGTATAGACTGTATAAGTCTAATTTTTCGGAGAAAATTCGACTAAAAACAGATCATTCAAGTAAAATTAATAGTTTTAGTATTTTGTGACATGTCCTTTAGCCTTAATTACGGCTTCCAAATGTCTTGGCATTGATTTAATTAAATTTTCGATTACAACCGGGTTTATCTTCTCCCATTCTTACCTTATATAAGTAATTAATTGGTTCATAGTCGAAATATTCTTTCTTCTGACTTTAATCTTTAAATAATGCCATAGATGCTCTATGGGATTTAAGTCAGGGGACTGTGAAGGTGTCTGAAGCAAATGAGGTACATTATATGTTATCCATTGTTTTACCACGTAGGAGGTATGTTTTGGATCATTATCATGTTGGAACATGTAATTATTCTGTATTCCTAGTTTTTGTACACTAGCAAGTAAATGCTGTTTCAGAATGTTTAAATATACAAACCTGTCCATGATACGATCTAAAACGTGCATGTTCCCCACCCCATTTGTCACCATACATCCCCAAATCGTTACGGAGCCTAACAGTTGAAACCACATTTTTTGGATTCAGCACAGCTTTTCGTTTTCTCCACACAAATTTGGGGGTTTCTTGTGTTGATCACTTCAAATTTAGTTTCATCGGAGAAAAGATCTCTCTCCTCCAATATAATAATTCCTCAAATGTAATAAAATTTGTTTTTAAATAATTTTTTCTTTATTTTTATGTTGTCCAAATAATTTTGGGAGTGACTGTATGTTTTATCGTAATTTCGGCTTCTTGAAGTTTCGTCCGTCAGGCCTATAATTTAAAATTAAGTAGGTTAAGAAGTTATATAACTTTTGTTTGCTTATTGAATTAAATAATGCGCAAACTATTTAAAAATGATATTCCAAAAAAAATTATAGATGTTTGAAATGGTCTGAAATGTTTGAGAAGATTTCCCTGTCCTTCACATTGTTCAGAAAGAAGGTTGAAGCAAGAGTGTCACCAGCTAATCGGTCAAGGAGTAGGGATGAGGTGAGAGGATAGAGGAAATAGAAATTGTAGGTACAAATGTAATACCAGCTCTAAATAGTGTCAATTTAAGTAATGCCATTCTCTTAGATCTTAACAGGGGTCACACGCTCGCCGCCATGTGGTTTAGTTCCGATCCAGATTTTGAATCGCTATTAAACAACATAAATCAAACATATTCTTTTTAATCGCTGGAATTACTCAGAAGGAATGAAATGAAATGTGACAATGAAGAACGCAGAATAGGAGTGGGAGAAGAATTTTACTCCTTTACTGAACAAATTTGGCATAATTGAGAGCTTCTACTGTAAATACAATATTCTCTTTATAAGTCCTTAAAATTTCAAAATTTAGAGACTTTAAAGATTAAAGATATTTAAAAATATTAATTAAAACATGATTTTTTAGGGTTTTACAATTGTCCCGAACCTCTACTCAGTACCTATCTACTAATCCTGTAGCAATCAAAACTTTCATTTTAGAAATCTTAATGAAGTTCAAGTATTAAGGGTTCGTCATTTTTTGCAAATTTTGAGCTATATTATAAAAAACCGACCAAAAATTATAAAAAAAAATATTCTTAGAAGCCTTAGTGAAACCTTTCTAATTGGTGACTGGAAATATATGGAAGCCTCATCAAGATATCAGAAGGACGGACACGATCTTATAAGGGTTGAAGTGACTATTATTTAACAACTAATATTTTACTTGCAACTCAACTATTATCTGCAGTGATTTTATAATATACACTAGTGCTCTGATTGAGAGAAAGAAAAATGCGTATGTATTGGTCACACAGATATAAAAAAGCATTAGGAATTTTTTAAGTAAATACATCATTACATATGTATACAGAGTGGAATTTTAATAACTCTTATACCTTTTGATGAATTTCGATAAAATTTTACGGTGATTTAGAACGGAATTTGTTAGAAACAACAGAGCTATGTTTTAAGCTATTTGTTTCCAACAAATTCCATTCTAAATCATCATAAAATTTTATCGAAATTCACTAAAAGGTATAAGAGTTATTAAAATTACACCTTGTATATATGAACTGCTAACTGCAGAAAGGGAGCAAGTCCAAAATTTTTCAAATGCGTTTTTTTGTGTCAAACTAAAGATGATATATAGACGGATGATTTACAACAGAAAGGGAATTTTTCTATCATCTGTTATGGCCATAGTAAGTAGTTCATTTATGCGTTTACTGCAGATAGAGTACAAGTCTATACACCATCTTGAATTTAAAACAACAAAAAATTTTTAAAAATTTTGGACTTGTTTCCTTTCTGCAGTGAGCAGTTCATATATAGAATGAGTGGTTTACGTTAAAATTTTTTTTTTTTTTTTTTTTTTTTTTATATCCGTGTAACCAATACATACGCATTTTTCTTTCTCTTAATCAGACCAGCAGTGTATTTGATAACAGTATGGCTTTTTGCAGGTTTAATTTTTGATTTGCTGACGCAATTCACAGATGCCAAATGCATTGAATTTTTATTGTCTTTTTTATTGTGTTACTACGGTTATTCTTTTAGAATTGGGCCTGTTCATGGCGGATTTACTGCCAATGGCCGCACTGTTATGTGACTCACAGTAGGTATTATCTATTATTAAATAAAACATACTTAGGTTGCATACAATCCCTATACCTTATACGTATATTACTTATATTGTCTCTGCTCTCAATGTATATTAACTTTTAAGTAGACATTATTCTTGATTATAAAATGTAAATAGAATAATGGCCATATATTTCGGTCGATATAGCCATCCAACACGGACACAGATGAAGTAACCAGCACAAGGCACATATTATGTGGTATTTTATTGTATATTAGAATTTTATATGATTATGGAGAGATGCATGTATGTATAATATGTATAGTGCATACATATCTTAAACAGAATGCATATGTGAATAATTTTGTATTACAATATTAGTTCTTGACTACCCTTTCATTTCTACGCGCCTGACTGGATGTACAGGACACTTACGTTACGCTGACAAGAATAACTGTGCAATTAATCGATTTGCTCTAATATTCTTTTGTCGAATCTGTGACGGCTTAATCAAACTTAAAGTAAGAAAGCAGCCAAATAGTTCATTTCTAGGGTTCCGTACATTAAAAGGAAAAACGGAATCCGTATGAGGTCATTCACCTGCCCGTTCGTCCGTCTGTCGCAGGTCTTGATAACGCGCACATATATCGCCAGTCAACAATTAGAAAAATTTTTTTTTGGATGATTAAAGTGGGCGATCAGTTGGGCCCAAAGATAAAAATGTTTCAATTAATATATCATGTGAGGGTTGTAATGAGATAGAACCTCCACCATCGTAATTAATGCATTTTGGTACTCATACTAGTATTTTCCGTAGTAATTTCCATCGATTTCCGTTGAATTTTTTTAGTTTTTCAAATAAATAAAATAAGTTTGAACGAATTAATGCCATTGACACAACAACGCTGTTATGTCAATTGCATAGATTGAATAATAGTGTAAAAGCGAGTCTATTTGGACATTACTTCAAACAGTTATGTCGCTAAGGTTGAATTTTGCGCCTGAAGTGTCATTTGGTGTGCTAGTCTAATGATTTACGACTCTGTTTATATAAATTCCAAGTAATGCAGGCTATTGCGAGTACAGAAATTTGGTTGTTCATTAAATTTTAAATAATAAATTTGTCCTTTTTCTTCTCATGTATTTCGTCCTTGTTTAGTTTTTTCTAGAACAAATATTTTAGTATATATTTGGGAAAGGACAAACAACAAAGAAACTTTTTGAAAAGAATTGTAGTTTAATCGTCGACTCGTAAACATCGCGCCAAGACGGCAAAAATACATTATAAACAATCGCGTTTAACCAAAAGATATTAACGAAAAGCGAGCCGTCGAGGCAAATACAAATAATATTTTTAATTAACGTCGTTTATTGTTTTATAAAGTTATAATAAAAGGTATCGTCGTCAAATATAATTCGCAATTTAATAATTAAAGAATTGTAAAACGTTGTAACGAATTTTATCGGCAAATTAATTAAAATCAATCAATTAAAAATAAACATGCCTTTATTGAAACTTGGTGAATTACACCTGTGACCTGGATAAGAAATCCAAATCCTCTGCGGTAAGCGAGTAAAACATCATCACTACTCGACCTCAAATTCGGCAAGTAATTGCCGTGGCATCCTGGGACAACAAAAGAAAATTCTACGTCGCTAGGGAAATAGTTGCGTGAAAACCTCGTCAGCGGAACTGCCCGTACAGACAACTGCGCCATTACAGAGTATCATTTAAAAAAGCTATGTTCAAGAGTACGAAAAATATTTTCTTTTAATTTTTAGTTCACTGATTTTAATAATATAGCTCAGGACTCGCAAAAAATGACCGTTCTCTTCTCGATTTCCGACGTTTCTAAAGCTTAAATTTTGATTTTAATAGGATTAGTAGGTCTTGAGTCATAGATTACGGGAAAACTGCGGCTTTTTGACAGTGCAATAGTTGCTGATAAACGTGTTTTAAATAACAAAGGGAAAAAGTAATAATTTTAAAATTTTTACATACGAAGTTATTTAGTTTAATGAACATAGTAACATATTTTTAAATTTATGTTGATTCAATATTATGTTGATTCAGCGGCTAGTTTAAAAATTTCTTTGATGGCTTTCGAATTGGTTGAGTTTCATTGACTTTTTATTTTCCTAGTATTTATTATGTTAAACACTATCCATTTCAAATTCCAAAGCTCTGGAATTTCAAAATTTAGAAAATTGTTTCTATTAGCCTGAACCTTTCTGAAAAAATTTATTCTTCTAACGTAATTTGCCTCGGAAATTAAGGCGGGCAAAAATTTGAATAAGATTCAAATATATATAAATAAAAATAGTTGAATTTGCTCTTTTGACTACTCACTGTAATTGCCCTAATTGTGCGAGCCCGACTCACTCTTGATCGTTTTTTTAATAAACGGATTTGTGAACACCGTAATTTTTTTGTAAAATAGCTATATACCCTTTTTAAAATTAAACAAAGTCGACGCTGATAAGGAATAGTTTAGTTTTCTAGGAGTGAATTAATTTTTAACATTTCGTAGAAATTTTCGAGTACAGGTCAAACAAACTCATACTCTTATTTCAAAGGTACAGTTACTTTGGTCAAAGTGCACAGCTGGTGGATGGACGACATTCGAGGGAGTCACAGTCATCTTCTGTGAGGAACAACGAAGAGTTAGGAGTCGAGGAGGAGTTGTTAGGTGCACGCCGCTATCTATAGATGTCGAGTGCTGGCGACATTCATTCACTTATGTTCACTTCTTCCTTTCATTTGGTCACAGTGGCCTCACCACAACATTAATTTTACTGCAATGACATAGTGCTCGCATGTACCTATGGAGCATATGCTTCCCCTTCAACGTGGTGTGACGTAGTGCCACACACGATAGAGCCATATAAGCCACTTCAAGTGACATTGTACTATTTGATGCTATTTTAAAAAATATTTAGATTTTGATCAGTTCATTTTTGACCGTTGAAGATGTGCAAAAAATTTTAGTGGTAGTCGTGAACCAGGAAAACAAATTTACAAACATTTGGTTGTGTTAAGATGCCCTCGAAGAAGAAAATTCGTAAGAGTGTGTGCCTTCCAGAAATAATTAAATGTTTACTTTGTTTTGCTTGTTTTGAAATATTTCTAACTGAAGATCATATCCAGTAATTGCATTTAGTCTGAAGTCAAGGACACATGGGTTGGAGATATGGTGTTAGATCTTTTTTTGTAACGAATGACTGGTAGAAAATCTTTCTTGGGTGTTTAATTTGTTCCAAATAGAACCTTCTAGAATGGTTTTTCATATACTAACGTTAGTTATGCTTCACGTATTCACCGGCATAGAACTATCTGACTTATGGATTAAATTACTATTGAATAAGATTATAGTTTAATTTCTAAAATTTTAGGTAAGGGAACGCATACTCAGGATAAGTAAAAAAATTGTTTCGTTATACCCTTTCAAGACAAAATGACGAGAAAAAAATTAAGAACACTAATCGAAAAAATCCCTAATAGATGAAACGCCGTACAAAGGGAACGCCCTTCGAAGGTGTGGGAACGCCGTTTAATGTGGCGGAATTCCGTTCCACCGCGTTCCTGCCGAAGTTAGTCATTGAATCAGATTTTCTGAAATTCTTACAAAATCAGTTTCTTATAGTGCATCGTTTCGCTTGTCAAACGACTCTGAGGTAGAAATATTCATATTTCATTAGCATATCTAATTTCCTCATTTTCATAATTTTCTGTAGATACCTATCATATTGATAGTTTTAAGAACTCTTTGATTTTAAGAACCCAGTTTTGAACCCTTTTTGAAGTCTCAGGACCTTAGGTATTACTTAGAATTTAATTTTGTTTGGGATCTCAACAATATTTGAACAAAAGATTAAGATTCGTTCAACATTTTATTTTGGACCCTTTTTGGGTTCGTAGGACACTAGGGGTCAATTTTAACCACACGCGTATTTACTATAGATCCCTTTAAACCCTTTCGCGGCCCAGGACTCTGCGTGACAATCTAAACTCTTAAAACGTAGCCTATATTAGTACCTATGTTTGTCCACCAGTGAACAAAATTTTGAAATCAGTTTAGCTCAAACTAATAAAATTTACTTTTTTGTTATATTGGCATGATTCATGACATGTCAGCTATTTTAATTTTCTTACAAATAATATTTTTTGAGGTGAGATTTTAGTTCTGTATATGATGGTACAGTTATTCTTGAAATATTTTCATTGGAATTTTTATTAATTAAAAAAAAAAAGTAGATTGAAATGAATTTATAATTATGCATTTAAAGAAAGAAATTTATTAAACTCATTTTAATTGAATAATTTATTTAGTGGTCAGTATGCTCGACAACCGCTACGCTAGTATATGATATTGGTACACGTTCAAAACATACTATTTATTTAAATGTTATGAAAAGATAATTGCACAAAAACAGTTTTAGTAGAGCTTAATTACAGCTTCAGTAATAAATGTTTCATAAATTGGAACTGTAAAATGGAAAATTTTAATATTAATAGATTTGAGCGTTACTTTATGGTATTCCATATTTGCAAATAATAAACAAATATTTTACTTCGCAAAATACCACTTTTATTTTTTGAAACTGTAACAATATTGCTTGAAAATGAACTGACGGTTCGAAACAATATTGTCACAGTTTCAAAAAATAAAAGTGGTATTTTGCGAAGTAAAATATTTATTTATTATTTATAGAAAATTTTATTAAAATTTTCGATTAAAATTTGAATAAAATGACAATTAAATTAACATAGCTATTTAATGGTTCTATTGAAGTAAAATTAAAACATCTTTGATTATAAAGGTGAAAAACTTTTCTAAATCGGTTGAAGAGTTTTATTTTTGGCGCTTTGGGATCTCCCGACCCCGGCAGACCTCATATAACATATATCCATTAAAAATAGTTTAGCTTTCTAACAGCGAAAAAATTTTCAAAATCGGTGATGACACATTCTTGAAAAGCTCGTTAATTTTTATTTTGAAAAATGAAACAGATATACCTAAATAATTTTTATTTTAATGATAAATACCCTGTGGCAGCATCTACATAACACAGTGAATTTCCAAAGACTGGACACTGGCAGATCTCATATAACAACTTGTGTCCATCTAAAATAGTTTAGCTTTCCAACAGTGAAAAAATTTTCAAAATCGGCTGAGTAGTCAATTTTTGGCGCTTTTGGGTCCTCAGGACCCTAGTGGATTAAATTTTTAAAGGTTAAAAATTTTTTAGAATCGACTGGCTAGTTTTATTTTTGGAGCTTTAGGACCCCCGGACCCTAGCAGACGTCTTACAACATAACTTATAACGAAATAAAATAGTTTAGTTCTCTAATAATGAAAAAATTTTCAAAATCGGTGATGACGTGTTCTTGAAAAGTTAGCTAATTTTTATTTTCGAAAATGAAGCAGATATAAATATTATTACTGCAATGATAAAAACGATGAAGCATTTATTGTATAGAAAGCAAATTTCTTAATTTTTCTCAAAAGCTAGTTCACTTAGAACAATGTTTTAAAGGCTTGTCTTATGTAATTTTTTACGCTCTTTTCGATGGTGTAAAAAAAATTAAAAAAGTTTTTGAAATCTGGCCAAATTTTGCAAAAAATCACTAAAATTGGCGAAAATTGGCCAAAATTTTGGTTTCCAAAAAATCGGATGTATCTGGCTGACGAACTCATCCAAACTATTGGGACTTTCGACCTACACACTAAATTTCGTAACAATTGGAGGCTTCGTCCGAGAGTTATCGCGCAGACATATACATATATATATATATATATATATATATATATATATATATATATATATATATATATATATATATATATATATACAAATTTTAATAAACCTCATTTTCGGTTTCTTGAGGCCTCAAAACAAATTTCTGCCATAGTTCCGGGCTCAGGTCTTTTCATGACACCTGCTGTAATAAGTGTATTTCCAAAAAGGAAATTCACTTAAAAAGGACAAAGTAACACTATCAACATTTGAAAAGTTTAAAATTTATATTAAACTGACGTGGTAAATGTCTTCAATAGATAAAGTTATCTGATTTTAAGATAATGTTAGGTGCTTTGAGTTTTTGTCAAAATTATTAAGCTTATAATATTACAGAAATATATATCTTTCTCAACTAACAGTGGCAGGTGAAAATAGCAAATTCACATCCAAATTAGTCAAGTCCTGCGAAATTATTTAATTCGATTTATTTTAAAATGTTTAAAGCAAATATAATCTTTAAGGTTAATGATCTCGATGACGTTAAAGTTTTCAAGTATACCAGTGTCGTCAGCTAAATGATAAAATATAATGCTAGTTAAGTGTTTGTAACTGCTTTTTGAACATGCTAAATATTTGCTGAAACTAGTTCACATTACATAATATGTTGTACAAGATGCAGTAAAAATTAGTTACTTATTGCTAACAGAAAATTGAAAACTACTTTCAAAAAAGAGTGACATAAAGGGCTTGACAGAAGAAACTGGCTACTAAATACCTATATTTTGTTATGATACCTACATAAAAATATAATCTTAATTAAATAATTTTTATTAAATATTGCATTCTATATAACAATGTATCATTTTTAAAAAATCATATAAACCTTATAGTTTAATCTGTATTTCATTTAGCTTTAGTATGTTTATGAATTTATACATTCGCTACCAGTGTCTCTTGAAAAAAATGTCCACCACGGTCCAGAACTTTTTTTTATTATATGATACCATACGGACTTGACTTTACGTGTACATATTTAAAACATTCTAAAAAGTAAATATTTTCTTAAATTAGCACACATATCTGACGTTGGACTATAGATAAAAGCCGATATATGACACATACTCGTATGTGGCAACTAATAGCGAAGAAGTCAAATAACTAGAGTCTAAGCGCGGCTGCACACCTAGGAGGTAAGACATGAAAGATACGACATAAGCGACACAAGAAATGTGTCGCCTGGAGACACGCATCGCTTGAGTACATTTAAATTGCATTTAAAACACAAAATTGATGCACACCTAGGAGATACGACATGAGCGACATAGGTATTTGTCTTAAGCGACATAGCATGCTTGTCTCGAACGACATGTAAGATAAATTTAAAAACTATACATTTGAAAGAAATGGTTAATTTTCTCCAAAAAACATTTTTTAATATATTAGCACAGTTCATACAAAACAGCAGAATGATACAAACCTTAATTGTTACGTTGTGAATTACAATTTAATTGTAAACTGTTTATTTGTGATTCAATTGGAAATTAATTATATAAAAAATACATAAACATATAATTAATTTATAGCTGAAATTATAAAAGGTGTCCTCCACGTCACAGACACAAATGTGACTATGCGGCCACCCGATGACACCTCCCCAAAAAAAACAAACCGATGATAAGGAGAAAAGAGAAGTAAACCAATATGATGAAAGGTATTGCACAGGGCCATACAAAGTGTTTGTTCAAAAAAATATAACAACGACGAGGATAAAAGAATAGCAATAAGTGCACTAAAAGTTGCCCAAATAGTTCATAATAATACAAGATTAGAAGGTGTCATTGAATAAAAAAATGTTGGTAGAAACAGAGTGATAATAGAATTTTCAAATTCGAAAGCTGCAAATGAAATCATCAATAATGAAGAGCTAAAACTAAAAGGTTTCTCTGTATACATCCGTACATTTTTAATTGCACGTGCAGCAATAATCAAAGGGGTAGATACTGACTATTCTGAAGATATGTTGATAAACTCCATTGCTTCAAGACAATTCAAAATAAGATCGCTACAGATGGTGAAACAAGCTATAGTCCAACAACAACGTTGAAAATATTATTTTATGGACAAAACATTCCTTCCTATGTTTACTTTTGGAAATTAAGATTCCAGTGCGAACCCTACGTGAGAAGAATTAGACAATGTTATAGATGCTACAGATTTGGCCACATCTATAACCAATGTAAAAGCAAATATGTAAGATGTGAACATTGTGGTAATAAAATACATACAAAAGAAATATGCGATGTTTCCACCTTGAATTGCATAAACTGCTTTCAAAAACATAGGTCCACAGATAAAAATTGTTCCGAATGGAAAAGAAATGAAGATATTAGTTTGCTAATGGCTCAACAAAACATCAGTTTTCAAGAAGCAGCGCTTGAAATTCCGTCTGTTGTTAAAAATAACGCATTATATTCAGTTCGCACAAGTAATCGCTTTGATATTCTAAAAGACAATGATGACTTTCCTGAATTAATCAAAATGAAGACCACAGAAAATATACCTTCTTATTCTTCACCACCAATATCGAGATATGGACGTTGTAAGCCAACAAGTATCCATAATAAAGGCTCTAAAAGATATCATAGCCACTCGCTCTCTAGCACAGACCGAGAAGCAAATAAGAGCAGAAAAAAATTTATACAAGGACAAAGAGTACAAATTGATCCAGATCAAGAAATTACTACTTAAGAGAAAACAAGTTCAATAAAAGCCTTAATACATAAACCTAACTTTCAAGTAAATGATAAAAAACAAAAAACAAAAGAAGCGGACATTGAAATAGAAACTAAAAATCAAAGAAATACACGGGAAATAAAACAAAGAAAACCTCACCAGCATAATTTGGACGAAATCGTAGTAATAAATGAAAATGAATATTATGATGAATTGAATAGACATAATATTTTAGGTAGAAATCGAACACCAGAATGTACGCATCCAGGAGAAAAAAGAGAAATACAAACAAGATCAAGGTCAAGATCGGGATCAAGTTCTATCCAAAGATAAAAATAATAATACATAGTGTCATATCAAATACAGTTATACTCACATCTGAATGTTTAAAGTGATTAAAAAGATTAATATTAATTAGTGATCATTAGGTTAAAAATTAAACAATAACACATAAAAAATAATTTTAAAATAACAAATTTATATAAGTACATTATGTTCAAAATAATTCAGTGGAATTATCGTGGTCTAGACGATATTAAAAAGGACGAGTTAAAAAAACCTACTGTATCAAAATGAAGCCGACATTTGTATATTATGTGAAACACATTTAAAATCAAGCAAATCCCTTTATATACAAAATTATCAAATAGAAAGGAAAGATCGAGCGATCGATGCCAATAGAAAATCATTTGGAGGACTCGCTATACTTATACATAAAAAAATAGGCTACCAATGGATAAATTCAATAGACATTAATGACAATACAGAAATATTAGCAATCACAGTCACGATAAATGGTAATGAAATAGCGATTATTTGAATATATGCTCCGCCTAATCACAAAACAAGTAAAATGAACTGGAAAGACTTAAAAATGCAAATAAATATGCCGATAATCATAGCTGGCGACTTGAATTCTTATCATATTTTCTGGGATCCGTTCTGTCAAATTAACAATTTAGAGGGTAAAAAACTTATGGAATTCATTGAAAAAAATCAAATTTACATTGCTAATAATGACTCAGCCACTAGAGTCCCAAGAATTAATTGGCGCAACAGTATAATAGATTTAACGCTAACCTCTGCGCTCGTGGCACCCATGATCAATAATTGGAGAGTAAACAAAGACAACTTAGGTAGCGATCACTATCCAATTCTATTTGAAATACTACACTAACAAGCACAACTTACCATAAGCAATGCAACTAGCAAGCCGAATTATAAGAAAGCTGATTGGAATTTATACTCCCAAAACATAGAGCAGCACATGAACCAAATATAATATGAAATATCTAATAAATCCCCTCAACTGCAATATTAAGAAATTGTTAATATAATAAACCTAGCCAGCACAAATTGAATACCCACAATGATTCCGAGAAACTCCCACACAGCAAAAACATGCCGGTGGGACAATAGTTGTAACCAAGCAATAGCTCAGAGAAGAAAAACGTTAGCCACATTTAATAAAAATTCATCCATGGAGAATTACATACAATATAAGAAGACACAAGCTCAGACCAAAAAAATTTCTATGAAACAAAAAAAAGAAGCTTGGAAAAAATTTTGTGAATCTCTTAATCCAAACACTAACTCAACAGAAGTATGGAAAAAATTAGAAGTATTAACAATAAACATTATTACACACACCCAAATAAATGATCCCAACATCTTAAATGAATTTAGTAAAAAACTGAAGTTATCTACTAATGATGATAACAACTACATAATACGTAACCAACAGAATAACAGGATACATTCAGTTTTCAGTCGAATTACTTATGAGGAACTTGAAATGAGTCTGAATCATAGTAAAAAGACGAGCACAGACTTCGACAATATACATTATCAAATGATACAGCACCTCCCACTTCAATTTAAGAAAATTATTGTAAAGATATTTAATAAATTTTCGAAGATTGGTGAAAAGTAATAGTGGTCCCGGTACCGATACCTAATAAATACATACAAGACGTAGACTCCTTTAGACCCGTCACCCTACTATCATGTGTGGAGAAAATAATGGAAAGTATTCTAAAAACAAAAATTGAATGGTTCTTAGAAAGAAATAAACAAATAGCTAGGCTATCAATTTGGCTTTCGTAAACTGATGAGCTCGCAAGACAATTTAAACTTTTTAAACTTGGATATCCAGAAGACATACAATGAAAACGAATACATGTTGTGCTTGTTCCTAGATATAAAATCTGCCTTTGATAGTGTAAACCTTGAAATTTTATATAAAAAAATGTTGGAAATGGAAATACCTGAAAGCTACTGGATCTATCGATATTACAAAAGCAGAAATGCATATATTCGAGGTAACAACGGATTAGTAGGTCCATATAAAGCCAATTATGGAATACCTCAAGGCTCTTTATTAGGTACAATTTTATCTTCAATATATACCAATCAACTAGACAAAAATATTAACAGTGATACCAACATCTTATCTTTTGCTGGTGATATTGTAATATACACATCTAACTCCTCTCTGGAAAATACTCAAGAAACCCTGCAACATTCTCTAAAAATAGAATAAAAAGAAAATTAGATTACTTAGAACTGGAACTAGCATTAAATATAAGTAAAGCAATGATATTCATAAGACATCGATTATCATAGATTCCTCTTATAAAACTAAATGGCAAAAGTATCCAAGTGGTCAGTAATGTAAAATATCTAGGCGTATACTTCGATTGTAAGTCAACTTGGATTTCAGAAATAAATAATATTCAAAATAAACGTGCAAAAGGCTTGAATATTATAAGAGTGGTTGGTGGCACGTCTTGGGGTGCGCACCCAACTTCACTTATAAATTTATACAATGCAAAATTTATACAAAATGCAATCTATACAAAAGAATCCACTTCAATAATCTCACATTTATTAATAGAATCAAAGAAGTCATGAACTTTTGGAATGAAGAATTCTGGAGGGATAGAATATGATATTGATACACACGGAATTAAAATGGATATTGATATTACGTACTTAACAAAATACGAAGTAACCCCAGTTATCAGAGACCAAATTACAGCACTACAAAAACGAAAAACCATGGGATCAGGAATACAGACGGATCTATAAAAGTACAAGAAAACATTAGTGGCTTCGCAATTTATAACGATTCAAATAAGACACTGGCCAAATATAAGATACAAAGAGCAGTTTCCAGTTGACATGTGGAAATGCTAGCTATTAAATTCAGTCTTCAGTCTATTATAAATAAATCCAACCAAATCACAGATTTCATGCGCTGCCTCAAAACCTTATTAAATAACAACTTTGTATGTAAATTGTAATATGGAGTTAGTTTGTCAAGTAAAGAAACTGTATAAACATCTCACCGAAAATAATAACTATATTTAATTATTAGTACGGGAGGTACTGGCGCATGAGTACCGAAAACTATTCCACCTCAATTTTTTTATGCGATCCTGTTGACATTGCCCTACTGATGATATAAATGCATGTTGCCAGGGGGCAACCCGGGGCCATATTGCTGAAACCGGAAGTTGTTTAAACAATTGCAAGGAATTGTCATTTTTCAACCGGACAAATTTTTTTTATATTCTATATTGAAATACAAATAAAAAAGGTCCTATGACTTTTTACGGTAAAGTTAATAGTTTTCGAGATATGAATTTTTAAAAGTTCGAAAAATCTCAAATTTGGGTACTTTTGACCCATGAAAAATATATTAAAAAAAAATAATAAAATATAAATAATATTTTTTTTAAATTCTTTATACAATAGTTAATAATATCCTTAATAGAGATTTAAAAAAATTTCATTGTTTATACCTGTTTTTTAATTGTTAATTTCGCGCCCTTACAAGTATGCGTCCCCTACCTTTAAAATACCTTTAAGTATTTTTTCAACCGGACAAATTTTTTTTATATTCTTTATTGAAATACAAACAAAAAGGGTCCTATGACTTTTCACGGTCAAGTTAATATTTTTAGAGATATGAATTTTTAAAGGTTCGAAAAATATTGAATCTTTAAAAATTCATATCTCTAAAAATATTAACTTGATCGTGAAAAGTCATAGGACCTTTTTTGTTTGTATTTCAATAAAGAATATAAAAAAAATTTGTCCGGTTGAAAAATGACAATTCCTTGCAATTGTTTAAACAACTTCCGGTTTAAGCAATATGGCCCCGGGTTGCCCCCTGGCAACATGCATTTATATCATCAGTAGGGCAATGTCAACAGGATCGCATAAAAAAATTGAGGTGGAATAGTTTTCGGTACTCATGCACCAGTACCTCCCGTACTACCAGGTCCTAGTAATATTGACGGAAATGAAGTTGCTGACAAACTAGCTAAGGAAGCTTGTGAAGATGGAGTAATTATAGAAGTTGAAGATATTCTACATGAAATCAACAAAACATATGAACAAGAACAATACAATAAATTTAATGAATGGTTCCAATCCAAAAACAAGAATACTGGCAGAAATATCGATATCAATGAGCAAAGATTATATTAAAACAATTATTAGAATCAAGTCTTATCATACAAATACTCCACATAACTTATTCAGGAAGAAACTCAAAAGCAGTCCCTTATGCTCCTGTGGCAAAGACGGAATAATTGACCATTATCTAGAATGTAATAAAATAAAAGATGAAATCGATCATTTTTTGAAAAATATAATTAAGTACATAAATACGTTGCCGGTTAATTTTAACTTTTTAGTAGACAACCCAAATAGTGAAGTAGCTAAACTAACCTATAAATTTTTGAAAAAAAGCAATACTAATGTATAATATAAAAACGACATTTAAGTGACCTGAATTATATTATAATTAATATATATGGTCTATTTCAGTTAAATTTAATCATGCTTCGTAACTTTGAGTTTAAATAATTTCCGTTTTCTTGGCTTTATCTCTTTTATTATTGCATTTATGTAAATTTTAAATTTGCAGTTTATTTTTAGAAAAGAATAGAAGATCGATTTGTTTCGAATATAAGAATTATTTAATTTTTTAACGAAAACTCATGATCAATTTTATCTGAAAGGAGGTATAAATATATATACACTTTGTAATATTATGTATAATAACAATTTTGCACCAATTCACTAACATGTATTGTGTTGTGTGTTTCATAACAATTTTGTAAAAATTTAATATTTAATTTTTTTTATAAACATATGTAATTATATTATTTTTATAAAGGCTAATGGCTATATGTTACAACTGTATGTGATAAGGCCAATAAAAATAAATTAAAAATTAATATAATATTAGATGCATATCGACAATTTAAAATAATTTTTGAAAAACTGTCAAATACCGTATTCAAATACTATATCGTTTACAATTAATTTTGTTAATTATGTTAAAAATTACCCATTTTTATGCAATTATGCCCTAAAACAGTATTGTAAAAGTAATATCACAAATTTGACTTGAAAAACTATTGCCCGAAAATTGAAAAATTCCCTTTGTTGTAGTGTCCTTCATGTTGTATCTCTCGTGCCATATCTCCTAGGTGTGCAGATGCCATGTCTTAAGACAAATGTCTGTGTCGCTCATGTCTTATTTCTCATGTCTTACCTCCTAGGTGTGCAGCCGGGCTAACAAGTAGTCGTTTTGTTGTACTTTGTGAGAAATAATATACACAGACTACTTACAATCAGATAAAAAAATTATATGATCTGCTGATTTGATAAAAGCAGCTAGTAAAATTGGAGTATTATTTATGTTATTTATCAACTTTACCTGTATGTTTGTTAGCGAATAAAAAAAAACACCTTATTATTACATTCATTTACAGAATGATTTTAGCGTTTCGTAGTCAAAACCATGGAACCATTATAGTTTTATCAAATCTGTCCATTTATCATACCCTCACGGTTTTCACTTTCATGATCTATGGAAGTAAAATTTTGCATGTAAAAGCTGCACAGAGGAAAGACAATACTAATATGATTTCCACATTGACTTTTTTGATACAAAAATTGTCTCAGAAATTATTGCTTAAGAATTGCATGACTCAAGAAATTTCTATATTTCTATGTATATTTAATTACAATTGTTTCTGATAGAGGAAATAAAATGAATGTTGCGCCTGTTCAGTAAAACGAGCACTAATTGGAGTGTTTGTGGGAACAAAACCAATTATGATAATGTTGCGTTACACACTGGATCAAGTGATTTGAGTATAGTAATAAAAATATTCATATATAGTATTTTAATAGTTTTTATTATGTTGGACGTCGCCTATACTGTACTGTAAGTACTATATTGTACATATTATGTGGTCCGGGACTGTCCGGACACTTTATTATGCATCACTTTTATTGTTCCGCACAAATATTCATTATTAATATCAAATGTTTTCCACTGCACCGCTGACTGCCATCTTTCTTTAATATTTAACATGTTCAAATAGAATCATCTCATACATTTTAATATTTTGTTGTGTATGCATATTATTGCATATATGTACCTATGTGCAATATATGCATGCATGCATGCATGTATGCTTATAATGTACATGTCATATATGCGGAAAAATGTATTAGTTGAAATAGAGAAAATTTTTTGAGATATTAAAAAAAAAAATATTGGTCATCAATACGAAAAAAAAAAAACTGTTAATTTTCAAATAGGGTTACTACTTAGTTTATAGGTTTAGTACCTAAAGGAAAATTATAAGAACGCGTGGCAATCCTACATTATAATGGTTTGTTTAAGCGGCCACTACTGCTCAAAGAAGCAAGATGCTTTTTCCTTACAGATTATTTAAAGCCAAGACACACGTTCCACGTGACGACCACTTTCTGGTCGTTGTCGCTCGGTTATACTGTCGTTCGTGTGTTTTAGGCGAGCACTTACGAGCCACTTTTTAGTAGCCGAGTGACGTATAATCCCTGTTGAACAACATCAACCCCACCAATACTGTCATATACAGTGTAGTACTGTATCTGTCACTTATAAGTCGTCCACCAGTCGCAAGTTTTGGCCATTAACAGCGATACAGTAGACGACACACTGCGCAGTGTCCGACTACGACTTTCAAGACAGGCGGACCACAACTTGTCGTCGTAGTCGGATACTTTTACAATGTGTCGTCTACTGTCGTTGAGTATCGCTGTTTTATGGCCAAAACTTGCGACTGGTGGACGACTTATAAGCGACAGATACATAAGTACCAGTACTACACTGTAATATGACAGACAATATTGATGGCGTTGATGTTGTCCAACAGTTACTGTACATCACTCGGCCACTACAAAGTGTACATCACGAACCACAGTACAACCACACAATAACTACAAAAAAGTGGTCGTCGCGTGTGTCTTGGCCCTACATAATATGTAAGAACTAGCTGTAACAATTGCTTGTACTTTACTTGCATTGTTAAATGAATTATTTTAGTAATCATTTAATGTGAGAGTAGTATTTTAAGTTGTGAAGATAATTAGTTTGATTAACACCTTGACGATCATTGATGTCATAAGACGTCAAATGAAATCTTACTAACTCACATATCACGTCGTAGACATCAGCAATTCCATATTAACTGTATTAGCTGTCAAAATAGTGCAGCAGTTGAGCTTTTTTCTTACTTAGGTTATGAGATGACCGTTATGGTGTTAAATGAATTGCTTCTAATAAAGCTAGCAATATTTTCATAATGTGATTTTAGCACGACTGATTCTTTCTTCTTTCATATCTTCTCTCCTTTAATGACCGCAAAAGTATGTGGCCGGCCTGGCTGGCGGGAGACGTTAATATATATATATATATATATATATATATATATATATATATATATATATATATATATATATATATATATATATATACATATATATGTATATTCTTGAATCTTGAGAATAGCTTTTTTAGAATTTTCTCTTATTTCTTTACGATCCTCTTCAAAACGATTTCTTGTGTCTTCTTCCAGAATTTTTATGACATTTTCATCAGCGTTAAATTTCATATCGTACCAAACATGACTTTAAAAGGTGCATTATTTATACTACGATTAAAAGTAGAATTTATTGTTCGTTGTAATTTTGGAACGTATTTGTACCATTTTTGAGGATTTGCAATTGACAATCTAGCCAAACTGGAAATTATTACGTCATTCATCTTCTCAACTTGACCATTTCCACGTGGTACACCTGTGGTAATGTGGATATGTTCTATATTTTCTTCTTGGCAATGCTTTTGGAATTCTTCAGAACGGAAAGCACCACGGTCTGCGATATAACATCTAGGTACTCCAAATATGGCTTGTTGTTGTTTGAGTTTATCCAGAACTTCTTGAGCATTAACGGTTTTGGTAAGATAGATCCAGGTAAATTTAGAAAAAGAATCAACAATAATAAAAAGGTGTTTATAATTTTTACGGGTAGATTGTAAAATATGATCTAAATGATATGTATCTAACAGGGTAGAAAATTTAGATATTGGATTTAGGAAACCTTCTTGTTTACCAGCTTTTCTATTTGCAAGGATACAAGGTATACAACTTGTAATAACTTTTTCAATCTTCTTGACAAGTTTTGGTATGTAAAAATCCTTGGAAATTAAATCTTGAGTCTTCTTAATTTCGAAATGACCTTTATCATGAGCTGCTCGAATTATTTCTGTTTGTAAATTTTTAGGTATGATAAGTAATTTCCTATTTCCTTGTATAACACTTCATTTTCCAAAATATAATCTTCATAACGATCAGTTTCCAATATTTTCATAATTGCTTTAATCACGGTATCTTATTGTTGAGCGGCTTGTATGCGTCTGGTTAATGTGTCTTCGATATGATTCATCATAACAATAGGATATCTGCTAAAAACATCAACGTGTCCTATTCTTAACTCAAGACGGTGTTCGACTTCGTTTATTCTCACCAGGTATGGATGTATTGAAATGACGCAGAAAAATGAACACGCGACAACGTCGACTGCGTACAAGTACGTGATCAACTTGCCCAACGCCAAGGATTGTAACATCCTCATTTCAATTTCAAACACTAACAGTACCAATCCTAACAATACGAATTCCAAACCAAAACATTCAAATATCACTTTTCCTAAACTTGGTCGTTCCTTTTTGGTCGCTGCGTGACGTAATTCATTCTCACATAATTTTGTTATTTTATCGCTGAGTCGATCAGATCGATGTTCGGCAAGTGGTTTGTAGAGATCATCTTCTTGGGTACCATCTTCGTTGTTACTATTCGGATCTACTATACAATTGTCTTTTTCACTCTTGCATATTTCGTCGAGTTTCACATTTTCTTCGAGATCATCTTCGCAAATAACTGGTAACACTTTCACTACCTTAACTTTACTATATGCTAATCGTCTTGGACGGTGGAATACTGGTTTATTGTCTTTTAAAATTATTTTAGTAGTAACATCAGTTTTCTTGGTTGCAATCGGCTCGTAATTTTCTACTAAATTTCGGACTTCGTTTTTAACATTACTTGAATAGTCACTTCCTATAGCCAATTCATCTTCGGATAGTTCGATTTTCATTATGTTGTTTGCATTTTCGGAGTTAACTATTTCAATATTTCCATCAACAATGGTAAAATTAATTTTAGACAAAAATTCTTTTCCCAATATAATATCAAAACTGAGATTCGACTTCGGCCATACGTGGAATTTGATTTCATAATCCTTATCTTCTATGGTAATATTAGTGGTAACTGTACCTAAAATTATTGTCGGACCACCAATACCGATTAATTTTAAATTTTCGTTGTTTTGGAATTCTGCACACGGAATTTTAAAGAATGATTCACACGACAGTAAATTTAAATCGGATCCAGTATCCAGGTAAGCGTTAAAAGTTATGCCTTGGATTGTTGCAGTTTTACACATATTCCCTGTAGTATTCGTAGAAGCCATCATGGTTGTTTGCACAGGTTGCTTTTGTTGAACCGTCTTCTTTTCTGGACAATCTGGCGCAATATGACCATGTTTGTTGCAAATAAAGCATTTACGACCAGAACTTTTAGTTGGACATTGAGACGATAAATGTTCCATTAATCCACAATCATAGCAACGTTTAGAATTGAATTTCGGAAAGTTGTCCTTAACTGGTTGTCGGTATTTCTCTTTTCGAACATCATTGGAAATAAATGGTTGACGTTGTTTAACCTGAACTTGCGTATTTTCATAACGTTTCAACTGCATCAACAAATCTTGAATATTGGTAACATGAGAAAAAGATAATGATCTTACGATTTCAGGATCTTTTATTCCCGCAATAATATATTTAATTATTGATTCGTTACTTAAATTTGCATTTCTTGCGATAGCTTGCATTTCATAAACGTAGTTTTCATAACATTCGTTAGGGTGCTTAAATCGTTTCATTAATTGCATGTGAACATCAGATTTGTCAGTAAAAGATGGAAATGCGGCGATTAATTTAGTGGTAAATTGATTCCAGGTTGTAATATTTCGAGTTCCATCATACCACAATTTAACAGATCCTTTAAGTTTGGAAATCCTGCGAAGAAGTAAAGTATTTTCATCTCAATTGTAGAGTGTAGATATTTCTTCCATTTTTTGGAGCCATAATTTCGGTGTCAAACTCGTCGGTTTACCAGGTTCAAAAATATGTAAAAAGTCATCTGCAATATGTTGAGGTATTGCATGTATTGGCTGTGAATCGTGTATTCGTGATTCTAAATTTCTTCGTGTTTATTTAAAAATTCGTGTTCCCTTTCGATTAAATTCCATTCGCGACGTAACAATTCGCGCTCGCGTTGACCTAAACTTAAAACATTATCATGCGTTAACGGAGAGTGTACCGTTTCCCGTTGTTTTAAATAATTTTGCTGATTCATCATCGGTTTATTAAACAGTTCGAAAGATTCGTTATTTAAATTAATATTATCATTTGGATTACGCGTAGAATTCGAGATAAATGGAATATTTAATATATTGCACGGTAATTTTGACTAATTGTTTGCAATTTGGTTCAATTATGTGTATGCCACTTGTGATGTTGGGTTTGAACAACAATTTGTTCCTAGAAAATGGGGTTATTGAAGTTGGTTAGGTATGTCAAGTCCAATAGGTCCGTGAAAATAACCGTGAAATCTTAAAAGAAGAAAATCTATTGTACCAGTTTGATTGAATTCACTAAAAATGGGTAATTTTGTCTTTTTTGTAACATTATATGATCCTAAAAGTGTTTTAATTGTGGTAGTCTTGTGTTTTAATTGTGGTCTGGATGAACTAATTCAGGATTAAGGAAGGAATTTGAAGAGCCAGTATCAATTAAAAATTTTAAAGGAGTAGGGGAAGGTCGCCCAAAGCGGATACCCCTCTTAAAGCGGGTAAGCGCTTGTATATCGTTGTATCGAATGTTTTTGTCAGGTCGTGTGTATACCGAGATTAACCGAATATCAACTAATGTCAATCAGTTGCACTTGAACGCTTGTGTTGTTTAATGTCCTAGTTAAGCTTCATCAAATTTTTTTGTTGGTTTTGTTAAAAATTTTGAGGATAAATATTCTGTGACTAATCACAAACCTTTTTATTTGTAATCTTTTTGGTATTACCATATTATATTATCATCATTTGACTTTTAATGTAGAGAAAGGTAGACATGTATCGGCTTTCATTTTGAAATTATTCTAGGGTAACAAAATTAAGTCTTTTTGGGCAAAGCGGGTAGACAAAATAGAAGCATCTTAATGGAAAAAACTGTTGGAAGGGGAAAAAAAATAAATAATATTCTTTTTACGACGGAATGAGGGAAAAAGCTTAAAAAAATATTTCTGCCTTGCTTGTGGTGATTTTGATGTGGAATCACCTGAAGTAATACATTCCAATATGGAGGTTGTAAAGAAAGTTACAGTTAATTGTTATAAATTTATTATTTTTGTCTTTTTTCAATTTTTTTTTTTACTTAATTATTAGTATTGTTAAGTTCTATATGATTAAGAAAGTTTATAATAAAAAATAATAACAGTATTTAAATACATAATGTACTTACCCGCTTTGCCCAAAGGAGCTTACCCGCTTTAGGATACCTATACGGGCAAAGCGGGTTTTTGCAGAGGTTTTGTATTTTCTTTATTAAAAATAATTATCGTATAAACATTTCTTAAGCGAAGTTTCATTTTAAAGTTCGATAACTATTCTATCTTATAATATAAAAAAGATCTGCTTATCAAGGTCAAAAGTCACTATTTTGGGCGTTTAATCTTAGCTTACCCGCTTTGGGCGATCTTCCCTTACAGTCATTTTGGTCAGTAGTGTGAATGTAAGGTAAAGTAGATTCGTGAAGATTTAAATCTATGTACCCAAATTGTTGTCCGAGATCAACTGAAATACATACTCATATATACACAACTTGTACATTATTGTTGTAAGTATATTAGAAAAATGGATAAGCTGCAAAATTTGACAACAATTTTAGTATACTCTTTTTAGTAACCAGTCAACATCAATTAAAAAATAGATCAAACAGCGGAATTTAACAAAAGTCTTATTCGGAAACTAGGAAAGATATCGAAAAATTAACTTTGCTATGGGATTTGCCATTAAAGAAATGGTCGCATAGTGGAATTCTATAGTGGTCGAATAGAATAGATATCAAAAAATAAATTTTTACCATCAGATACGTCATCAAAGAAAATGTTAAATAACTAATGTCGATTCTAATGTCGATATTTGAGAAATGTTCTCGAATATTCTACTCGGAAACTAACAAAAATATTGAGAAAGCGACTTCATCAGTAGATTGCTCCTTGGAGAAAAAGGTGTAAATGTGTTAAGGTAGTTGTTCGATAAAACAATTTTTTCAAAGGATTTTAACGAAACTTTTCTAGATATTTATTTAATTCAATACCAATAATACGAGCCTATTCCGATTAAAATCGACTACCCAAATTTTGAGAAAAAAGATTTCAAAGTTTTGTAATTTTAACACAGGCTCTTATGGGAAAACTCGATTTTTTTGAATAAAATGAAAACGTGTCAAAGAAATTTGATAAAAATTTAATATGTTATAAAATACAAAGTTACAAACCATATTTAATAAGAAATAAAAATTATTCACTACGCCGTTTTTGAAATATAATTTATAAACATCATTTCACTACGTTTCTCCACAATATTTTCCAGGTTCCAAAATATCGAAAATATTAAAAGATGTCACAATCACTCTGCTCGTATCCTAGGGCCACACAAGTCCATATCAATACCAGCTGAAATTTGGAGAATTCTAATGTCTTTGGCCCTGTTGAACCATTGAAGAGCGGAGTGGTCGGTGTACAGCTTGAAGTGCTGTCCTTTGAGGTACCCCCAAAACTTCCTCAGTGCCCAAATTACTGCGAGGCATTCCCTTTTACTGACGGAATACTTCTGTTTGGTGGGGCTGAGTTTCTTGTTGGCGTACTCGATGATTCTTCGTGAACTGCTGTCCTCGTTCTATTGGAACAGGACTGCTCCCAAGCCAATATTACTGGCGTCCGTATTGAGGCAGAAGCCTCGGGTGAAATCTGGATGTGCTAATTTTGGTGCGGTGACGATCGCTGTCTTTAGTTCTTCAAAAGCTTTTTGGTGGATCGCCAGCCAGCGCCGTTTTTCCCTCTTCTTGAGAATGTTGGTCAAGGGTGCTGTGATTTCTTCATAGTGCGGGACGAAGCTCCTATACCAACCACATAGCCCCAGGAACTGTCGCAATTGTCTTTTTGTCTTTGGGGCCTCGTATTTGTCGATGGTTTCGTTCTTTTCTTCCTCCCTGTCGATTCCGTCGCTACTCAGTATGAGCCCGAGGTAACGAACTCTTGGGCTGCCTATTGTACATTTACTGGGGTTACAGGTGAGGCCGTGTTGTTTCAGTCGTTCTACCACTAGCTCAAGGTGGAGTACGTGTTCCTCGAGTGTAGAGCTGTACACCAAGATGTCGTCCAAATATACTTGGCAGAAGTCCTCCGTGTAACCGATGAGAACTTCGTTCATTAACTGTTGAAAGGTACTCGGGGCCCCCTTGAGCCCGAATGGCATGGCCCGGAGCTGATAGAGTCCACGGGAGGTGATGAACGCGGTGTACTCTTTGGACGCAGAATCCATTTCAATTTGCCAATAGCCGGATTGCAAGTCCAATGTAGAAAACACGGTGGCCCCGTTGATCTTTCGGAGCATTTCTTGTAGATTGGGGATTGGGATGGCGCTGCTCTTTTTGTGTTCGTTTAATCTTCTGTAGTCCACACATAAACGATATGATGCGTTCTTTTTCCTAGTGAGTACTACGGGTGCTGCCCATGGGGAGGTTGTTGGCTGGATGACCCCTTCTACTTCTATGTCTCCCAATAGTTTATCCAGTACTCCTTGCTTCTCTTGATTGTAGGTGTAGGGTCGTAGTTTAATGGGAGTGTCGTCACTCAAGTCTATTTTGTGAGTGATGGTCCTTGTTCTCCCGGTGTTGTGGTTGAAGATCTTGGGGTACCGTTGTATGGCTGCCCTCAACTTCTCCTTGTTCGGTGTTGGTTGTGGAATTTGTATCTCGTCCAGGGTGTTGTTGGGGACTGCCATGGTTTCCTGTTCATCTCTTGGTCTTCTCCACGCGACTCGTACCCGCTTTACTTTTCCGATGTGTACTGATCCGCTTCCGTAGTCCATGGTTACTTTGTTTTTGGTCAGGAACGGATGTCCTAATATGAATGGGCTCCTTAGTCCTGGTACAATGAGCGTTTCGATCTCGATCTGCAACTCGTGAACTCTTGCGGTCACCTGTAATTTTCCAGTAATGTGGAATACGTTTGGGTGGTGGTGCGTCGACCGGTCTCCTTTCTGGTATGGAAACATTCCCCTCGTTTCCGTTCTGGGGTGTTCAACCTGAAAGCTAATTCCTCACTTATAAAATTGTGTGATGCCTGGGAGTCCAATAGTGCCAGTATCGTCTCATGGTGTAGCAGTATTTCAATGGAGGGTCCGAATACATGGGCGTTTTTTGTTCGCATCTGTACAATTGTGGGACCCGTGTAGTCGTTCGCCTCTAGCTTGGTGGTAGGTGGAAGTTTCTGGGAGCGCATGATTCCAGAGCCGGCATTTTCCCGCTGTGCCGACCCTGGTCGATTTTGTTTTCTTGGGCAGTCCCAACTCAGGTGGCCCGTTTGGTCGCAGACGAAGCATTGGTTCTCCTGTCGTCGGCGTGGTGCAGGCCTCGGCCTCTCTGTGTTCCTGTGTGTCTGGTTGTTCCGGGCTGGTTCCTCGTCCAGGAGTCGCACCGTATTACGTAGTTCCTTTAGTGACGTCGGTCTTGCGATCTTTACCAACGGTCGAATGTTGTCCCTCAGGAGGGGTAGGATAATTGGCACGACGTGATCGACATTCCTGACTGGATGGATTCGTCGGAACAGTTGAACTTTATGGTTGACGAATGCCCCCGTTTTCATCCCTGTAGATTGCGTTATCGTCATCAGCTGATGTTCAGCTTGCGCAACCTTCCCAAGTCCGTTGAAATAGTTTTCCAGTTGCCACTTCCACTTCTTATATGAGTCGTCCAATCCTTGAGTCATCAGCTAGCTTCTTGCTGGCTATCTCCACCCAGCAGTCCATGGGCACCAGGCTCTGTTCCAGTAATGCTGTGGCTCGTTTGGTAAAGGCGTTTGGGTCCTCTACCGGTCTTCCTCGGAACTCTGGTAGCACTGAAAGGAGAGTTGCGGTGTCAATGGCCGGTTGGCGTGGTGTGGTCACTTCGACCCTCTGTGAACCCTGTTGGACCATCATCAGTTGTTCGGCTTGGCGTTGTTGCCATTTCTCGATCTCCTTAGTTACTTCGTTGTATTTTTCCTGTAAAGACTCGATATCTCTGGTTACACTGGTGTGTTTGCTGTGAACCTCTTCTTCTAGCTGTCGGACCGTGGTTATGATGGTGGACATTCTCCTTTCAATCTGAACCATTCTTTCCATGCATTTGTTCGTGAGGTCAGCTAGGGACTCTTGGACACGTACCTCGGTGTTACGGCAGTGTGTGCTAATTTGGTTCGTTACTCGGTCCTCTATTTGTTGGGTTTGAGTAGTCATCTGCCCGGCCAGTTGTTGGTTCTGCAGCGTCATCTGGTTCATCTGGCTTATCATGGTTTGGAATATCCGCTGTACTTTTTGGGTCGAGTTGTTACCGCCGAGTTCGGACACTGCGCTATGTTTTCCTAGGAGTGTTGCCTCTGTATCCAGCCCCCTGGACAATCGTAGCTCTCGAACGTGAGCTGTCGGAATTTTGCTGTTTGACATGATGTCGTCTTCTTCTGGTTGTTCGATTCAGAGTCCCTGCTCGGGCACCAATGTTGTGGTACTCTGGTTTCGATCCTTGTGACTGAACGCTTTTTGGAGCACCCAACTTTTCCAAAGTGTGTTTTCAAAATAAAAAGATAGAAATTTTTCAAATAATAATTTATTTGACAAATTAAAATGTGAATAACAATATTTATTTAGATGAATATTTCTTCAAGTCCAGTTTTCGATTGACGCGGTCATCCGATCCACTGACTATTCCACTTTCGTTTCCGACTGATTGTGCCACTTTCAAATCCCACTAACTATTCCTTTTTCGTTTCCACCGACTATTCCAACACTCGTTCCGATACTTGATATTCCACTAGTTTTCGACGTAACACTCGATTTTCAACTGACTGCCGTCGCCTGGTGTGTCCAGCTTTTATAGCCATTTGAGTGATGACGTTTTGCTGTTGTGGTGTTGGTTACGTGCTTGTTTTCTTCATTGTGGAACTTCTCGATGATTCTAGAATATTCCACCATTACATAAAAGTGGAAAGAAAAAAGAGTTACTAAAAAAAAGATAATGTAGATTGTCGTCGCCGATGGGGATTGAACCAGGGGCCCTTGGCATCGGTAGTCCGACGGCTTCACCACTACTGCTCCACCGGTTGACTGTATTGGTGCTTGGTGTTGAAGTCTTCTTACGTGCGCAGCTGGAACTTTTGTTGGGTACAGTGGGATGTGAATACAACAATACAAAATGTCAATTTGCGTGTCCCAACAGAAAGTATTATAAGGCTCTTAAACACAATATTAATGATAAGTCAATTAAAATTTTTCAGTTAGTAATAGTCAGCCGATGACTCGATCCGTCGGGATCCGCAAGTGATGATTAGTAACAATCGGTCAAATCAGTTAGTTCAGTATGATCTACATTGTTGATAAATAATCTAAATGAATCATTGAATCATCTAAATTAAAACAAAATTAAAATATTCAAACATAAAAATAAAATAATAAAAAGTAAAACTTATTTTTATATATTAAAATGAAATTACATAATCTCGCTTTTATTCATTGATGTTATCCAAAACTGGGCCTTCCGTCTCACCATCATCTACAATAACTCAACTAACCAACTTAAATAATAATAGAGAAGAAAATTTTCTGCTATAATAATTTTCTGAATAAATACTTATTATTAAGTGTTTTCAAACATAATTTCTACTATGTAAATTGCATTTTATTTTCTATTAGTTGTACATTTTCAACAAAATACTTGAGAAATACATTTTTCCAATTTAATTCATTTTTTAAAAGTAATTTAATTCGTTGATGCTTCACGTAGGTATATTGAAATATTTCCGGTTATAAAACTGGTCACCACTTGTACCGCAAAAAACAATCTAATATTTGTCTTTTACTCATAGAATTTTTTTGTTCATTCTCAAAATATTTCGCTGATTCAGTAATTACCATTATTTTTTCAATATTCGTAAACGATATGATGTTACTGCTGAACTGAGTACAGTTGTCCGCAAAACAATTATTATGCTACTAGCCGTATACCTACCCGATGGATTTACCATCGGCAATATTTCAGGATGTCAGTTAGTGTTAAAGATTTATTACATAAGCTATTATTTATTTTAATAGCCATAATCACATATTTTTATACAATATCTCTAACTTCAAAAATGACGAATTTCCATACAAATTTTTATTCCTTATTTAACCCACTTAGGGGACGAATTTTCAAAAATCCTTTCCTATAGTGCTCACTCACATTACATAGGAAACTCTTGGGCAAAATTTCATTCTTCTAAACCCAACGATTTAGGTTGTGCGTTGTCAGTCAGTCAGTCAGTCAGTGTTAGAAATTTATTAAATAGATTGCGGCTAGGTTTGTCAGAGAACTTATATTTAGATACATATGTATAACTCAAAAAGTGAGTGATTATTTTTGAATCTTAGAGCGAACTTCGCGTTCACTTGTCTTATTTAAGTAGAATTTGAGAAAATAATTGGTTTGACCTTTTCCAACCGTTCATTTTAGGCGATTTTGGAGCCTCCAGGACCCTGGAAAGCCTAATGTAATATTGCCTGGAATTGTTTATTTGACAAAAGTGAAAAATTTCTCCAACAATGAGGAATTGTTTATCTTCCCACCAGTGAGATCGGTTGGATATTTTACTTTGGGAGGTTTTTCAGTTTTTAGATCTTTAAAGGACCTTACAGTTTCATTTAATATGTCAATCTGGAGTAGTTTGATTTTTTAGCAGTGAAAAAAGTTGAAAAATCGGTTACTGAAGCATTTTACGTGTTTTCTGGCATTCCAGGGTCTAAGAGATTTCATAATCTCATTTAACGTAATTTATATCAACGCAGAATAATTTAGCTTTATAATAGCAGAAAAATTTTCAAAATCGGTTGGGTAGGTTATATTAGGCGCTTTTAGAGCTCAGGGAACTATAGAGTCTATTAATCTGGAACAGCTTAGCTCTCTAGCAGTGTAAAAATTTTAAAAATCGGTCCAGTACTTCTTGACACACAAACAAATTTTCTCTCCTTATTTATATTAGACAAGTTAGGAATATTAATAGATTTGAGCGTTACTTTATGGTATTCCATATTTGTAAATAATAACCAAATATTTTACTTCGCAAAATAACACTTTTATTTTTGGAACTGTGACAATATCGACAAAAGACTGTTTGAAAATGAACTGACGGTTCGAAACAATATTGTCACAATTGTCATAATATTTGTTTATTATTTACAAATTAGGAATATTAGGTATATTATGTAGATTACGTAGATTAGATAGCTTAGAACAGATATATGTTACATACACGATTACATTATGCAGGTCTGTCTTTATACATAAACATATATATCACGCAACTAATGTTGTTCGCTTCTTATTTTGCAACTACCAGTGTCGTAAAGTACTATTTTTTAACATTTCTTAACAACACAATAGGTTTCTATCACAGAACACTGGAAGGAATACAACTATCTCTTTTCTGCAATCACTTATGGGCAGTTATGTGCATTTTGCAGAACTATGTTGTCATTGTTGTATTGTTGCCGTCGTGTTGACACGGTATACCTGGTATACGTGCATGATGCGTGCCACATGCATGTTATGTATATGCGTATGCAAGACACCCACACACACAACCATTCATCTTACTAACACACACAACTCCGCGTGCACATATATAACATATTGGTGGGATATTTTCTATCCTTTGTCGTTACACTGGTTTCAGTAGTATAGAGATACTAGCGTTCGTTCTGTAATATTCTGTTGTTTCTATGATTCAGTTAAACATAATAGTTATTTGTGTATTAAGAGCGCAAAATGGTACATTGCCGCTCGATTGCGAATGTTGACGCGCGACTCCGCCAGGCGGAGCGCGTTATTCTCATGAGAGCGGCAATATAATTTTGTCCTCGAATTACACACAAAATTTTTTCTTCAATCTTATAAAATGTATTTTTTATTTAAAAGAAACTTGAAAAAATAATAATGAACGTTAATATTTACTTTAATGTTATAATTTTTGCAGCTTCAGAAATATCTGGAGGTGTACTTGAGAAATCACTGTCACTATTACATATTTCCATCATATAAATATAGATTTTTTTAAATTTTTTATTCTTATTATTTATTAATTATAGTTATTTGTTATTTTTAATTAATATTTTGTACTTATTTTGAAATTTAATAAAATTAATATTTCACTTGATTTCGATAAAAATAATAATTTTAGAATCTGTTTATTTGTTGCCATAGAGAATATAAATAACGCCTACCCGATTTGTAATTAAATACACGTTGAGCGAGCGACAAAGTAATACTTTTCCGCTTTAAAGCGAAAAGTAGTACTTTGTTGCTCGGCAACTAGAGTCCTCGGCAAATACATGTTTTGCGCTCTCTTCACAGCACAAAAGCTTACTTTCCACTAAGAGTGTAGAAAAAATATTTTATAATTTAATTTTCTGGGTATAAATATAAGATTAAATTTAATTTTGAACCTCTAAATTTAAACAAAATGATTTCCTTTCGAAATAATTTTGTGTAGGTGTAAAAGTTCAAAATTAAATTTATAAAATATTTTAATACGTTGACGGTTATAACCTATTATGACGAAACATCCAACTGATACACTGATACATTTTTATATGGGACTGTTGACGCCGTACGCGTTGTGTCGCTCTTATTCAGGTTTAACTTGACGCTGTACAGCGCTCATAACCCTTAATGTGTTAATAAATCTTTATCAATTTTTTTCTAGAAAGAGGTATCGCCTCTACTTTTTCACCGCAACGGTACATACGTTTCTATATCGGTAGCGACAAAAATAATGATTATACAATGAAGTCAATAAAACACGACTACACCAAACCTTGATCTGCACCTCGTGTCGCGTAAATAGTTTAATTTTCGGTACTGAATTCAACGTTATTGCTTCACTAGCAATATATTCAATAATATTAATTCAATGGGGATTTTATCAATACGTGAATGATATTTGAAAAAAGCCGTTCTGACACCAGCCGACAATTTTATTTTATTTTTTATTAAAATATAATAATACTGTGTTTTATTTATTAGATACATGTGTGTCATTTATTCAGCGGCAATGAGTCATTACAAAGCTCGAAGCTCGTCTCATTCACAGGACTGACTGTCAACAAGAGAACAAAAAAACAATTATCTGTTTGGTGTTTCATCGAACGGCTGTAGAGGCAAAAATAGAAAAAAATATATTATAGGATCAGTTACAATGTAAAATGACATTACAGCACAAAAAGGTATTTATTTCGTACAGAAAACAGAAAATAATACATATGGCAGCCGTGAGCCGGGTATACCTACCTAGTGGGTATGCCAAAAGTGGCAAGAGAGTAAACTGCTGATACATACCGAGGATATAGAGAGTAGTCAACAGGAGTAGTGTGTATTTCTTTTCACATTAAACTTGACATTCTAACAGCTATTATATGAGCTATCTCATGAAAATTTCATTCCAAGTCTAGAAATAAAAACTCACTTTTTTGTGTAGTTGGGCCACTTTAAAGTTTATAATTTTTCTTTATTTGTCGACGCAGATTCTTACGAAATATTAAAACTCTACATCGAGACGATACCATATATACTAGTGTCCGACCGAAACAGGATTTTCGGCAGAAACCGAAACCGAAACTTATTTAGCCATGTTAAAATTTCAATTGTATGCTAAAATTTAGTGTATGTACCAATAGGGTGCGATAAAAAAAATTTTTTCCCGCTCTCCGCTCAAAATATCGTAGGATATGGCTAAAAAAACATCCTCACCAAAGCGGAGCTCATAATTCCCATTTTTAGAGGTGCATCATCGAACCTAAAGTTTTCCCATTTAAAAAACACAGGAAAAACGATTTTTTATATTATTTACCCCTACAAACTATGAAGAAATTTTTTCTCCATAAAATTAATCAAAGCACATTATTAAGCATTAAATTTTGGAGAGCTTCCTACGGAACCTTAAAATTTTAATTTTTTGAAATTTTGCTTTTTTTACATTTTTAAGCTAAACTATTAAAGATAGGACAAAAAGATATTTACATATGTATATGATGCAATCAACGATTTATGTATACGGTTAAATAGTAAGCTGCTCAGGACTAGTATTGGTACCCTTTCAAGATTAACGTCGATATATTAGATCAAAATTACTAGAACTAAATACCAATTATATTTCCAATTTAAATACACAATTAGTCCACAATTATTAATCCACCCCATCATTCCAATGATGGGGTGATCATTCTGTGTACATTCCGGAGCATTTGTGAAGTCTGCTCTGTAGTTTCGATGAGAACAAGCGCGAATGCAACTCAGTTCGAGACGAATTGAGATGAGAATGTCTTTTATACTCTCGTGACTAATGTAAAGGGTAGGCTCAATATTTAAGTTAGCTGATTGTTGACGTTAATAAACTGACGGAAAGCGGTTCATAGGAACTATAAAAAATTAACTAGAAACAAAATTTTTCAATTCATTTTAGGTAAAATATATTTATACAAGTTACAAAATGAAGGTATTTTTGCGCGAGCGATGCAGTTGTCCAGCGAGGCTTGCCGAATTGGACAATTACAACGAGTGACAGAAATATCTATTTTGCACGTGCTGCATACAATATTTTTTGCAGTTCTGAATTAAAATGAAAAGAGAAATGAGTAAAAAATAGAAAAATTACCTAAAATTATTAAACGTTTGATATAGCTACATCAAAAGAATTATTTTAACATTATTTATTTTAAATAATTTATGAAAAGTTATGACTTGTATACTTGTAACGAATATTTTTTTATTTAACTATATTTGAAAATTGTTTTGCAATATGTTGTAAAAAGAGCATTTACAATTTTTCACGCGCGAAATAGGTACCTATGCCATTTGAGTACTGTTATAGGCAACTATAGAGTATACTGTTATAGGCAACTTTTTAATTCACAATTGCAGTAGTATATTATTCAACGAGCTGGTAATGAATGATAGCTATTACTCATGAAGATGAAATTGCGACACGAGGCGAGTTTACGAGGCGAGTGTCGTAATACATCTGAATGAGTAATAGCTATTGCAAGCGAGTAAAATACGACATTTTTTCTACGACTTTTTTCCTTTTTGATTTAAATAAAATTGAATATAAATTTTAAATCAAAAGAATAAAATTTTTAATCTATCTCTGATTTTATTAAATGTTTGTATATGTGTCTATGGAAACGATCAAAATAAAATTAAAATTGTTTCGTTTACTTACACGTTACTACGCAACTTGTATGAAATTAAAACTTATATTATTCACAAATCAATCAGAACCCATTGAATAATGGTTAATACGGTGATTTTATTTGTCGAAAGGTATTGAGTAATGATCGTTCCTCCATACCTTTGAATAATGCCTAACTTTCTCTACAATTAACAGATATGTAATGAGTGTGTTCTTCAACAGGAGTAGAAAAAATATTTTTTCTACTCCTGCTATTAAAAGTAACATTTTGCGCACGGCTAACTATATGTAAAAATTAACAATTGCTCACACAATGCGGAAATAGCCGTGGGAAATTATTTCACACGGCTTAATATAATAAAAAAGTAGGCTTTGTCTTTAACATATAATCTATATACTTTTAATTTCAAATGTTATCGAGTGCCTGTGAAACATTATTAGTGTATGGCGGATTTTTATCCGTATTTAAACATACACCAATATTCATATGTTCACTCAATGCCCAGCTTTGGCTGATACTTGAACACTCGATGTACTTTGGCAAATGGCCAATTCATTATGTTAATTAAAATTGACATAGTGTTTGAAAAATTACCAAACTGGATCGGCTGGGACTCGAACCCGGATCTCTTGGTTACCAGCCAAGCGCCTTACCAACTAGGCCACCGATCACTTGTTCGAGTGCCACTCCAATTCAGTAATCAATCAAACACAACCTCTCTCTAATGCGAGACGCAGTTTTATACTTTTAATTTCAAATGTTATCGAGTGCCTGTGAAACATTATTAGTGTATGGCGGATTTTTATCCGTATTTAAACATACACCAATATTCATATGTTCACTCAATGCCCAGCTTTGGCTGATACTTGAACACTCGATGTACTTTGGCAAATGGCCAATTCATTATGTTAATTAAAATTGACATAGTGTTTGAAAAATTACCAAACTGGATCGGCTGGGACTCGAACCCGGATCTCTTGGTTACCAGCCAAGCGCCTTACCAACTAGGCCACCGATCACTTGTTCGAGTGCCACTCCAATTCAGTAATCAATCAAACACGTCTCGCATTAGAGTGAGGTTGTGTTTGATTGATTACTGAATTGGAGTGGCACTCGAACAAGTGATCGGTGGCCTAGTTGGTAAGGCGCTTGGCTGGTAACCAAGAGATCCGGGTTCGAGTCCCAGCCGATCCAGTTTGGTAATTTTTCAAACACTATGTCAATTTTAATTAATATAATCTATATAATTAATACTAAAAATATACACATATAAGTTGATTATTTATTATCATTTCCATAGTTTCAAAGTATACTTTTGCAAAAATTTGAACATCTTATCATTGACATTATAAATTTAAAAAATTTTTACTACTTATTTAAATTTTATTTTAATTATTTATGTTAAATTTTACGAGAAAAAATGTGCTCGTAGAAAAAGTATAGTGTAAAATACGTGGGAAAAGCTTATTTCTCACTCATATGAATTGTTGCGCGAGCCCAACTCATATTCGTGAGAAATAAGCCTCTATTCCCATTTATTGTACAATATACTATTGCAATATGTTGTATGTAAAAAGTAAGCCATTTTTATATTGTCACAGGTAACTATAAAATTAACTTTTTAGTTTAGAATTACAAAGATATTTTTTTTTATTAATGTTTCACCCAAACATATGTATTGCTTCCTGTAATGATTATGAGTGTAATTGGATATTTTGTAAATTTTGATTAAACTAGTGAAGGTTCAGATTCGGAACAGCAAAAAATTTGTTTTCTTTAAATTTTGTATTTCTTCCTTATATTATTTTAGCCATTGGACACTAGCAATCACATACTAAATGCTAACGTTTGGTGGTTTTAAAAAAAAAAAATAATAATAATAATTGTGATTATTTTTTTTGTGTCCCTCTAGTTGATTTTCAATATTTTAATGGAGCGGTAAACATCAAATTACATTCAGATATAATAAAAACATACGCAACGTATACGAGCCGAGCATCAGAGCACTAGATTCAATATGTGATGCGTTATACGTCAACTTCTTGTTTTCCCGGCACGTAATTGAACTCGTCGTCACCACAAAAAGGATCAACTGTTGTCACTTGCTAACGCATATCACCATCAGCTCACTTCCAACACCTTTGTCCTCTCACACCCGTCCCTATCATTCATGAAATCCATCCCTATACCTACATACGTACACACTTTTTTCTGTAGGTTATACTCGTATGTTTTGTGCGCCACTGTACTACTACTACTACTCAATGCGTGTGTTTATATCCTTGTATAGATTTTCTCTCACTTTTCAGGATGGCGATGTTGTGAGCGTGTGAGGTTCCTTATTTCAATCTTCCATTATCCATAAAGGATTCACAATTCTGCAAATTCTATCAATCTATAAGTTTTTCTTTTTTGTTATATTATAGGCTTAAGCAGAAATGTATGATGATCTATATAGGTATAGGTTTTTTGAATGTTATATATAGGATGCTTCGATCTAATTTCAAATTTTTCGTTAAATAGTACCTATTACGAAAATTTGTCTCAGTATATTTGAAGGGAGTTTTTCAGTGATAAAATACCACTGCACTAATGTCTATTGTAAATTTTTGCCCGTAAATCAGCTTTAAAAAAAAAAGTAAGTTTAGCACGGAACAATCAACTAAAAAAGATACAATTTTGATCAGTGATAAAAATTTTAAGTTAACACTAACCGAAACATTTAAGTATGAACGTTAAATTGTATAAAAAAAAAAATTGGAAAGATGTGATATGAAGCAGATAGTAAAAAAAGGCTAAACCATTCGATTTAAATTGGTAGAAAATGAAAGAAATAGGTGGGTACTATGAGATTACGTAGATATGTATCGTAATGTTGTGCGTTTTTCAAAGTTTCAAATAAATGTGTTTTTAGTAAAGTTCCATTACAAAGTATAACATACACTTCAAAACATTTCACACACGACGGATGAAAATTAGCTCGTTCTAAATTACAATGAAATTTTGAATATGGTATTCCAGGAATTTTTATTTGAAACTTTAAAAAGTACTGTAAGAAAATTTTCATGAACAGAGGCAGAGTAACCCGTGAAATCCTTATCCGAAATCAAAAAACAAAATTTTGTCTAGATATTAGCATAATTATGCTTCTGGCTTGTACTTGAACGAAGGATTTTAAAAAAAGAATGAAATTTCAATTTTTGACAACATTATAAACAAAAGATTTTGATTTTAGGTAAAAATTTTCATGTTTTTCGTTGATTTTCTACTTGTAAAATGAAATGTAATGAATGGAAACAATAATCCTTCGTTCAAGAACAATCCATAAGCATCTGCTAATAGACAAAATTTTATTTTTTGATTTCGGATAAGGATTTCACAACTTACTCTGTCTACGGCAAAAAATCAGCGATTTTCGACAAATAGCTGCCACTGGCATAATTTTCATCTTTTTTCATGGAAATTTTTTTACAGTAATTCAAAATAATATATAATACTTAATATTCCAAAAGTTGTAATAAATTATATTTTTTTATATTGCAAAGGAAAAGTTGAAAACATTGCGTTTTTTTTACTAAAGAAAAAAATCATGTAACCCTTTAAATAAAAAGTGAATATTTTGGAAACAGTTTCACATTTTTCTTTAGTTTTTATTTCCTAAGATAGCTGAAGATTTAGTTAAAATTGCGCAACAAAATAAAATTTTCATTTATGTTATAGAACTAAATTTTGGAACACTAAATTTTCAAGTTTTTTTCTTGTATTGTTTTTATTAACTACTTTTCTACATGTAACCAAACGCCAAATAAATAAATTAATCATGGAAAAATTATGTTCATAAGGAGTGAACTTTTTAACAAAGTTTAATATTATGAGATAATATTTCTGTAAAAAGTATCATTAAAATTGAAACATCCTAGTTTAATGTCGATTTAAAAAAATAATCTATTCGTAGTGTGGAGCAATTTGGCATAAAAACTGAAAAATCGTAGAATTTGATTATATTAAATGAATTTTTTTTTTTGCTGAGTTTCTATAAGATCTAATACTAAAAGGTTCCTTATTTGAAAATTACCATTATGTTTTCAGTACGGCCGTACATATGGTGATTTATCCTGAATATATAAGACAATTTTTCTTTGAAATTCATATAACATTCTTGTTTTGAAACTTCAGATTATTTGAACATTTCAGAAGTAGAAATATGGCTATAATGTTATACTGTATAGATTTAAATAAAACATTCTGTATATCCTTCAAAATATATACCAAATACGCATATATTTATTTATATATATTTCAAGTTTTGTGGTTCACAATAAAAATCCAATTTTATGGATTCCAACACACTTCCAATTCTCCTTTCTTTCAATTTTATTTTTATTATGCAAAAGAAACGCGCAAAGAAAAAATTCAAAATGAAAAAATTTATTAACACAACATCTTGGCATCGACATCGTCCCACTCAACCAGTTTTGCCAACCAAATAAAACGAACGACTGTGAATATAAATAAATTTTCCATTTTTTCCAAATATAAACAAAATTGTTATTGGATAGTTTAATTAAATAACAATCAAATTTAAAGAATAAACTTTGTAAGATTTTGTGGAGCAACATATGCCAGTGTAGTAAAATTTGAAAACTGCTAAAAGTTTATAAAAATTTTACTTGTTTTTATACCATAATTAAAATTTTGATTTTATAACGCTACAAAAATTCTGTTCATTTGATAACTTTGAGTAATTTTGAAAAGAAAAGAATTGATATTGAAGCACTTGAATCGTTCTGTTTTCTGATTACTATAGTCACAGATAATAGCAAGGTCATAAAAGTTTACTTACCTTTTTACGCACGTGAGTAATCGTTTACCGAATAATTAGTTCTCTATATCGAAACTACGCGCCTACTATTCATTTTTATTAAAATTACGTTTTTAATAGAGTTTATTATTTTTTCTTAATTTGTTTTTTCAATTTATTCAGCACCTTTTTGGTTAAAAGTAACTTACTTGTACTCGGCCCGTACGTAATTTACTCTCCCTGAGGGGTGTAAACACAGAGAACAGAGAAAATGTTGCTATCTCTATACTAGTGATACCTGCGTAGACGAAAAGTCCCTTCCACTTCTCCCCACTATGTTGTGTAGGTACGCACTGTTTGTAGTGGTGTGGGTTTGATGTTTGCATGTGTGTGAATGGTCACTCACGCAACTACATAACACCTACATGCGGACAGAGATTCATGCAGTGTGACTAACAATGATTTCAACAATTGTCGTGCATTCGGTGACCGACACCGGACTAAATGCCTTAGGCTGTGACAAACCAACAAATGACTCCAAGTGATCCACACTTTTTTTGATTTTAGTTTGCTTTTAGGGTTCTATGGGTGTAATGATCTCATTTTAAATTCATTAGGGCAGGGGGTCCTAAAATTTTGAATCGTCCGATCAAATTATAAATACTAACATATTTGTCGGGTCAGAAAAAAATAACTTTTTACTTAGAAACTATTTATTGATAAATTTTAAAAATAATGAAACAAAATAAGCAAATAAAAGAGGGAGAACTACATGCCGATGACTGAGAAAGTTTTTTTTTGCCTATGTAAGTGTTTTAAACTAATGAAAACATTTGTTGAGCTGGTTTACGTAATTTGAAAAAAATTTATGAAGATAACTGGTGTGAACCTGAAGCAGAACCGGCCCTATCAACAGCGGGGCCCGCTGCAAAATTAACTTATGGGACTTGAAACAATGATATAACCTAATAAACTTCGTACAATGATATAACAATTTATTGCATTCTGCTATTTTTACTTTGCACGTACTGTCAGGGGCCAGAATGACTTATACGTGAAAAGTTATCGGCATAGTATTTTTTTCGTTTTAATATGGTTATTCTCGTATTTTATATTAGGTATATTAAAAAGCTACAATTGTAATCAAAAAACGCGTATTCATATGTAATTTAAATTTCGATCTTGAAAATATTTTACTACTTTTGGCATAGAACTGCTGTGATATTAGTTTTGGTACGGAACTGTTGTGATCTTACTACTTTTGATACAGAACCGCTGTAACCTACTACTCTGAGTACAGAACTACTATGATCTTACTACTTTTGGTATAGAAATTTGATGAATAAAATTACTGAAGAAGTAAATGGACTTTGGCTAACGAATTTGTCGTCAAAAGATCTTTATATAGATACAATGCTAGTAGATTAACGGAGGGGTATTTTATGGTCTAATTTTATTTAGTTTTTGTATATTTAATGTCCCCTTAATATATTTAGAGCTGGCTACATAAAAAAGCTTGTTATCGCTACATGGCTGATTTTTTTTGTAAAAGGATTATTTTTTGTAGCCAAGTTCAAATAATCTTGTCTGCTAGCGCAATCTCGTGGTTTAACGCAGGAACGGCCGCTTAAATAGTTAAATTTCGATATTAAAAATTTTATAAGATGCATGTGTTATAACTATGGAAACGGTTTTTATTTTCAAATTATTATTATAATTATTTTCATTTTATTATTTTTTATTAATTTTTTTCAACATTATTCATCAATTTTTTCGGTTGGAAAAGTAACTTACTCATACTCGGTTCGTAAATTTATTTTGGGGGCCATGGATGCTTACGAATTTTTGGCTTTTATCCTCGGTTTCTCGAACTGCATCCGAGCCCACAAAAATAACACTTACGGCTCTTGCCAAGACATATTATTTAAAGTCTATTCTCCAATCGACTTTACGGGACGTATGCGGGGATGGTACAAATCAAGATTTGATTGGGATATAGAAAGAAGTTATTTTTCTGTTTGTTTAGACTGTTTTCACTAACTTGAAAACAAATTTTTAATATTCTTGGAGCGAAAAAATACCTTTATTCTTGATTAATGTTAGAAAGTTAAACAATTTTAAATGGATTTAAGGTATCTTATGTGAGATCCGTCAAGGTTTAGGGGACCTAAAAACGACAAAAATTAATTTTGAAAATTTTTTCACCGTTAGTAAGTTAATATATTTGAAGTAATTAAGTAATTATAGAATGTCTGGAAGAACGTTACGGACTGCCATAAGTTATATGAGATCCCTAGGACCCTTTTCTTACTGCTACCCAAAAGTGTCAAAAATAAAATAACCGACTGATTCTGAAACTTTTTCCACTGTTAGAGAGCTTAATTATTTTAAAAAGATACAGATTACGTTATGAAAGACCCGCCAGAGTTTATGGGACCCAAATGTGTCAGAAATGAAATGTGACCGATTTTGAAAATTTTTTCACTACTACAAAGGTAAACTATTTTAGATGAATATAGTTTATATGTTGTATGAGGTTGGTCATGGTCCTGCGATCTTAAAAGCACCAAAAATAAACTAACTGACCGATTTTGAAAATTTTTTCACTATTACCGAGGTAAACTATTTTAGATAGGTAGAAACAGGTTGTGTTACCTGAGACTAAAACCGCAGGAATTTTTTCGTAATTAACAGTCGCGTCACCCCTCAAAAGGATAATAGTTATTTCCTTTACACCCTGTATATAATATATATAAACATACATATACATATGTATATATGTATGTGTGTATATATTATATACAGGGTGTAAAGGAAATAACTCTTATCCTTTTGAGGGGTGACGCGACTGTTAATTCCCAAAAAATTCCTGCAGTTTTAGTGTCTACAGGGTGCTATGAGTCACCCCACAAAAGGACGAGAGTTATTTGTTTTACACCCTATATATATATATATATATATATATATATATATATATATATATATATATATATATATATATATATGTATGTATATACATATTACATAAAGTCCAGCGAGAATATACGGTCGAGCTAATTTTTTAATGAGGTCCACCGGGATCTTGCAGATCCGAAAACGCCAGAAATAAGCTATCGAACCGATTCTGAAAATTTTCTCACTGCTAGAGAATTAACTTTTTTTTGGATGAATACAACTATGCTGCACAAAGTCCGTTTGTGTTCTTGGGTCCCAAAAATACCAAAACTAATTACTCAGCCGATTTTAAAGATTCTTTTATCCTTGGAAATCTAAACTATTTTAAATGGGTACAGGTCTTACAAGGAAATGCACCCAGAGTGAAATTCGGGATTTTGATGAAACTTCGCTGGTGTGTAGAATAGGCAAAAATAAGGGACCCGTATTTTTTTTTATCGGCCATCTTCCACGTTTAGGGGGTGAAACCAGCCCTTAAAATTGGGGGTTCAAATCGTATTTCTTAAAATATCTCGAAAACTATAAGAGATAGAGGAAAACTTTAAATTGACGAAATATTACTTTTTGAAAGACCTATTCACTTTTATAGGTTAAACCAGGGCCGGGTTCATAAGAGGGACTGGAGGGGCGAAAATGGGGGTAAATTTTCTTGTACAGCTTGAATGGTTCAATGTATCAAATTTTTACCATCATAAATAAAAAGAGCACCAAAAATTAGGGGACACTTGTTTTTGCGGTTTTTCGAAAGATGTGTGATATCCAAGCCATACAAGGAAAAAAAAATAGGGTAGATTATATTGCATTATTATAGATTGTAAATACCTTCTATATTTTTTTATTTTCATGTTTATTTTCATCATGAAAATGTAAATTTTTACTTTCCGATAATGATTCATGTATTTTTCAGTACTTACTTAATTGGTAATTTAGCCATTTGTATATTTGGTTACTAATATTCGATATTTTTTATACCTATTTCTACCAAAGTTCCCTGGTCTGCAAGTAATGTTCAACAAAAAGTAATAATCTTCCGTTTAACAACTGCCTTTATCTTCTTACAAATTCGTTTTTAACCAAATAAATGCGGTTTATTTCTTTCTCAACATTCAAATTATTTTTCATATTCTTTTTGCGTTATATTGGTGTCAACCCCATTTCCCAAATCGCAGAATTTATTACAAAGCACCTGAATAGTGCGCGAAAGAGATTATTGCTTTTTGTCGAACGTTCAAACACAAGCATTCGAATAATGTTAACCAAATGTAACATGACTAAATTACCAATTAAGTTAGTACTGAAAAATATATGAATCATTATCGGAAAGTAAAAATTTACATTTTCATGATGAAAATCAACATGAAAATTAAAAAATATAAAACGTATTTGCAGTCAATAAATATAATAATGCAATATAATCTACCTCATTTTTTTCTTACTTATATGGCTTGGATACCACACATATTTCGAAAAAACGCAAAAATATGTATCCCCTAATTTTTCGTGCTCTTTCTATTTATGATGGTAAAAATGTGATACATTGAACCATCCATGCTGCACAAGAAAATTTACCCCTATTTTCACCCCTCCAGCCCCTCTTATTAATCCGGCCCTGGTTTCACCTATACAGATGAATAGGTCTTTTAAAGAGTAACATTTTGTCAATTTAAAGTTTTGCTTTATCTCTTATAGTTTTCGAGATATTTTAAGAAATACGATTTGAACCCCCAACTTTAGAGGCTGGTTTCACCCCGTAAACATGGAAGATGGCCGATAAAAAAAAATATGGGTCCCTTATTTTTGCCTATTCTACACACCAGCGAAGTTTCATCAAAATCCCGAATTTCACTCTGGGTGCATTTCCTTGTTAGATGAGATCCACCAATGCCCAATATTTGGAAATTCGCTATGTTATGCAGATGCTGCGTCAGGGGTATTCCTTTTAAAGGAAAGGTAGGGGCGGCATTTTTCACGGTGCTCAGGGCGGCACTTAGGGTAAATCCGGCCGTGTCTCCTGTTTGTTTAATCTTGTCTTTTACTTTGTTCATTTACCCAACAATCAAGCTGTGTAATTATATTGAATATATTTTCTTGTAAGAAGGTGTTCGCCATTAGCTAAGCATAAACAAAATGTATCCTTTTTAAAATCACATTTATATACCTACACCTCTTACAATTAGTGCAAACCACATGGAAAAAATATTGTGAATTCTTATCATTCGGAAAATTTGCTTAGGAACAACGATAAAAAACAATTAGACTAATTGGACCGAAACTTAAATTAACTAATAATTTAAAATCTAAATTGGTCTATTCATTATTCAGTTGGCATTTATGTCCCGTATTCAATGTCCATTGGTCAACATGTCCAACAACAAAATTTATCAATAATTACACAATTGGAAATCACTGTCAAATTAAAATGATTGATATTGTAAATTATCGTTGATTCGTATGTTAATTAAAGTAAAATCTCTCACTAATAGTATATTTTGTTGGGTAGTACGCCATGTATAATGCTATAATACGCCATGTACCTATTTTACAACTCGAAAATTTGAAATGGATAATAATTGAAATGATAGATTTGTTAATGTAATCGAGAGATTATGGAGCATGCAGTTCGCTACCAATAAACGAGCCTACCATTAAGCGCTATGAATTGAGAACATTTTCAACATATTCAGTGCAGCCAGCAACAGTCGCTGGCATACCACGAATAAACTGTTTAAATATTATGTCGCTAATGTTTTAATGATTGTAATGATAAAATTGTTACATATTCTTATTTATTATGTTCAAAAATATCAATATTTATTATGTTGGAAAGTACATATCAATATTGTACCAAAACGAGACGTGGCTATTAGAAAGAAAAAAATAGTATATTGTACAATAAGTGGGAAAAGGGGCTTATTTCTCACGAATATGAGTTTGTTGCGCGAGCCCGCAGGGCGAGTGCAACAATTCGTATGAGTGAGAAATAAGCTTTTCCCACGTATTTTACACTATACTTTTTCTACGAGTACATTTTTTTTTCGAAAATTTAACATAAATAATTAAAATAAAATTTAAATAAGTAGTAAAAATTTTTTAAGTTTATAATGTCAATGATAAGATGTTCAAATTTTTGCAAAAGTATACTTTGAAACTATGGAAACAATAATAAATAATCAACATACATTTATGGATATTTTTAGTATTATTTCTATATATTATGTATTAAACTACCGGAACAGCCTACTTTTTTATTATATTAAGGCGTGGGAAATTATTTCGCACGCTCTTTTCCTTCTTTTCCGCATTGTGTGGGCAATTGTTAATTTTTACATATAGTTAGCCATGCGCAAAATGTTACTTTTAATAGTAGGAGTAGAAAAAAGTTATTTTTACATGATCATATATTTTCATGCACTTACGGATGCTATTAACAATGCTAATTCCAAATATTTATGTATATTCACAGTAATCAAAAAATAACAGTGTGGTAAGTAACTAAGAGTGCAGGAAGTAAAATGAGCTTAAAAATTATTGTAATTATTTATTTATATTGAAATTAAAAGTACAATTACAACAACTATAAAAATTAATTAATATTAGAATTTTCCCTAATTTGCAAAATATTATAGTGCGTATTTCTTGAGAGAGCAGGGTGGAATGACTTTCTTTAAAATTATCGATCATGCAGTCATATTTCTTATATTTTTGGACATACAATATACGAATATCCAATTTTTCGCCTACAATACAGAGATCTCAATTAATAAATAACAAAATGCTTTTTAAGTTTTTTTTCCGTTTTGTTCAGTCTCTTGTATTAAAAGGTGGAAATAAAATTTTTACACGTACGTCCTCGCCTAGGGCAGTGCTTCTGCAAAGGGGTGTCGCGAAAAACATTTGGAGATTCGTAAAAAAATTGACTGCATATCCTACATCCATTTGCTACATATTTTCTATAGATTTCTATACATTTTAGAGTCCTTTAAAATTTTGAAGTGCAAAAGGGAGTCGTGGACTGGAAAGTTTGAGAACTCCTGGCTTAGGCTTAGAAGATTCTTTTAAAATAAAGATTACTCTTAACTGTTTTTCATTTTTAAATTCTATTTGTGAAATTTTGTGCTCTAAAGTAACGTGCAGTTTCCCGTTCCCTTTAACTTCGCACTCATGCATCCAAAAATTCTAAAAAAGTACATACGCGGAGAGAAGATTCATATAAAAATTACTGTGCTCAGCACTACAATCGCCGTGTAAAAGGCGAACATATTCAATTTTGTAAGGTAAAAATATAAAAATTATAATTAATCATAGAAAATTTAAAGGATAGAATATTGTTTCCGTAATATTAGCTCCGTAAAATTTGTAAAACAGCACAGTAAAAAGTTCCATTGCCGACAAAAAATATTTTTTAATTGTTTTTCTTACAACAATTACCATGCTGTATTATAATATTTAAAATGCAATCTGCTAATAGTAGAAAGAAAAAAAGAGAAAAAAGGTTGTATGTGTTGTGAACGCTGTTGAAATGTACCTCACTCATAGCAAGTCACATAGCCAACCATAAGTTTGGACGACTAGCTTGGTCGGACGGGTCGGACCAAGCACCTTGATCCATTAGACTGTCTTACAAGCAGCAAGCAGTATTCATTACACTGTGTTAGAGGATGGGGATGTCACCGTTTAATTCATCATTTTGTTACTTCACTATCTTTAGTATTAGAATATATTATTGGCAATCATTTTTGTATGCATCATAAAGTTCTTACAGATTCGAAGTTTTTACAGGTACCGCCCAAGCAACATAAGGTTGCGGGTCAGATGCGCAAATGAAAGAGTACGACAACAAGAATTAAACTATAACATATATGCGTAAGAGATTGATAAAAGTTGTGTTAGCACATTAAATTTTACCATGCTAGCACATATTTTTTATTTTGGTCGTCGATCGCGCACGCATTATAAGAGAGCATGGTAATTATTCTGAAATTTTATCTACAAAAATTATATCATTTTTCTCTCCGTGTATAGACACTAGCATTTCATAAGAACTTTTAACAAAAATTATTTTGGTTGAATCGATAATTTTAAGAGAAATAAGTTATCACTTACAATAGGTATCACTTAAAATAAGTTGCGAAAAATTTTAACTACAAAGTTCTAAATTAATGTGTCACAATTAATTACAATTCTTTACATTAAATACTCTATATTCATTAGTGTCAATAATACACCTTTATGACGTATTTTTAAACACAAATTTCCCTTTTAGGAATATATCCTCCTAATACAATACTAAAACTAAATACATAAAATTGAATTGAAATTAAAATACACATACTACTCTAAACATTACTATTTCTATATTCCACCGGTCACCTCGCTCCATCGCAAGCACTAATGTACTAAGTGTCGTCATTAGTAATTTTGAAATAGTGGCCATAGGTTATGGAGTAAATGGACCCGGGACAGCGGAGATGGATGTTGAGGGTAAGTGGTGAAAATAGTAAATGTATGTAATAGGGTAATTGTGTTTTAATGAAAATTATATAGGATTCATTATAAAATGATGAATACAGCCGCAGTTAGCATACACTGCGGAGATAGGAGAATGTACGTATGTACGTATACCTACGTGTGTTTATATTTGAAATTCTGTTCAAACAAAATTTTCAAATGATGAAAATCACTATACTATTTTATGGCGCTATACAATTTTCAATTTATACTATTGCAACTATACCTAACTATTACTGTTATACCGTTACGTATTATAGTGCTACTATACGAGAATTAATAGTACTAAATTATTTTTTATAGTCCGTTTTGATTATAACGAGTGTCACGCCATCGCTACTACAGTGAAACGACATTTAACAGCTTGATGGTCATTCACACGTAAGACGTCAAATGGAACCTTACTAACTTACATACCACGGCGTACGACGTGAACAATTGAGGAGCTGGGTGGAAAAAGGGCGTAGGTACAGAAATACCGTTTTGAGAAAAGATCATTTCAAAGTTTGGGTGCCTAGTATGAAGGTGAAAACTGAAATACTAGTAATTGTCGTGTTATACAATTGGTAGCACTAATAATACACTATGCATTAAGATTAAAAAAACAGTAAATATCGGTTGTTATTGCATAATTTTTTGAATTTTTCCGAAGTATGACTTACGCCCTTTTTGCAGATAAAATTTTGATTGAACAAAAACATAAGTTCTGTTTCCTTTTTCTGAAATTCTAATTAAACTTTGTCAGCACATTTATTAAATTCTAAACCAAAACATTTGATTCATGTTAATTTCATGAATATTTTATATGGATACTTGTACAGTGTCCGCCTGAAAGTTTGTTATATGTGGAAAACTATTTTATATCAAATTTTCAGAAAATTTTATTCTTGATAAAAGTTAGTACTTGGTCTTAGGCTAAAAAAGCACCCGCAGAAATTTGGACATATCTGGTTGTATCAAGGGTGGGCTTAAAAATGTAAATATATCTTAAGAGTAAAGTACTATAATTAATGAAAATATAAGAAAATATAATTTGAAAAAGTTGTTTAGAAATGAAAGTTAATTCAAAATACAGAATCACAGCTAGCTGCCCCAAAAAATAAATTTAGATTTTTTCTTTTTTTTTCTGTATCATACTGTACATCATAGGACCAGAAATATCTTTTAAAGGCTATTATGTGTTATGTACTGTAAAAAAAAATTCTTAGTTGTAAGTTACTAATTATATATTTAATTTTTTGCAAATATGGCTTCAAATTATTATCGTAGCGTAGGGGCATTAATTGATTTCTGGTCATTGTAAAAATTTGTTTACTATAAGTAGACACTCTAAAGAGTTAGAAAATCAATTCTAAGGAAAAAGGGCGTAAAGCAACTTACGCCCTTTTTCCACCCAGCTCCTCAATTGTACTACATAGTTGTCATAATAATGTACCAGTTGAGCGTTTTGTTATTATAGGTTATGACCGCCATAGTGTTAAGGTTTTTCAATATCTCTCATCTATCTAGTTGATCCAATGTTAGGTCTCTTGTATTATTACAATATTACAACTTCCACCCACTAAGAAAAATTTTAAAGTAGTATTCTAATATTTATTTAAAGTAATTATAAACAACGAATAGAATTCTTCTTAAACACTAAAAATTAGGTCATGTTTTTAAGACATTGAGTTTATATACAGTTTTGATTTTACCTATATTAAAAAAAATAATAATAGGGAATATTATTAAAAAAAAATAAGTAAGTTTAAAAATAAAAATTAATAAATAAATAAATAATTTGCAATTTTTGGAATTTCTTTTGTGTTGAATTGCTATTTTGCAAGCTGTATAGAATTTTATTTTATTTTTTAATTTCCTGAATATTTCATTTAATGTGACGTTGTCAGATTTTAAGTCAATAATTCATTTATTCCTTTGAGTAAGTATTAACTATTCTTAAAAGTACCTTTCAACTATACTTAAAAGTGTTTATAACATACACTTGTTTTGACAATACTTAAATTTTCTCCAAAACTATAAATTTTATATATAAAAAAACGCCGTGAGCAGTGGCGCCCCATCACGGAAGTCGAATTTTTCCCTTCGTCTTCGGTACCTTCAAGATATCTAAATGTGATTGAAAGCCTACAAGCGATTTGTCAGTTTGGCGGTTTCAAAACTGATGATAAGTGTCCGGTTGATCGGAGATTTAAAAAAGGGTTTAAGTTTTTAAGGGCTGAATCTCAGTAAATTTCACTTTTATGCCGATAGTAGTTACAAGGAAAAAAATTTCAATTTTATGTCGATAGCAGCTAGCAGCAAAAAAAATTAACACAATTCAAATTCAATAGAAACACATACGTACAAGGGCATTCCTGCCCATGCTTACCTGCCAATACCCTCTATGTTTTTTTTTCTTTTAAATATTAAAAAAAGGACTTGAAGATATTTTTTCTTTCGAACTCCTACTTTATAAATCAAAAGTGACTTTAATAACAGTTTTAACGGCCATTTTCATAATCAACTTTAAGAATACTTTAACTTAAGTTTACTTTGAAATGAAAATTTTATTTCATAATCATATTTTACTACTTTAAAGGTCCATTAAATTAAAGTCAGTGTATCAGTTACTTTAGTGAACTTTACTGACTTTAACGTATCTAACTGTCAAAATAAAACCGAATAAATAGTTTAATTAATAAAGAGATAATTATTATTTCAAAAAGAAAATAATTTTAAAATGAGTACATCCTCCTCATTATCAAGTAGCAGTGACTCTGAAAATGATTTCTTAATTACCTATTAGAAAACCGAAAATATATAAGCAGCGTATAACAAATTTTGATGATTGGATAGACCAAGAATTTTTTCAAAGATTTAGATTAAGCAAAGAAGTGACAAGTGAAAAAGAAGTGACAGTATATTAGGGAAATTTGGAATATATTATCTTTATATAACAACGATACATAGCAACTAAATAAACCATCGGTTGCTATAGTTATCTTTTAGTTCCTTGACTTTAACTAAAGTTGCACTATAATTTTTTATGAAAATGAAAAACTTTAAAGTTAAATTAAAACTTTAAAGTCGCTTGGGGTAAGGGTTTAAAGTTGAGATTCCCAAAAGGCACAGGTGAATATTGAACATATAAAATACAAATAGATATATAAATTTGTAAATACGTAAACGAAAGTCAAGTCAATGTACATATTTAAGCGAATTGTAAGTAAAAATATTGAAATCTTCGTATATGCGAATGAATTTTTATGATATTTTTCCCAATTAATTGTTTTTGTGTAACACTTCTCCTATTTTTTTGAAATTTAGCATACGTACTTAAACAGACTTACATGTTTAGTATGCAAAATTTTAGATTTTTCGTAACATTTTTCATTGGAATATAAGTGTTTTACTTCATATAAGAGAACATGTATCTTATCATATAATATTACACTTTCCTCAGCTAAGGATTTTTTAATGATTGGCAAAATTTGATATTATTGAATATTTAATGTTTACCCAACGCTATCACCATAAAAATTTTGTTCGCATATATTAAAGATTTACAGATAATAAATAAAATATTGGTCAATATTGTTGCAAGAGATGAGCTATGTAGTAGACTAATAGGTAAGATGTATTATTTTTTTCTTTAAAAGATTTGCTAACACCTAGCAGTCATAATTTTCGGAACTATATTTTTGAATCATATGAAAATGGTTACCATTACAATAAGTTACATTATTATACATTTACAACTTCCATTTTACCTCGGCTATATACATATATGTAGTTCGTACAGTATATGTATAACAAAAACGATAAATATTGCATTGTATATTTGAACAATAAGCATCTAATGACATATGCCAAGCATTTATATTTTAAATGCAGGTACATACAAATTTACATATGTGCATATATGTATGTACATGTACATATAGTGTATTTGTGTGATGGTTAATAGTTTCTCTATATGTATTATACATAATATTTGGTTCAATTTTCGTTAAAATTTCATTTGGTAGAACATCAAAAAGTATCTAGTTTGATCGCTTCAACTTTGATGGGAAGGATATAGGTACATCTAAAAATGTAATTTAGTGTGTAACAACAGACTTGGGCTAAGTATTTACAAGTATGTAAGTAGGTATATAAAAATAATTAATTAGTATTTTTGAACTGTTAAGAAGTTTTGTTATATAAGTAATATGTATAGATGCGATTTAGAGGAAAATCGCAAGAAATCGATAATTCACAAAAAATCTGAAACTTTGCCAGTACATAGAAGGCGGCTACCTAATAACATAAAAAATATCAGTCGGTGCAAAAAAACGATTTTAAAGGGTAAAACAACCCTTAAAAGTTGGAACTCAAAGATTTAAAAACTGATGAAATTTTGTTTATAAAATATAATTACTATAATAGACCGTGATAGATAATATAATAGACCATGAATAATAGTGTCTAATAAATATAATAGACCATGAGCCAACGACAGATGAAAGTTTGTTGTTTTTTTATCTGCCTTTTTGAGGAACGGTAAACTTTAGAAGCTCAAAAAACGCTTCTTCGGTTTTGATGAAATTTGATGTGTTGTTAGTAGACAGGGTAAACAATATTCTGTATTTTTTTGAAAGGTGTAAGTATACTAGAACCATACTAAAAAATAAAATGATTTTTTTATACAATTATTTGGAACTTTTGAAATTTAGGGAAAAATGTCAAAAAAATATAGAATATTGTCCCAAGTATCACGTAAATTTTGGCGTCGGATTTGTTTTCCGAGCTGTTATAGTTTTCAGAAAATTGAATTTGAAAAATTATAGCACTCACATATATTTTGGTAATTATCACAATGATAAGTCAAGGTAAAGGGTCAATGACCCCATATTTAGTAATCACTTGGAGTACCAATGCTACTACATATATTATTACAAACATCGGCTATAGATTAAAAATCTATTTAATAAATCTCTAAACTCTAACCCTGATTGACTGACTGACGGACAACGCACAGCCTAAACCGTTGGGTTTAGAAGAATGAAATTTTGCCTAGGAGTGCCCTATGTAATGTAGATGAGCATTATGAAAGGATTTTTGAAAATTCGTCCCCTAAGTGGGTTAAATTGGGAATGAAAATTTGTATGTAAATTCGTCATTTTTGAAGTTAGAGATAAATATAAAAATATGTTACTATATGGCTATTAAAATAAATTATATCTTATTTAATAAATCTATAACGCTGACTGACATCCTGAGATGTTGTCGATGGTAACTTCCATCGGGTGGGTATACAGCTAGTATTTATATAATTTGTAAAATAGGTAGCAAACGCTGACACATTCAATAAATAACGCTTCTTTCAGTTAAGGGGTCTTTTACAAGTATTGTGCTTTTTTTGGAGAAACTATTTATTGTAATGACAAAAAAAATGTTTTGTATATTAAAGTAAATATAATATAGTATATCTTGAATTTTTTTCTTTTTATCTGGTCTTCCGTCTGCTCTTGTAGAACTGTTGAATGTCACATGTAAAATTTGTAATTCAAAACGGTGCCAATGATTAAAAAAAACTAGGTATAAGTCCGATTGGACTAAAATTGGATGCATTATCTTTATTATAGTGTTTTCTGTAAGACTATCTAGAATCAGCCCATCAGACCTCATATTTTCATTTTGGCGTCATTTTAAAAAAAAAAGTAAGAAAAATTGCTCTGTTTTTTTACCTTTCAGACGGTCTAAAAATCTAATTTTTTATATTGAGGGCTGATTCTAAATAGTCTTAAAAAAAATTCCATAATAAAGAGAATGCATCCAATTTTAGTCTAATCGAACTTATAGTTTTATTTGAATCATTGGCACCGTTTTTTTCTAAGCCTGTGACCTTCAACAGGCTTACAAGGACAGATGGCTGATCAAAAATAAAAGAAAAAATATTCAAGATACACTTAATTATATGTACTTTAATGTATAAAAGTTTTTTTTTTTATTACGATAAATAGTTTCCTTAAAAAAAATTCCAAAAAAGTGTTGTTTTTTTTATAGCACATCACTTGTAAAAGATCCCTTAAGCGAAAACAAGCCAAGTAGGAAATAAAATTTATTGGTCAGAAAAAATAATTGCTCTACTTTCATATGCTAAGTATATATTATATTAAATTCATAAAAACTCTCGATTGTATGGAACACTATTTGCACAAGAACAACTTGCACTTTACAGACTTGTTTGTAGTCAATTTGAAATTGATAATTTTTAATTAAAAACAACGACGTAATTTGGCACAATTCAATAAAATATATTTGATTATTTTATATGTATAATAAAATAAATATATTAAGGGTGGTTGATTTTATTGAAGTATACGTGAGTGAGCGAGGTGATAGGTAGATGGATAGATCGGATAGGTGGATATCATTTATTTGTATTTAATAATTAGTGTTTGCCAGCAATTAAAACGAAATTGAGTTACAATGTTTATTTAATTATTAATATTATATTGTTAATTAATAATTAGGCACCAATTAACCTAATGCATTGATGAACAATTAACTAATTATACCTAAATTATTAATCACAATTTATAATTATTTAAAAATTGGTTGAACAAAAAATTACTGGCAAATTGTATTTTTTATGATTAATGGTGAGATTTGGCATTTATATTGAACGCTAGCTGTAACCCGCCATTTCACCCTCCTAAAATAATCAGAATTATGGGTTAAATTACTTCTAAGTCACATATTCCGAAATTCTGTACAAATTCAATTATTTATGGTGCGTGACTCTATTCGGCAAAGGACTCTAAAATAACCATCCTTTTATTTCAATAGCATGGCTGGATATAGTTACCGCACCGTAAGACCTCTATGTAGATACCCATAATAATAGTGATTTTAGAAGTGTTTCTATTTTAGACTCTTGCTGGAAGAACATTCTAACTTAAGTTAAGAACAGTTAAGAGATCTCAATAGTGTTTGAGCAAAATATTCTTAAGATTTTTTCTACTATTTAATTTGGACTCTATTTGGTGGCACTGACCGAAAATTTTTGCTACACGTTCATTTAAATTTATTATTTTGAAATTTTATACAAAATCAGTTACTTATAGTGTTTTGCTTTGCTCATCCAACGACTTTAAAGTTGCTATATTCATATTTTAACAGCGTATCTAATCTTCATATCTTGTTTTCTTAGATACCCAGATTGATAATTTTAGTAGCTTAATTTCCAACCCTTTTTGAGGTGCTAAGTTTCTGAACGAAATTTATGAATTCGCGTTAATTTATTTCGCCTCAGTAATATATCTGAGTGAAATTTTTTCAGGATCTCAATTCCAATTCAGGACAATTTAGCTAAGATCAGTCTAGCCACTTATTTTGGATACTTTTGGACTCACGGGACTCTAGAGGGCAATTATAACTAGAGGTTCATTTTTTATATAATAGTACTTGAGCAAAATTTGTTTAAGATCCACTCACAAGTAAAGGTCCCGAGGCCGGACCTATAGATTTTGATGAAACTTAAATATGTTGTAGAACAATAAAAAATAAGCGACACGTATTTTTTTTTATCTGCGGAAAAACGGTTTGAAGGGGTGAAATCGCCCTTCAAAAATTGGGGTAAAAATTTAATTTTTCAAACATCTCGAAAACAGTAAGAGATAGAGTAAAAGTTTAAATTGGCGATAATGCTCTTTTTTTAAAGAGCTATCTATTGATATGCAATTTGTTCAAACTACGTCAACAGGGGTGGTTGGGGGTCAAAATTTGGGGGTTAATTATAATTTTGCAAAAAGAGGGTGAAAAATAAACAATATAAGAATTTTGTTTACAGATTTTAAATCTACGCACGTCAAAAAATCGACTCGACCTGTTTTTGCTTAATGTCCTAATATTAAGTCTAGGGGTAGTTAACTAAGAGGTGACTATTTGGGTAGTTCGAGAAGTTCTTCATGAAAAATAGTTTAAGACAATTAAAATGACGTAGAAATGAAATTCTCGAATTTAAAATTCAGTTTTAGCAACACTGGTGAGGGGGAGAGTCGTCAACCTATTAAATTACATACTAGTTTTCATACACTTATTTTTACACTTAACACACTGACAGTGGGTAATAATGTCACAATAAGTGATTCTGAAGTTGGACTATCGTATGTAAGGTTTTTATTAGTTTTTTTTTTTTTTTTTTTTTTTGTAATGGATATTGTAGTTTTTGTTATCGGAAATTATCGAGACCGAAAATAACGATATTTTAAAATTGGATGCCATTTAGAAAAGAAGTACCCTTCACACCTGCTAAATTATCTCTATCAAAAGATTTTAATAACGGAAAGTATAATTTAGCAGCTAATGATATATTTGAAAGCGTATTTATTTTCCTTGAAATATGAAAATATCATTATTTTCGATATCGATAATTTTCGATAACGAAAACTACATTTTGATAGTTGTAATAGGTTTGGAATGCCTATAATTTGCTTCACTTTCTTTTTTTACTACGATTCACCGTTTACGAGATATTTACGATCAAAATTTTACGATAACGAAAAGAATCATTAAAAAACAAACATAATAAAAATCTTACATACCTACGACAGTCCAACAAGAACGGAACCACTTATTGTGACATTACTACTCACTGTCAGTGTGTTAATAATAAAAATGAATATATGAAAACTAGTATGTAATTTAAGAGGGTGACTCACCCCCTCTCCAATGTTGCTCAAACTGAATTTTGAAATCGAGAATTCCATTTGTACGTCGTTCTAATTGTCTTAAACTATTTTTCATGAAGAAGAACTTCTTGAACTACCCAAATAGTACGACTATTCGACACAGTCACCCCCCCCCCCCCCTAGTTAACTACCTCTAGACTTAATATTAGGAGATTGAGCAAAGACAGGTCAATTAGATTTTTTGAAGTAGATTTCAATCTGTAAACAAAATTTTTATATTGGTTATTTTTCACCCCCTTTTTACAAAATTAACCCACAAATTTTAACCCCCAACCAGCCCTGTTGATGTAATTTGACAAATTGCATATCAATAGACAGCTCTTTAAAAAAGAGAAATATAGCCAATTTTGTAATATAAATAATATGAACATATTTTAATCCATCTAAACTTGGTGGATAAAAGATGAAAATTTCATTTAACACCTAGATGGTCACTGATGTCATAAGACGTCAAGTGAAACCTTACTAACTTATACACCACATCGTAGAACGTTAACAATTCCATATAAAGTGTATTAGCTGTCAAAATAGTGTACCAGTTGCGTATTTTGTCATTATCGATTATGACCGTCAAGTTGATAAAGAATAATAATTTTTCAAAACTTGAACATATTGGTAATATAAACTTATGGAGTGCGTACGTCTGGAAGTTTAGGTAACGTCATACTTACGAATTCTAACATTTTATTTGGGAAACCACTGATTTCTCTTTTTAGTTAACCCTATGTCAGTATAGTTCTTCTTTTTTTTTTTAATAATTTTATATAGAAAGTATGAGTAATAATTGAAGACATGAGTGGATGAAAGTGTTATCTAACATTTTTATAATTTTACAGTAGAAGCGTTTGAAAGTTTTTATTTCCATATACTTTCCTTGCAATAGCAAACGTTTATTATTGAATTTCTACAAAACTATTGGACCTAATGAAACCAAATTTGAATATATGATACTTCAGCATAGAATATTTTAAAATTTGGCAAAAAATGAATTTTCGAAAAAATATTACATAACACCTTCATCCACTGATGTCTTTAATTATTTTAATTAAAAGAACAATTTTACACATACTTATATTATGCAGAAAAATTGTAATTTCGACAGCGAAAATAGGTAGTTACAAATTTTGGGTTAATATTAGGAACTTAATTTTAAAACGCCGAATAATGTACTTAGCTAAGTAGACCTTGCTTAAAGTTTTGATATATATTTAAACCTGTTTTTAGTAGGTACTGCCAATAAAATTAGTGGTTTAGATCTAGCAAAAATTTGGAACTAGAGAAACTAACGTGGAAGTTTCATGCGTAAATGGTATTTATGATTTAATGATTGTGAAAATTTAAGTCTGGTATACATTTTACTTTTAGAGTTGTCATTGTATACCAACGAGATATAGCAAGTTCGGTTGCACAAACAAAATCGGCTTTAGATTTCCAACTATAAATTAAGATATATCAATTAAAATATTTAAGAACTGTAACCAATTTTGAGTAGGTATAGATTAATGTTTTCTTGATACCTTATTTGATATATTTTGATTATAGTTGGAAATCTAAAGTCGGTTTTATTTGTGTAACCGAACCTGCTATGTCTGTTGTATACTACTGAATCACATCTCAGTTTTGGTATTGATATCTTATTTTTGCGTCAAGTCTGTACTAACTAAATAGCGGGAATAAAATTTTCGCTTCACTTTGAGAAAGAAAAAAAATACATAACAATTTAATTATTATTTACGTGTATGCTTTAACATAATTAAAACCAAATTTATTGTAATAATGCATTTGTTTTCCACAAAAATTTGCATATATTCAATTTAATTAAAATCAAAATAAATTTTCTACTTTCTTTTTGTTTTTCCTCTCTCTAACGCTGTAGGTAAGTAGTATACATATAGTACTAATAAATAAAAGTTGTAGACAACACCATAAAACAAATAGAAATGTCTCAATGCTGAATGCGCTTTTAAAAATAAATACTTACATTACTGTAGTACTCTCATTGCTAGTATAGAATTAATTTAATTACTTATATACATACATATATATGTATATGTATATATATAGGTACAAGATTTAATAATATTTAAAATAATAGGAGAACTTTTTATTTTGAACAAAAAATGTCGTCTTAAATGTTAATTACAATTGACTAACAACAGATTCTATTCAATTATTTTAATTAGTTTTTCTATTGTTTTTTATCCGTTTGTTTTTCTTGCACTCGTTTTCCTGGTATATTTTTTTCTTTTTTTTCGGAAGACTCGGAAAAAGACTTTAGCATTCTACTTCATTTGTTTTTAGCGAACTTCGAAAACTCGAAATTCAGCTATTACAGTAGGTCTCATGACGCAATCTGAGTCCGGGACTATGGCAGAAATCTGTTTTGAGGTCCCTAGAATACGAAATTGATATTCACTAAAATTTATATATATATATATATATATATATATATATATATATATATATATATATATATATATATATATATATATATATGTGTTCCCACGATAACTCTTGAACGAAACGTCTAACGCTTATGAAATTTTGTGTGCAGACTGGATTCTGAATTGGCTTGGCTAAGTTCGTTAGCCAGACACGTCGGATGCCCAGAAGTAGGTTTTCTGGCCATTTTTTATCATTCGATCCTATCATAAGACACATCGATTTTTACATCGTTGAAAAGGAAAAAAAAATTATGAAGAAAATGTTCTTATAATTTTCTTTCTATGTTAAGTAGTTTTCGAGAAAATCGTAATTTTCACTATTGCCTTATTTTGCTCTCTTTGTCATTGTAATAAGTAATTTATATTTCTATCTCAGTTCTTTATGAAGTATAAAAATATTTCACTTTTTTATTAAAGAATTTTGTGAGAACAAGTGAAGTGTATTCACATACATGTGTTATAACACACATACATGTATAGAGTTTTGTTTCTCATTTATTGCATTATAATTAGCATGGTTCTATCTCATGTTGAAAAATGTAAATTAAACAGATTTTCTAAGCTAATGTAATGAAGAATTTTTTTTTTTTTATTGAATTTTTAAGTAAACAAGAAATTGAAGATTATGTTATGATATAATATTATTAAATATATGAAACAAAACAAAATATGTACAATGTACATATGTATGCATGGAAAAATATTTTGAATCGATTTTGAAAATTTTTTCACTAACAATTAATAATGTTAAAAAATTAAACCATTTCAAATGGATTTAAGGTATTTTATGTGTGGTCAAGGTTTTCGGGACCTAAAAAGGCCAGAAATTAATTAACCAATCGATTTTAAAAATTTTTTCACAGTTAGTAAGTTAAAGTATTTGAATTAATTAATTAAATGATGTCCCCAAGAAGTTTACGGACTGCCATCAGTTATATGAGATCCTTAGAACCCTTTTCTTACTGTTAGAGTACTAGACTTGTATGAGTTTCGCCAGGATTTACTGATCCCATAATTGTAAAAAATAAACTAAACGACCAATTTTAAAAATTTCTTCACTGTTACAGAGCTAAACTATTTTAGATAGATTTAGAATACATTATGTAAGGTCCGCCAGGGTCCACAGGACCCAAAAGTGTCAAAAATAAACTAACTGACCGATTTTGAAAATTTTTTCACTGTTACAGAGCTAAACTATTTTAGATAAATATCGATTACGTTATGTAAGGTCCGCCTGGGTCCATGGGACCCAAAAGTGTCAAAAATAAACTGCCTGATCGATTTTGAAAATTTTTTCACTGTTACAGAGCTAAACTGTTTTAGATAAATATAGATTCCGTTATGTAAGGTCTGCCAGGGTCCATAGGATCCAGAAGTGTCAAAAATAAACTAACTGACCGATTTTGAAAATTTTTTCACTGTTACAGAGCTAAACTATTTTAGATAAATATAAATTACGTTATGTAAGGTCCACCAAGGTCCATAGAACCAAAAAGTGTCAAAAATAAACTAACTGACCGATTTTGAAAATTTTTTCACTGTTACAGAGCTAAACTATTTTAGATAAATGTAGATTACGTTATGTCAGGTCTGCCAGGGTCCATGGGATCCAAAAGTGTCAAAAATAAACTAACCGACCGATTTTGAAAATGTTTTCACTGTTACAGAGCTAAACTATTTTAGATAAATATAGATTACGTTATGTAAGGTCTGCCAGGGTCCATGGGATCCAAAAGTGTCAAAAATAAACTAACCGACCGATTTTGAAAATTTTTTCACTGTTGGGGAACTAAGCTATTTTAGATAGACATACATTACGTTATTTAGGGTCCGCCAGGGTCCATGGGACCCAAAAGTCGTAAAAATAAACTAACCGACCGATTTTGAAAATTTTTTCACTGTTACAAAGCTAAACTATTTTAGATAAATATAGATTACGTTATGTAAAGTCTGCCAGGGTCCATCGGATCCAAAAGTGTCAAAAATAAACTAACCGACCGATTTTGAAAATTTTTTCACTGTTGGGGAACTAAGCTATTTTAGATAGACATACATTACGTTATTTTGGGTCCGCCAGGGTCCATGGGACCCAAAAGTGGTAAAAATAAACTAACCGACCGATTTTGATAATTTTTTCACTGTTACAAAGCTAAACTATTTTAGATAAATATAGATTACGTTATGTAAAGTCTGCCAGGGTCCATCGGATCCAAAAGTGTCAAAAATAAACTAACCGACCGATTTTGAAAATTTTTTCACTGTTGGGGAGCTAAGCTATTTTAGATACATATAGATTACGTTATGTAAGGTCTGACAGTGTCAGTAGGACCTAAAAGTGTCAAAAATAAAATAACTGACCGATTTTGAAACTTTTTTACTATTACCGAGTTAAACTATTTTAGATAGGTACAGGTTGTGTTATCTGAGATCCACAACTGTCCTGCGGATGTAAATGTATATATATATATATATATATATATATATATATATATATATATATATATAAATATAAATATATATATATATATATATATATATATATATATATATATATATATATATATATATATATTACATAAAGTCCGCCTAGAATATACGGTCGAGCTGATTTTTTAATGAGGTCCACCGGGATCTTGCAGATCCGAAAACGCCAGTAATAAGCTATCGAACCGTTGCTAGAAAATTTCTCACTGCTAGAGAACTAAATTATTTTAGATGGATACAACTATGCTGCACAAAATTCGTTCGGGTTCTTGGGTCCCCAAAAATACCAAAACAAATTACCCAGCCGATTTTAAAAATTCTTTTACTCTTAGAAAGCTAAACTATTTTAAATAGGTACAGGTCTTAGATGAGATCCGCCAGTGCCCAAGATTTGGAAATTCGCTATGTTATGCAGATGCTGCGACAGGGGTATTTACATTATATACTAGAACAGTGTTTTTCAACCTGTGGGTCGCGACCCCCTGGGAGGTCGCGAAGCCTTTCTAAGAGGGTCGCAGTACTTTAAAAATAAAACCACTCTAGTTCAATATATGATATTTAATAAAGAGAAGGTTAATTAATGACATTAATATGAGAGTTTCATTACTTTTGCGCGATAAAGTTTCAAAATTGCGACTTATTTTCAATAACAGTAAATCCGAATTTTAAATAAATGTCGTCATATAGACACTTTTTCTTTCGTTTTGTTTTATTACTCTCATTCGAACTTGAAGTTGACGGTTGTCAACTATAAGTCGTCAATTTTGATGTCGATATAAAAATACGCCTGTTTCAAGTCCTTAATTACGTACTTAATCGATACCTAACTATGAAAATAATTAATAATGATGAACGGATTCGATATTTATAACACAAAAAAATAAAAGTTGGTAATAGCGAAGGGTAGGGGGTCGCGAAATATTTTTCCATACTAAGGGGGTCGCGCCATGGAAAAGGTTGAAAAACACTGTACTAGAATAATTGTACCCAAGGAACAATCCTCGAAAAATTCATTTGTTTTAATATTAGAGTGAATTAATGACCTTTTCTAATGATTAAAATCTGGCTAACCTGTCTAGTATCATTTATTAGTAAGTGTAAATTATCTTGAGGGATAGAAATACATTACTTTACAAAAATACCATTTTTTATTTAATTAATTTGACATGTTCCGATCAATATAATCATCATCAGATTTGTCTAATGATGACCCGGCCGATCCAGTTTGATATTTTTTAATCACTATGTGATTTTAAATTATGTCATATGTATTTTAATTTTAATTTTAATTTTTTTTTTTTATTTCAAAAAAATTATTTAAAATTTTATGAAATATTAAAATGATTGTGTCAAAATCTTGTGTAAACAGGGCATTTAATGTATAACAGTAGGTTAAAAATCCAAGTTTTTTATTATTATTTGAAAAGTAGAGACAAGTGTACGTAAGTTTTATTGATTTTGGTAAAGATAGATTCTAATAACCTCGATAAAGCTAGCCTCTAATAACATCCATAAAGCTAGTCGTCCTACCAAAAAAAAAAATTTGCAAAACCCCAAAAAGTTAATAGATAAAAAATAGGTGTATTTTAGGTATAAATTAGGTGTGCTAATAAAAAGTTAGGTGTTCTTACCGTTTTCAAGAAAACATGAAAAATCCAAAGTATTTTAAATGTAGTCAGTATATTACATAAAAAAGTTTCAGTATAATTTTTTTAAAATTGTTTCATAACATTTAAAATACATACACATTCCAACTCTGTTCTATTTATGATTAACATATTACACATGTACACGGAGAGAAAAATCATATAATTTTTGTAGATAAAATTTCAGAAAAATTACTATGCTCTCTTTTAATGCGTGCGCGATCGACGACCAAAATAAAAAATATGTGCTAGCATGGTAAAATTTAATGTGCTAACACAACTTTTATCACACTCTTATGCATATATGTTATAGTTTAATTCTTGTTGTCGTACTCTTTCATTTACGCATCTGACCCGCAACCTTATGTTGCTTGGACGGTACCCGTAAAAACTTCGAATCTGTAAGAACTTTATGCTGCATACAAAAATGATTGCCAACAATATATTCTAATACTAAATGAGTGAGGTACATTTCAACAGCGTTCACAACACACACAACCTTCTTTCTCTTTTTTTCTTTCTACTATTAGCAGATAGCATTTAAAGTATTATAATACAGCATGGTAATTTTTGTAAGAAAAACAAATAAAAAATATTTTTTTGTCGGCAATGGAACTTTTTACTGTGCTGTTTTACAAATTTTACGGAGCTAATATTACGGAAACAATATTCTATCCTTTAAATTTTCTATGATTAATTATAATTTTTATATTTTTACCGTACAAAATTGAATATGTTCGCCTTTTACACGTCGATTGTAGTGCTGAGCACAGTAATTTTTATATGAATTTTCTCTCAGTGTATAATTTAAAAAAATATTTAGTAATTAATTAACGGTACATCTTTATTATGTAATTCATGAATAAATAATATTATTTATATTTCTAAAGAATTCTATGACGTAGTGCGCATGGCGACCTCTAACAATGGGTACAAACATATTTAAGTCAGCTGATAAGAAAAAAACGCCGTGAGCAGCGGGGCCCCATCACGGTAGTCGAATTTTCCCCTTCATCTTCGGTATTGAATGTCTACAAGCGAAATGTGATTGAAAGTCTACAACCGAATTGTCATTTTGTTGGTTTCAAAACTGGTGATGAGTGTTCGGCTGATCGAGGCTTTAAAAAAAGGTTTTAAGTATTTAAGGGCTGTATCTCAGTAAATTTCAATTTTGTGCCGAAAACAGGTAGCAGAAAAAAAACAAACACAATTCGTACGAGGACATTCCTGCCCATATTTATCCGCTAATTGCCTTTATGTTTTAGATTTAAATATTAAAAAAGGACCTTAAATAGTAAATTGGAAGGCCTTTATAAAAATATTTTTTCTTTCAAAAAAAAAAAAAAAATAAAAAATAAAAAATTATTTTATAAATAATAAAAATCCAAAATTCCTACTTTATATGTATGTATACATATAGAATTACCTATATGTAATATAATATGTATGTATGAAACTACCTATATGTATGTATTGCTTTTGTTAAAAAAGTAAATTCATTTTTTTTTAATTTTTTAAAATTACTATTCGCCTACTGTGTGTTAGAATAAAAGTAGTTCGTTTAAAACACATTTACAATACCACTGAATTCCGATGTAAAAATGGGAGAAGTGGGGGGAAAAGTAATGTTTAATCCCTAAAAGGCACTAGCTGGATACTAACTCAATTCACGTACAAAATTTCAGCTCTGTATGTTTTCTTAGAAAGCTTGTAGACGTGTTAGAAAAAAAGCAAAAAAATCAAGGAAATATTGGCGTAAAAATCGTGGGGGTAAGGGTTAAAAGTTGAAACCTCCAAAAAGCAGTGGCTGACTATTAACTTAACTTATACACAAAATTTCAGCCCTCTAGGTTTATTTGGGGAGATTTTGACCCGAACGAAACTGTTAAAAAACAAGAAAAATCATGTTCTTTTGGGTATAAAAATGGTGGAGGGAGGGGTTAAAAGTCGAGACCCCCAAAAGGCACCCCCTTGATACTAACTCAATCCGAATACAAAATTTCGGCCCTCTAGGTTTATTTGGGTGACCTGTGCGAGTGGTACAAACTTCGAAAACGTCGAAAATGCATGAAATTGTAGCTTAAAAATGAGGGGGTGGGGGTAAAATATTAAAACCTCCAAAAAGCACAACCTAGGTACGAACTTTATCAACACACCAAATTTCAACCCTCTACGTTAATTCTGGGGGGCTGGGGGCCTGTTAGATCCAGCGAAAATCGTTTTCGACCTCTCCACTCCCTCCAAATCACTCTAGGAAGCTGAATTTTGGATATGTTGTAGATAATTGACCGAAACGTTATTTAAAACCGGTTTGGAAAAGTTTCATTGCTTTTCCGCCCCCCACCACCCCCTTAAAGGTCGGGTCAGAAAAAAAATTTGCCCAAAATTTGACCCCACTTTGATAGTATGAGGTGCCTCGAAAATGAGCCCCATTTACCAAATTTCATTTCTTAGCTTCTATAGGGGGGCCCTACACAAATTAAAAGGTGGCGGGAATATATATATATATATATATATATATATATATATATATATATATATATATATATATATATATATATATATATATATATATATATATATCAGACATTTTTTTTTCTACATATTCGTGTTCTACGGGTCCGAAAACGGATAGCGCCCCTACTCTCGCCTCTCGCAGCTCTTATCGTATAGACTGTATAAGTCTAATTTTTGGGAGAAAATTCGACTAAAAATCAGTTCACTCACTTGTACTTACTTCCAGTAATCAGTTTGGCAAGTATCCTTCTGATATTTTGTATAAAATTAATTAAGTGGACAATGGGACGGTGAATACGTATCATTGCCACCAAGTCGTCTGTTCCTTCAGGCTTTAATGACTTTTTTTGTTCAAATTTAAATTTTATAAAATATATTTAATCATGTTATAGCAACGCATTCGGATTACTAAAGGAGAAAGGGCATAGCCGGGTAAGATACGGAAAACGGCCCTTGACGCAAAATTGATTGTCCTTACAGGAAATAATACTTCTTGGCCCCAGATACATTCCTGCCAAATTTCAACCCTCTGAGGCTAATAGTTTTTGAATACACAACCAGACAAAAATTTTCAAAAAAAAATTTTTTTGAAGAAATTATTGAGCCGATATATTTGAGTTTAATATATATTGTGTACCCACCGTAGGCAAAGTAATAAAAAAAAAATTAACGTTATATCCCTTTATTATACTAATTTTTAAAAATTTTTAATTTTAAGTAAATTTTTTTTGGCACTTCCGCGTTAGCGACACCCACCATTTTTTGTTCAATAATATGTCTCTTAGTACTCTATAACATATATTTTTACGGAAAAATTTTAGTTGGTAGAACATAGTAATATTTCAGTACAAATGCATGCCATGTTCGCTACTACATATATTACTTATATATAAAAAGGACCATAAAGTAAAGCATCTGCCTTATTTCGAAAACACAGTAGAACTCTAAGGAGTGCAATAAAATGTTTTCTTCCCCCCTGAGTTGCAGTTCTTGGAGTTCCTGTGACGGTCTAAAAAATATATATATTTTGACTTGTTATAAAAAATAGGTTTTAACTTGTTAAAAAATAATTTTCAGTGTTAATTTTACCATAAATGTATTTGAATGAATTCAATAAAATTATCTCAGCATACTTACTAATTAAAATTACATCTAACTCAACAAAAATTATAAGTTTTAGAAACTTTATTTCAATAAAGATAATAATAATAACAATAATACGTCTTAAATGTTATATTGTTTTAATAATAATAAACATTATCTTAATAAATTGGAACAAAAAATTTCAACAATGTATAGTAATAACAACAGTCCAACTAAAACCTGTTGTAGTTATAAAAAATATGTAGGTAAATTACATGTAGGTACATATAACTAACTTGAAGAAAGTAGTGTACATGTGTGCGCTATATGTAGCTCGCCCCTCTGACTTGATGTTTTTGTTGCACTTCTTAAGGGGGTGCAGAAAGTGGATTTTTTCTATAATAAAATTACATACGTTCATAATTACGACAAACAAGCTTAGACAAGCGTCTAGCTTTATCGGCTGTTTGGCTTCTTATATTAACACGATGACGGGTCATGGAGAATTATAACGAAATGACCAACTGGTATACTATTTTGACAGCTAATAAATTTTGTATGAAATTGTTGACGTCGTAAAACGTGGCGTATGAGCTAATAATGTTTCACTTGACGTCTTACAAAGGGAAAAACTCTAACAAAAGAGAAATCAATAACTATTTTGTTTTATTAATAAAAAAGAAAAACGGCAGATAATGTTGGACTTTTGTAAATTTAGACTAGTTTATCGTAGTTACGAACGTATGTAATTATATAATTTTAGAAAATGGGTAGATATTTTACTTTATAGTCCTTTTTATACATAAGTAATATATGTAGTACCGAGCATGGCATGCATTTGTATTGAAATATTACTATGTTCTACCAACTAAAATTTTTCCGTAAAAATATATGTTATAGAGTACTAAGAGACATATTATTGAACAAAAAATGGTGGGTGTCGCTAAAGCGGGAGTGCCAAAAAAAATTTACTTAAAATTAAAAATTTTAAAAAATTAGTATAATAAAGGGATATAACGTTAATTTTTTTTTTATTACTTTGCCTACGGTGGGTACACAATATATATTAAACTCAAATAAATCGGCTCAATAATTTCGTCAAAAAAAATTTTTTTTGAAAATTTTTGTCTGGTTGTGTATTCACAAACTATTAGCCTCAGAGGGTTGAAATTTGGCAGGAATGTATCTGGGGCCAAGAAGTATTATTTCCTATAAAAACAATCAATTTTGCGTCAAGGGCCGTTTTCCCTATCTTACCCGGCTATGCCCTTTAGTTAAGTTTTATGGTTTAATATTCCATTCGTTGACACTAACAATTATTTGGTGATATTTATTTAAACGTTTTTTTTTTTTTTGTTTTTTTGTTTTTTTTTTTTTTTTTGTTTTATTTATCAATTAAATTTCATTCATTTAAGCAATTGTGTTTTGTACTTAGTTTACACACACTTGTGATTTTTCAAATTTAATCTTTTTTCTATTATTTAGTATTAAGGTGATTTAGGTTTAAGATAATTTTCTCCTGCGGTAATCTCTGTGTGTTTTCAATATTTCTATATTTAGTATGTGTAAATAATTTTATTGTATTATAATTTTGCATTTCGGTCACGCCCTTCGATACAGGTAAATTTTTAAATAAAACAAATGTCAGCTGTTATAAGGTAATATCTTTTGTTTGACTGTAAATAAACAATCTTAAATATTTTTTTTAAATTTATCCATTGATGGGTTAATGACTCTGTTCTGTATATAAAATTTCAATCACTAATTGTCATTACTATTGAAATTTGTTATGAATCAATTTGTAAATATAATTTGCATTGTTTTGAAATTTAATATTCTTTTAATTTCTTAACCCTTACTGACATCGTGGTCAATTGTAGATTATATTATACAACAGTTTAAGTAGTGGTAGTTTTCGCGCACTTTGCTAACAATTGTGTAAATTTAGAAATTTCAATTAATAAACATTGTTAAAGTTTATTCATTTCTTTTATTTTACTTTCTAAATTTCAGATTCCAATCACCACTAAATTTTGGTTTCAGATTTTTTAATTTTAATTTTAAAAACACTTTAAGAACTATTGTAAAACCAAAAGGGACGGCTAGGTTTCCGTAAACATAGCCGTCGTCCCTTAGTTAAAAAAAGTGTTTTGGGTAATTTAAAGTATGAAGAATTAGGTGTAAATTATGTATTTTTCGACCACGCTGATAAAAATTTTGTAAAATGGACATTTTAAGAAAAATCATATAAAATATTTTAAATCATGGGAGCGCTGTGAATAATGTTAAAAAGTTATACACAACGCTTCCATTGTCTGTTGAATGCTATGGTTTTTGTTATGTAACTGAATAAAAAAATGTCAAAAAAATTTCTTAATTTTACCCAGCACCCCACCACCCCAATTTTTTTCATGTATTTCTACCTTAAATAATGTAATAAGTTTCCACAAGGAATCATAATTTATTTATAGATAACCTTAAATTTAAAAGTTAAAAATTTCGTTAAAAGGTGCATTATTTACCTTATTTTTCTTTGTGTTCATACAACCACACATATCTCGATAACATACGTAATTATTTTCACATGGACAGATGAATCAAGTATTTAAAATATATAAAATAAAAAAAAAAACTCTTTAAGAAGAGCTAGTCCCTTTTTCAAAATTATTGCAAAGTCTACAGATCATATCTAGTGTATTTATTTTTATTACTATCTATTAAAGAAAAAAATCATTAAACATGAGATTTCTATATAGACAGTGACATCCTACAACACAATTACTATATATACTAATTTGAAGCTCCTAAAAAGCTTAGTGAGATTAAGAATGTTAAGATAAAATAAATCATTTGAAAAATATAAAATATTAAGAAGCTAAGCAATGATCAACTTGCATCCGTTTCACCTAAGAACCACTAAAAATTTCACTACATTCAAATCAATTTCGTTTTCACTCTCTTATTACAGATTTTGTTACACTACCACATTACAGATTTTATTAAACACTCACGCAGAGTTACTCTTGCCATAGAAGTTTTCACTTTAAAATGTAAGTGAAAAATTGTAATCATATAGTCCTAATGATTAAAGCATTAACTTTAATAGATAAAAATACAATGAGTGAGAGGACAGATGAAGATCTTTTACCAAAAGCAACAAAATGTTTAAACTGTAATACAAATGTTACCAGTACTAATACAATAAATGGTATAGAAATATTGTAATTATTAGAAAAAATAATTATTTCTTATTTATTAATAAAAATAAATTTTGTAGTAATTAAATTGTAGCAAATACTTTGTGGACCTCTACACATCATTATACGTTAAATATTTTTCTTTGCAACTATATGGCATAATGTGTGTACAACCTAACAAACAACGGGAGCGCTGTGAAGAAAAACAAATTATTTTTCTAGAGTTATTTACACTCATTCATTTAACAAAATAGTTGAAAGTTGCAGTTCAGTGTTCACGGTTTATACATATTTACATGATAATTTAAATTTAACAACTTATCATATTCAAAACATCATTATTATAGTGCTGGTGGGGGTGCTGGGAACGTTAAGAAAATTTTTGACATTTTTCTATTCAGTTACATAATATAATACATGACATTCAACAAACAATGGAAGCGCTGTGTATAACGTTTTTGACATTATTCACAGCGCTCCCATGGTTTAAAATATTTTATCATTTTTCTTAAAATTTTCATTTTACAAAATGTTTGTCAGCATGGTCGAAAAACACCTAATTTACACCTAATTGGGTATTTAACTGATGTAGCATTTGATAGTAAAATATAGTGAATAACATAGCGTATAATTCAGTAATAATGATGAACTATATTAAATATTTTTAATATATTTTTAATATTTTTAATATATTTTTAGTATAGGTAAATATTTTATTTTTCTAAATGAAAATTACAAATTTGGAATTAGCGGCTGAAATGATTAAAACAATTTACTTGGACATGTGACATCACAACATGAAAGATTTAATATTGCAAAAAAGATGTTTTAAAAAAGATGCTCACATTTAAGTTTCTGGGATTCGAAGCAAAGAAGTTTGCTACCATAAATGAGTCTATTCTTAGTAAATTTGTGTTATTAGCTTTAACAAAACTTTATGCCATTTTTATGAAATTAAAAATGAGACAATGTGTAATTAATGAGAGATCAACACAAGATATATATAAATATATATAATTATATATATATATATATATATATATATATATATATATATATATATATAAAATTTAATGTCGTGGATACGACAATAATGACTATATGTACTACATAATTATAAAATATAAAAAGCGAACTGGTTCGTGATGTTACGTCACTGACACGTGGTTAAGTGTTTTCGCACTAAAATTCAATTAAATAAGAAAAAGCTCCTTTCTCCTTTTTAGCGAATTTCGAAAACTCGAAATTCAGCTATTACGGCCGTTCTCATGGCGCAATCTGAGGCCGAGACTATAACAGAAATATGTTTTGAGGTCCCTAGAATAAGAAAATTATATTCACAAAAATTTATATATATTTATATATATATATATATATATATATATATATATATATATATATATATATATATATATATATATAGTGTGTAAGAGAAATAAGTTTTATCCTTTTAAGGGGTGACTCGTAGCACCCTGTAGACCCTAAAACCACAGAAATTTTTTCGGAATTAACAGTTTCAGAAAATCACAAATCAACTAGCTACATGATGTTTCAAAATTTATGGCTCTGGCTAAATTATGCATAAATCCCTTTTTAACATCAAAGGTACAAAATAATTCTATTAACTAAAATTCAATAAAATTTTGTAAACATGTTTATTTCTAGTTACCATTTATTGTAAACAAAACATAGAATTGTACAGTGCCTCACAGATAAAATCAGGCAAAACTTTTTGACCAAAATATCTATAATTATTGGTATTATTATGATAGTACCATTTACCAAATATTCAAAATAATTCAAGATGAAATTAAAGAAATTAATAACAAATCAACAATTAAAAAGGCACTTCAAGGAAAAATCAGAATTAGCAGATATTTACTCACCCTGTCACCATTGTACAGAAATATCATATGCACAGAACAAATAGAACGAATATAACTGTCTCTTTTCTGCAATCACTTATGTGGAAGTATGTGCATCTTAGGCTGCTTAGGTGTCAGTTGCTCAGTACCCGTCGTTCAGTGTAAGTCAGTCAAACAACAATAAATTTGATTGTTGAACCGGCACAAGTAGCGTTGTGGTATCACACACATCACATACATGTATGTGAACCAAAGGTCACGTGACGGCTATCACCACTCACACAAACAGAGTTTGCCGCACAAATACAAAGTCAACACCGTGCACGTATACAACATATTTTCTATCTCAAGTGGTTACACAGGTTCCAGTAGTATAGCAATATGTATTTTCTCTCTAGATGCTCTATGTATCATATGATTTAAAAAATCCTACCTAAGATATGGTATGATATTACAAATATGGACATTTAATTTAATTGGAGCACCACTTTACTACAGGGACTTTTTTGGATACAATCAGTTAACCCTTGGTGTCACAACCCCTCTGATTTATCACCCTTATTGAGTTTTGCAAAAAGATGTAGATGAAAAGGTACCATTATTTTTGGACATACTATCAGCTCCAGCAATTACGGTGCATACTTCTGGACCACCCTGTATATATATATATATATATATATATATATATATATATATATGTATGTGTGTATATATATACATATATATACATATATATATATATTTATATATATATATATATATATATATATATATATATATATATATATATATATATATATATATATATATATTTATATATATATATATATATATTTATATATATATATATATATATATATATATATATATATATATATATATATATATATATATATATATATATATATATATATATATATATATATATATATATATATATATATATATATATATATATATATATATATATATATATATATATATTTATGTATCCGTGCGACAACTCTCGAACGAAACCTTTAATGTTTATGAAATTTTGTGTGAGAATTGGATTCCGGATTGGCTTGGCTAAGTTCGTTAGCCAAACCTGTCGGATGCCCAGAAATAGGTTTTCTGTCCATTCTTTATCATTCGATCCTATCATAAGGTAGTTCGATTTTTACATTGTTGAAAAGAAAAAGAAAATTATGAAGAAAATGGTCTTATAATTTTCTTTCTATGTTAAGGAGTTTTCGAGAAAATCGTAATTTCTCACTCTTGGGTCACTTTGCTCTCTTTGTCAATGTAATAAGTAATTTAAATTTATGTCTTAGGTCCTTATAAAATATAGAAAAATGGCATTTTTTTACGATTTTTTACGTAAAACAAATGGTAGTTATTATGAATTACAATATGTTTAAATTAAACTAATAAAAACATGATTTAAAACATAGGAACACATGTTTAAAACATTTTGAACTGTTTGTTTTATAAATTTAAATAGAAACTGTTTTTTTTCCATCCCTGGTGTGAACTCACCAACAAAACTATTAAAACTTTATACCCATACAGATACAGTCGGAAATATTTTTAAGTTTTTCCTTAATAGTTCAAATTTGGAATTTTAATACTTAGATGTATAAGATTTTGAAATATGACGTCACGAAACTTAGGACCCCTCCCAACCCTTGTCACACAATGTTACACTTCGTCGAACCCCTACTCCCTCTTAACGTGTGACGTACTTTATGGATGGTCCCTTATGCGAAAAAGCGTCAAAAATTAACTACTCAACTTATTTTGAAAATCTTTTTACTCTTAGAAAGCTGAATTCTTTTAAATGGGTACAGGTCTTACATGAGATCCGCCAGTGCCCAATATTTGGAACTTCGCTATGTTATGCAGATGCTGCGACAGGGGCATTTTCCTTTAAATCGCTTTTTTTTATACAAAAAACAATTACTGAGATTAAGTATATTTAAGTCATTTGGAATATTTTAAAACCCTCTTTCGAAATCTGTCAAAAACCCAATTCTCCATACTTTAAATTACCCAAAACACTTTTTTTTTATTTAAGGGACGGCTAGGTTTACATAAATCTAGCCGTTCCTTTTGTGATTTTGCAATTTTTTTTTTTTGGTGGGACGGCTAGCATTATAGAGGTATTCTAATTCATAACATTGTTGTGTGCCTTGAAAACCTATATCGTTTCTAACTTTCCTTTAAACTTTCTTATAAATTTCTTTATTTTAAAGAACCGTCATCTTAAGTAACTTCTTTCGCTCTATTAGTTGGTGAAATTTTTTTTTTTTAATTCTTGAATTCTGCCACAAAACAAAAAATATTTAAATTAATATTATCTGCGCAACTGAAATGCAAATTTATTCTTACCAATTGTAGCTTCCGTGAAAAATATTAGTATACATGTTAAAATGTTAGCTTATTAAATTCGAATTCAAAAGTATGCACTTTATTTAAAATATGTATATTCAAAGTTCTCTGTTGAATTTTATCTTTGTTTGCAAATTAAAGAATAATGTCAGTTACATCATTAGGCCGGCCGAGTGTTCAAAATATAGTAAGAGTACATTTAACACTGTAGAATCTCTCGAAAATACTTGGATACCAAATACGATATTTACATATATTAGAAGAGTTAACTAATTGACATCCATTTTAATTTGGAATCATTTTTACCTATCTATAATGATTTCAAAAGAAGAAATACTTAGCTTATCACAGTGTATAATTTGAAAAAAAAAATGTATAAATATGGTGAATATAATATGGAATGCAGTATAATTATGTCTTTGTAGTATCTGGATGACGTTAAATAAATGTTAATATAATTGATTTATAATTGAAAATGTATTCATTATAAGTGTACCTATACGAATCATATATAATAATAAAATGTAATAATGGTTTGTTTTCATGATAATAATATTAGTTAGAATTTTCTATCACGGTTAGTTAGTAAAATAACATTTACTTGTTATATTTTCTATTTTAGTCACAATTTACATACATACATATACATTTATGTATATATGTCTAGTTGGCTCTATGAATAAAGTTTATTGTGCAATAAATGTTACATGAAGGAATCAAATTATAAATAAATTTTAGTTTAAGGAAGAATCTGCATTTATGATACGCTATAATATAAAGAAAAGTAATTTTTCAGTATTTTTTTCTTTTTTTTAAAGTAATAATCTTTGCTGAAATGTAAAAAAATTTCGTTAACTTTTTTGATTGTAACACCTGACTATTCATAGAATTCGATCGTATCCTAAATGATGAATTGCGTATTTGTATACAATCTAAAGTTAGATGATAATTTTTTTATTCAAACAGAATTTGATTGAAGATTCTTATTCTTTATAAAATTTTGTTTCATAGGGGTTGAAAATTAGAAGAAAGTGTAAAAATAACAATTTTGTAAATTTTAGTCACAATTTACATACATACATATACATTTATGTATATATGATATAGAAAAAGAAAAAATTCAAAATTCACTATCTTATGACAAAAAGAATACCGTAATTGCGGGTTACTTGAGCCCTGTGGTGTAACTTGAGCCCAAAACGGAAAAAGTATTATTTTCTGTTTTGTGCTTATATTAGTCAGTAGTAGAAGTAAGTTAGATGTTTAGCTAATAGGTAACAGCAGTAGGTTTACGGTGTTTAAGTTTAGGTTGTTCTGAAAATTGACACTAGAGGTGAGGCAAGTGTTGTTTACTCTCTGTTTGAAATTGATGTTTTGTTACGTTACTAACTTTTGACTGTAAAAATCATTGTGGTAGTCTACAAAGGAAGGTAAGTTTATAATTTTAATACTTTGTTCATTACTAAACCAAATTCAGATATGTTCATATGCCAACCATTTCGTTAATTTTTTAAATTAAGGTTTTGATAAATCAGTAAAATAACCTTAAAGTTAGGGTAACTTGAGCCCATTATAACTTTGGTATAAAATGATGCAAGACTATAGCAGAAATTCCCAAAAGTCCTAAACCGTTGGACAAGTTCGTTAACCAGACACGTCCGATGCCCAAAACATGTTATTTTTGGAAATTTTCATGAAAAAAATTAACTTATTTCCAAAATTTCTCCTTATTCAAAAATTTTTACACTATTGAAACGAGGAAAAAAAATCACACAAAAAAGGTCTTTAAACTATTATTCTATGTCAACTAGTTTCCGAGAAAAATTAATTTTTGTAAACGGAAATTCGCTACGTTATGTAGGATGCTGCGATAAGAGTATTGGATAAGTAAAGTTCTTTATATGTTTGTACAATATTTTAATTAGTAGCCAACATCCTACATGGTCTCAAACTGTTTTCAAATGAAAATCACCTGGAAATTTAGGTTTGGGCTCAAGTAACCCGATCTTGAGGTTAACTTGAGCCCAAAATCTAAAAAGCTATAAAATTTATGAGCCATAAGAAAAAGATCCATATTATATAATAAACTAACCGTAGTCATATATAGATTAATATACTGAATTTCCTATCCCAAATAAGTATAACAGTTACGCTCAGTTTTTGAAATTATCAGATGATTTGCAAATTTGGGCTCAATTAACCCGCAATTACGGTAGTTCACTGCCTTCAGCTTTACTTTATGATAATCCATATTGTTTCAATATTCTATTACAAAGTGATAAAATTTATTTTATTTATGAATAGTGAAAATTTGTTTTTTACAATTTTTTTGATTCATCTTTAAATCATGCAAGTATATCTCCATTGTTCCAGATTTTCACTTTATCGTGGAAATAAAAAAACGCAAGGCAGTTATTCAAAATTTTGTGCAAACGACATGACACGTTGTGAGATTAATATAAACCTAATAGAACAATCAGAATAGACTAACTTAACGAAAAATGACAACAAACAGCCGGGAGAGAGATTTTACTTGTAAATTGATCACTATTATTGAGTTATTTTTTAAAATTACCATGTAGTTTTATTCATTAATGTTATAATTTTTGCGGTATACACAGGTGTCCCTAATAAAATTTCCACCATAGGGATCTCTTTCAAGATGGTCATTTGTGTTATGACATATGACATATCGATAGAAATGGGAGAAAAGAAGGCATTCAGTTTTGCCAAAATCTACTTCAGATTTTGGGAAGGATAAGAAAACCAAGATTTTGTGACCTTAACTTGAAAAGAGATAGTCATAGAAAAATTCTTAGAGGATACTTATGTTCTATATAAAAATGTGCTACCAAAATGTAAAAATGAAAATACTGTAGTTCTTATTATAGAAGAACAAGAAATTTGGAATTAGGGATTTTTTGGCTATAGTTTCTAGGCTACATAGAATTTTCAAAGTGTGCAATCAGGATTCTACTCCTCTGGCGTTTTTGCATAATTCATTTAATTCAACCAAAACTATGTATCTTACCGTAATGAGATCTGTATGTTAAAAATATTTTTACTGTTATTAGGGACATCCTGCATTATTTTAAATTGAATTATTGATTGGCAACCCTTTAAAAAATGAATATCCGTTGCGTTACAAAACCATTCGTGTACTATCACAATTTTGATGCTATTTCTAACTATAGAAAACTTCGACTTTCGTTTTATAAATTTAGATGGATCTAGTTTTATTGATATTGTTCTGTAAAATTCAATTTAAATAGAATCTCTAGGGTGATAGAATAGTAATATTTTTTTTATTTTTTAAATACGATAATTTTCCAATGTTTGTACGATAAATAGCTGAGATCTATACGACTTACAAGTCGGGTTCGCTGTTGTGAGGATGCGCGTTCTCTTTTAAATTGGTGCCATTATTCGAGAACTTGTTTGTTGTTAATTTTTTATATGTTATGTAGTTAAACTTAAAAGTATGGTAACTACGTAGTTTTTACTCGTATTTATTATTTAATTATTTTTAACAAAAATCTTATATGTAATGTGTCAAAAATGTTAGCGGCAGTAGAATTTTCGATCACCAAACGCCACTGAAATGTATGTATTAAAAATATTTTATAATTTTTAGAAAGTATTAGACGAAAATTAAAGATTTGTTTATACGTTTTGGTGTACACTTATCTTTTCACAACGGATGAATGACAGTATGTATACGTTTAGTTCTCGAGTTTTTCATTATTATGTGTTATATGCAAGAAAACTAATTTATTTTTTAATTTCCTGCCGTATATTTATTAATCGTTATTAATATTACAAGAGAAGAAAAAAGCCAGTAAAAAAAAATAATAATGAAACTAAAAAATAATGAATTAATTTTTGTGCTCCTTTTTTTCGGGGTAATATTTCAAACCTTTTCGAAATTTAATTTAAGGAACATTTTTTTATAATGAGTAAGATTATCGTAGACATGGTTTTTGTATACCTATATTTTTTATTTTTAATTATTTTTTAATAACGTAGGTTGCCAGGAAGAGTAGGGTTGAAAGTGTAATTTTTAAAATTAGCTTATTAAAAGTAAAATATATAAAAATACAATTTTTGTTTGAAAGGTCACAAGTTCATCACACAGTAGAATGTCCCTTTCATGAAAAATAGTTGCTTCGTTTTAGACAGAAATTTAAATAAAATTATTGTGTAGTTGATCTATTAGGACTGAGAAAGTCAAGAACTAAATAATTGAAAGAGTTTTCCGTTCTAGTAATAAAATTTTGTTTAAATATATACTTCAGACTCTAACAGCTTGGAAAACAGTTTCCTACTAGATACTGCAACTTAGCATACATTTACGACTTCTGTAACCGCGATGTTTTTGTGATTTTTATCTAATTTGTGTGACAAAAAGACGACTGAAAGAGAGTCAGCTTTCTCTTTTTCTAACACATAGATCAAATAGGAGTGATAAAAATATCAGGGGGAGGTAAAGGGAGAGGGGCTAGAGATAGAGTCTTTGCACCTCTCTCTGTAATACGGAAATTAGATAGAAGTAATAAAAATTACCTGGCGACAAAAGTCACTAATGTGCGCTGACGGTAATACATAGATTTTTGATAGTTATTAAAATTGATTTTACGTGAGGTGATGTAGGTACCGTAGGATAAGAGAACCGAACAATAGGACTCATCAGAAAATAATTAAAAATTACTAACAAAATTAGAGTCAGATGACACCATATAGTAGAAGCCCTATGCTTCTTGTATGTTTGTATAATCAGGGCTCGATCTAGGGGGCAGCAGGGGCATGTGCCCCTCTGCTTTTAAGGACGGCAAAAACGTAAGTTGAGGGGCGCTAAAACGGTGAAAATGCTTAAAATTTTTTTGCTGCAGGCATATTTTAAAATAAAAGGGAAGTGACTACCAAAAAGAAAAAAAAAAGGTCAACAGTGTCCATTTCTGTAGCGGTCAGGTGAACCTAAAAAATGTAGTGTTGACCTTTTTTTTTGGTCGTCACTTCCATTTGCAGTGAAATTTTTAAAATATCGCTGCGCCAAAATTTCTGACGGGGAACAAGAAAAATTCCCCCTCCTAATAACTCTAGGTCCAGCCCTGTGTAGATAAATAAATAAAAATGAAGGAATTTCCTACTTTTGATCGGTCACCATTATTATTTAAGGAGTGAAATCGTCCCTCAGAACTAGGGTAAAAATAGTCGAAAACCAGAACGATTAAAGAAAAACTTAATGGAATATTTGTTTTTTAACGATTTTTTTTATTGATGTCTCATAGCTAAAGTCATGGCTGGGTCTACTAGAGGGGTTTTTCAGTAATAATAACTGAGGAACACATATGAAATATAATGAATATGAATTAGTATCTGGTCTAAAAATTTGAATAACTTATGTGAAAACGTCGTAAAGTCTTTTAGTTCTTATTCAAAGTCGCAATTTGAGACATAAAATCTTATAATTGAACATGTCTTAAAAAGATTAATAATTATATAGGTTAAAACGTTGTTTTATATGAATCACCTGTATATATTGTCAGTAAACAATAAGTTAACAAAGCATAGCTTGATAGATAAATACCTTATTATATTATTATGACCAATATCATAATCTTTAGTCAATACAATATTTAATTTTATGATACTTTTTTTAATAAAAATTTTATTTTGCAGACAATATTGTATTATTTGGAATGTCATATACGAGAAATGTTGAGTAACTAAGAGATAGGATGTTTCTTCCCATTTATTAATGTTTATGACTAATTTGTCAACACGAAATGTTAACAATGCAATCTGCAGGGCTGGGAAAAATGGTTCATAGAAAAAATTTAAATCGAAAATGGAAAATGGTTTCCAAAAATGTATTTAAAATACAAAATGGAAAATGGTTTTGTTAAACATATTTAAAATAGAAAATGGAAAATAGCTATTTAAAATGGATTATAAAATGCAAAATGCTTTTTTACTTTAAATTTATTCTATCTTGATATATTAATAAAAAAATAAGTTAAAAAAATGTCAAACGTACTGACTAGCTACTCAAAAGGCAGTCTTTTGAGAAAATTTTATAAAGTTTGCATAATATGAAAATGAAATTTAATTCTTGAAATATTGTTACTCAAAAATAATGTAAAATTTAATTCAGCCTTGACATAATCAAACCTTGACTAAGCTACAACTGCGATTTCTAAATTATGAAAATCATCTACTCGAAATACGAAAACATTTCTTATCGACGTGTCTTAAAGATAATAGCACACAACTTGAGTCAGAAAAATTTGACTTGAGAGAACTGCAGCTCTAGTAACAGATTTAACTCAAGTAACATTGTAACTCGAGTTATAAAAAATTTGAATCAATTAAATCAACTTACATTTAATTTACAATTTATTAGACTGCGTTCAACTCGAGTTCTATGATTAATATCAGTCAATGCAAAATGGATTCAAACTTCCATTTTAAATACAAAATGGAAAATGATTTAACCGAATTTATTTAAAATAGAAAATGCAAAATGCCATTTTGTATTTTAAATACATATTTAAAATTTAATCATTTTAAATAGTTCCCAACCCCCTGGCAATCTGATGTAAAAACATAAGCTAGCACACTCTATTAAGGTGTTCAACCATTGCGCAAAAATACATAAACTAGTGGGTAAAATGACAACAATGAAAGTATACATTTCCATTGTATGGGGTGAAAGGGTAGATTGGAACAGGTTGAACGTAAATTTCTTTAAAATGTATCTTATATGTTGAATTGAAGAATGTATATTGATCCACGATTTATGTACTCAGTTGCTAAATATTTAATAATCGTAAATTTTTGCCATAGTTCATACTCTTGTTTTTAATCAAATATAAAAACAAAAATGTAATTGAGACAAAAATCATTATATTTAATCATATAAAAAAACGATGCAGAGCATATTATTACAATTATCTTAAAAGTATTGTTAAGTTTTAACATAAAGTAAATAGTTAGATACATTGAAGATGAAAAAAAGAAAAAAACATCCGCGCATGTCAAATAAATCATTTTTATCGTTAATATTCGGTCGTATCGTTTAAAGTTTACGTACTACGTTCATGTACGTAATTTACCACTGCTCATCAATTTAAGTGGCGACGGAAAACTCTTGCTAGTTATTTTCAAAAATATTTCCCAAGTACAGTTTTAAAAAACAACGTGCTTTCATATTTGATTGCAACCAATAATTTGACAACATTGACACTGATTGTTCAGCATCGCTTTTCCGATTGTCGTACTTGTCGTGTCGTTATTCATTGGAAAAGTTTGTTTCGACGGGAAGAGTTGGTCGTGTAGAGACAGTACGACGCTAGCTGGCATTGCGTACAGAACGTCGTTATTTTTTCGGAGCCGTTATAGGTTGAGTCTGTTGCATGCGAAACTTGCGATTCTTTACAACATGCGAACATTATACTGTTTTTGAATTGTGAAGTGATTTTTCTTTGGAACTAGTGTAAACATTTATTTTGGCTGTGTGTTAAAAGAAAATTTTTGGATCAAGGAAAGCAAATCATTTTTTTTGGGTAAGTGTTGTTTTCACAATTTTTAATTAAGCTTTTTTTTTCATTTGTTTTTAAAAATATTGTTGGTTAATTAGTTTTTTATTGTTTGTTATTTTTAAGTGCTATTAAAGTAGGTAATTTGTAAAAAGCTCGCTCACATGCTTCCGTGATATGCCGCGCCGACTGTCGCGTCGGCGGTCTGTGCTGTAGAGGGGATGAGATTTTATTTTCAATTAACTAATTAGCTTGAATTCAGTGGTGTATTTTTGTGCTGGTGTGGGTTTTGTTTCCTCATAGTAATTAATTTTACGTATACCTAATGAAAGTGTGACGCGGTTTTTGGTTTCATTGATTTTCCAATTTTTTTTAAATAAAACTTTCTACAACAATAAACGTAACGTTTTTGCCTCTCACAAATAAAATTTAACTTTTGAAATAGAATTAGATTTTGATCTGATTTTAACGGTTTTGGAGAGGCGTGTATAGGTACTACCACTTCCCACTAAAAGTGTATCTTTTATTTCCCTCAAATTTCTAGGAAAGTTATGTGGTCAATTCGACAGTAGCTGTACTCAAATTAAAATTATATTTTATTGAGTAGAAAAAACCAAAAAAACTATTGAATGCGAATAATTTTCTTGAAAATATATATCAGAAAATTTAGAATAAGTAGCGAATTATGATCATTAATTGTTTCGTTTTCTCTAAACTTTGATTAGTCGTTTACCAAGTTACAATTGAGGTTTTTAACAGAAATTATCTTTTTCGCTACCGCTTCCATATTTCGCAATTTACAACAATAGTAAGTTCACTTTTTATCCATAATTTAAATTTTAGATGAAACAAGTGGTAGAAAAATACATATAAATAATACAAATTGAAAATAATAAACAAAATAAGGACAGCGTCTAGAAAATTATCTTGAAAAGTTTTAACTTGATGTATATTTAAACTTTAGAATTTTAACAAAACAAAAGAATAACTGTTTGAATTTTAATTTTCAAATTTTTTCTACATTAAAGTAAAGAACAAAATGATTATGATTGTTGCAATTAAAATGGTTGCAATTAAAATGGTGATTTACTTTAGTAAATTTTGAAATAAATTAATATTGAAAATAATTGGCTAAATCATTAGATGTACCTCTACATTCTTAATTGTAATTCTTAATGATACATATTATAATTATCACATGCTAGATAACATGTACATACTGAGCTATATGTGTCTCAGTATAGAGCTATGTATTTGTAATAATATGTTCGTTTAAAGGTATCCAAGCCCGAAATTTTATCCGTGGATTTTTTTAATTTTAGAACTTTGTCATGAACGAACAATAAGTTGAACGCCAGCTTATTTATTTATTTATTTATTTATTTATTAACTTCCCATAGGAAGTTATTGTAATGGGTCCGATTTTACGAATCGCTAATTTTGACATATCTCCACGTTTCAAGGTCACCAGAATCCGAATCCATCGTTTTTAGCGTGATGTCTGTGTGTGCGTTCGTTCGTTCGTTCGTTCGTGAATTTTTTTTCGTCTCGCATATCTCGAACACAAATGATGATATCAACTGCGGACTAATTTCATTAGATGCGTAATCAAAAAATGAAGACCGGATAAAGTTTTCAGCAAAGTCGGATTAGCGGTTTGTTTTTTGTGGTAAAAAAACCGAATTAATTTTATTAAGCTAACATATATGGATTTTTTACCATAACATTATTATATAATGGCCTAAGAACCTTCCTTGATATTAAAAACGCCAGTATTTTATTACAACATTAAACAAAAAAAAAAAAAAAATAAGAAACGAAAAATTAGTTTTTGCCAAAATATATTTTGTCTCGCATATCTTGAGAACAAATGATGTTATCATTCGTCTGATAAGGGTGGAGCCCACATCCTTAGGTACAGAAGGCGAAGCCCCCGGTATGGTGCAGGGGCCAAAGCCTCTATCGGAGGCCCAGGGGAGGAGTCGCCTGAAATGAAAAAAGAATTATTTATGTACAGTAATCTCTAGTCTTTAAGGACACCCAATGGGAAGTTGACAGTGTGGGTAGACCTGTCCCCCAAATTTTTTATTTATTTATAATAATTTAATTTGAAAAATTATTTTATAGCAAAAATTGTTTAAAAGTAATTTTCGACATGTGCATCACGACTACTCCATAACAAAAACCTTTTCATCATTTCAATCTGGCTCCAAATTATCATGTAACGGGGGGTCATATTGAGCTCTAAAGTGTCAGTTGTTGCTGGTCTGAACCAGATGTTAAGGTAGTAGTAGTCTGGTAACTCGCGCTGTTTTTCATCCTTATTTTTAGGAACATTTTTTTTTTTTTTTTTTTTGAGAAAGAACAAATGAAAAGTTCAAAATTTTGAATATGTTTTTATTTACATCTTAAGATAACAAAAAAAAATTTTTGAATAAATTAAATTTTGTTTTATTATTATTATTATCATTTGAGGTTGGCGCCTCAAAAAAAAACAGCAAGTGGATGGCCCGGGTGATTTTGACTCCTGGGGACATCTGAATTCAAATATTCTTAATTAGTCTTAATCTACAGATATGCCATTCTGGTCCGAACTAAAATTAAGAGATTTTATCGAAAAATAACAAAATGGCGGACTTTGAGAAAAAAGTAATTTTTTTGTTGCACAAAAAGGATTGCAAAATGGGAAGTTACGGGTGAAAAAAATTAATTCTATTTCCGACCGGAATGACATGTCTGTAGATTAAGACGAATTAAGAATTTTTGATTTCAGTGTCTCCAAGAGTCAAAATCACCCCGACCATCCACGTGCAGTTTTTTTTTTTTGAGGCGCCAACTTCAAATGATAATAATAATAATAAAACAAAATTTAATTTATTCAAAAAAAAAATTTTTTGTTACCCTAAGTGCCGATGCACACATCGGTTTTTTTACCGCAGCGTGCACGCAGCGGCATCGCAAAATGTGATGTACGCATACGATTTTTGCTCGATGCGGCGCCGCAGCGGTTATAAAGTACATTGAGTTAAATTGTGTGATGCACACATAGGTGCGGTGTTGTGCGGCGCCGCTGCGTGCACGCTGCGATAAAAAATTGGATGTGTGCATCGGTACTAACATGTAAGTAAAACATATTAAAAATTCAAAACTTTTCATTTGTTGTTTCTCAAAAAAAAAAATGTCCCAAAATAGGCTTTAAAACAGCGTGAGTTACCAGCCAGACTGCTACCTTAAATCTTTTGAAAAAGGGTCTATCCTTCTATTTCTAATTTCGGTAGGTCAGTTTAGCGTGAATAATTTTTAAGCGGCTTACTTTGGAACACTCATTTTTATACTAAATGATTTTCGGGAAAGATTGTTTATAGGATTGTTTGGAACTATCTAAACTAGTGCTTCATAAACTGTGTAATGAAATCCAAAAGGGGGTCATGAAAATTAAATTCAAACATAGAAATAAATAATTTTTGTTTGTATGTTTGCGGTTGCTGACCTAACACGCGGCATTGCAAAAAATCGCGTGAGAAAAATGAGATCATGAATAAACAAAGTTTAAGAAGCGATGGTTTAAACACATCGATGCAGCAAATACATTCTCCATACAGAGGATTGCATAAGGTATCGTAAAACAAAATCGAATTCATTGATTCGAATTCCTATACTTAACAATTGGTGTACTAAAAAGAGAAAAAAACTGCCCATACTTTGAATAAATTTACAATGAGTTTTGATAATAAAATGTTAAATTTCGGTCTCGGATTGTACTTCAATATGTATGTATGTAATTATAGAGTACATCAGAGCTCCACATTTAATGAGCAGTCGCCGTTTGAACATTTCTCATTAGTGTAAAACCACTCATTAGAGGATCTAGAGATTCTCTGTCTGTCTGTCGGTCTATTCGTCTATCTGTCCCGTATTTTGTGTAGTCTGTCATCATAACGTCCATATAGATATTCGTAATAATACTTATCATCGGATGATAGAGAGGATGATATCATTTCATCTTATTCTTACACATTGTAGTTGATTCATACTACCTACTTACTTTTCAACTATGCAATGCTTGTCTTTATTAAGACAAAAACCGGGGTATGGATGTTTCGATGTGTTCGTACTATATACTATTACAAGAGTAGGTAACGTACGTTCGTACACTGAAATGTTCTAATTGCAAAAGTTAAAATTCATTATTGAAATTGCTAATTTCTTTTTTTAATTGTGCATATCTCTGTATTCAACTGTACTATTATATATAGACAAGTGTATAACAGAAATATTAGTATTATGAGAATTGTAATTTTAAATGAATATTTAACTTCAGTAGTAAGGAAGTATAGACGAATACAGTATTTGAAGATGAGGTAAATTTTGTTGAATTTTCATAACGATTTTTGAATTTTGTACCAAGGGGAAAATATTCCTTCAGAGTTAATTGTTTGATTAAAAAAAATTATTGAATATTTTCGAAGTGCTTACATTTTTTGTTCTAGTTTCAAAGTTATCACACTTTGGTTAAGGAGTTTGGAGTGCTACGAAAAAATGATGAAAGTCAATTGAAACCAACAAAACTGGACAGTTTAATGTTGATTAGAGGCTCTATTGTTGAGAAAAATCCACTATACGGTAAAATACATGTTCTCTTATAAAAAAGGGGGTATTTTGGTATATAATATTCTAATTATACATGATGCCAAAAAATCTAGATTTTTGCATATTAAAGAAGTATATACATATCTTTAAACAGGAATATAAATTTTATATATAAGTACCTTAAAACAAATATAATAAACCGTGAAAGAAATTCTGCTTTGACTAATTTATTAGTAGCTCTTTATTTCGTTTGTATTTTTGGCGATTTTAACTTTTTAAAAGGGACGGGGTGCTGACCCAACACCTAAACCTCAAACTGAAAGGGCAGGATTTTACATCAGAATTTCCTTCTCCCAGATGGGCTGCTTTCACCACAGCTTAGAGCCCCATCTTTTGTACTTTTTAGTCCGCGAGTCGTACTTTATTTCCCACTCCGTTATGGGCAATAATAATTCAGAACCTAGTGCCTGCGATAGGGTTGTAATCTCAGGGTGCTGGCAACCTCAGGATGATGACAACCATTATCTGTTGTCTTTGAACTTTGCGAATGATCAGGTTGTTATCGCACACGATAAGTGCGACCTGGGGTGCAAGCGGCAGAGATTAAACCAAGTATATGGAACCTAGGGTTTAACAGTTACTGTTGAAAAGACAGAGTATTTGTGCAGTTACAGCTCTGATATTATTGATATTATAATTGATGGTAATGTCCAGCTAAAGGAAACCGATGGCTTCAAATACTTAGGGATTTGGGTAACCAGATTAGAAGTTGGCGACTCAATTCGGTAACCTCAATTCAGTCTGGCGGGATGAGCATATCTCCAAAAGAAATAAGAAGAGAATTGGCAAAACAGTGGTAGAATCGGTTATGTTATATGGATGTGGGGTCTGGATATTTAAGTAAGAAGGAAAGCCGAAGCTGGAAGCCACCGAAATAAACGTAGTGCAAAAGTGTCCAAACTAGATCGTGTGAGAAATGACCGAAGCAGGACCATCATCTAGGCAGAAGAGAGTGTGCTGGAAAGAATCGAAAAAGGGAGCCTGAAATGGTTCGGACATATGTTGCGGATGGACAACAGTCAGTGGTCAAAGCGTCTGTATACATAGATTCAACCAGGAAATAAAAGGCGAAGGGGTCCTAAAAAATCCTGGAACGAGGCGATGGTGTCTGCAACAACAGAGAGACATTTAACCATTGACGACGTTCAGGATCGTCAACCTTGGCGTTTGGGAGTGGCAAGGCGGCTGTCGGTCGTATGAGCCTACTCGTATGAAGAAAAAAACTCCTAAAAAGACCACGCAATACCTTTTTGTAACAATCCTGAATAGCACAACACCTTAATAGAGAAATTGATTAAAAATTCTCGTTTGCTAAATTCAAAAAGAGTTTCGAAATTAAAAAGAATTCTTATAATTATAGCCCCTCTGGAGTTCAAGACATTTGCCTTCGTAAAGTTTTCCTAATATTCTATTTACAATAATTTCAAACACAATGTAAAACCTAATTGAGTGCTTCTCAAAAACAATCGAGGAAACTATATATTGATGGTAATTTAAAAACTAGTTTCCTATTCTGACTTTAAAAATATATTTGCCACACCAGAAATGGTCTTATAAAACATAAATATCTACACAAATTAAAGCATAACAAGACATTAGCAAAACATTTTAAATAGGTAAAACAAATACCTGATTACATAAACCATTATAACAAAACTGTAATACAAAGTCCGAGTTGATAGACTATACCATCAACTGATACCACTTCATCAGTACCCCTCCTCCCCGGTCTCATCCGTAGCGTTGTTTTACACCCACTCTATACCATTCAACTTTACATTCATTCAATAATTGCTAACGATATGTACAATAAAATAGATAAACTAATATTGTGGATCTATTCATCTTTGTTTTATTCAAATAAATTTGAATCATGTTCTTTCATTTTATTTATTGTTATCAATTATAATAGGTTATAATCATTCAAACAGTTTCGTTATTATTATCTATGGTTTATTCTGCTGTATCCTCTATATTCTCTATTATCATTTGTTATTGTTAATTATTTATACTTGTACATATACGTAACAAGAGGTAGAGTTAAATACGTTTTAGTCAGCAGTACTAGTCAGTTAGAGTATTGTTTTGAAAATGGTTTAATATGATTGGCAAATACTGCTATCGGCAAAAGTTCCAACTAATTATTTCATATTAACAATACCAATTAATATAGTTATGTGATTTAATTTACGATTGAACGTATAGGGTGTTTTATTTAAAAGCAACAACGTTATTGAAAACTGAATATGCCTTAAAAAAAAACAAATATCAGGTATAATAAAAATGTGGTGTTGGTTTCGGGAGAACTGTAGCCGTAATAATTTTATGGTTTCTCAGTCACATCCCTTGAAATACATAAATATTGTTTATAATATGATATTGCTCATAGATCTTTAGTGTGTTAGACGCATACACGAGTCAGTAAATAGGATCTAAAATTGTATATTCACTTAATAGTACGGGAGGCAGCGTTGTATTTTTATTAGTGATTTTTTACCGAATGAATTCTACTTTAAATATTGTATTAATACACCTAATAATCATTGAAACGGGAGTGAGTTGACCTAATGGTTGTGACGAGTTTAATTTTGCACTGCATTTTTGACATTTAGGACTGTCAAATATTGTCTACTGATTTTATATTACAAAAAAAATGATATTATAATTTTTAGTTTCCATAATTATGTTTGATTAGAGTAGAATAACCAATCAAAATATAGCTAAAAAATTACGTCTTTAATTAATTTTTTTTTAATTTTAATCATTTTTAAAAGGTTTTCTTTAATTTGCTATGCGTGTAAATATACCTATATGTATATATAAGTATTATGTTGTCCATTGCTTGAAACTTCACCCAAAAGTTATTTTATACCTTTCAGTTCATTTTTAAATAAATAAATAATACCTTATTTAATAAATCTTTAACACTGACTGACATCCTGAGATGTTGCCGATGGTAAATGCTATTGGGTGGGTATACGGCTGGCTTATTTAAGAATGTGTAATTTTATTAGTTAATTGAAAACTTACATAAGATTGAATACTATAGTCTAATTAAAACGTTGTCATTCGTAACATGAAGTGACGAAGTTAATATTAAATTAATAGAATACCGCCTCAAATTGAAATATATTAAGGTAGTTTTATTATTAACTAAAATAAAAATCACCGTCAGCTGAATGTTAGAAGGGGTAAAGACTGTCACTTCATGCGTCAAAATGAATGTGTAACGTTAAGATCGACTTTATATTTTAATATTTTTATATTGTTCGTATACGTAATTCACGTATATTCACCCCATTTCAACATAGCTGATCGTGATTCTTAACTTAAGTACTTGAAATGACTCAAAGAGTAATTTTTTTTTAAACAAATTTTACCTGCCTCCCTCTATACCTCCACCACTACCGATGCAGCTGACGGTCAGATACAGGTCCGACGAGAGGGTGGGGTAACCGGGGTTGTAGCCTCGGGGCCCGAGCTGGAAAAGGGGGCCATAGCGGTGAGTAGGGGCCCGGGAAAAAGTAAAAATTTTGTTGAGATTCCAAGAGCCCGCCATTTGTCGCCACGGTCCTGGTCAGATTTCTTATGTAGTCTACTGGAGGTAGAATATTTTATTCCTGTGATTTTCAGATCATCAAATACAGCGCTACCTCTCGTACTATATTTTGCTTTGAAAAATTTCAATTCGTAATATTATTCCGTCTTATCGACGAACCGAAAATAAAGCTTCGCTTTCGACATCCTGTATATTTGGGAGTATGCGACAAAAGGGGCTATAAAGATTTTTTCATGATTGTTTCTATGTCAAGTGACATTGTCTTTTAGATTAATCAGCCTGTATATACGGATATGAATGCAGATACCTATAGATTGATAGGATATATTATGTATGTTTGAAAGTATAGAGAAATGTTACATTCCAATTTTAGATTCTTATTTCAGATTGGTATGGTAATTTATACTTGAGTAAACATTAAGTAAATTGATATAGAAACTAATAAAATATAAACAAGTATTAAATAAAATTTGTATGTATACGAAGTGTTTACTGTGTAAACAGTTATGTATATTTAATTTTTAGGTTATTAAGGCTTTTGGTATTAATTAGTGAAATTCAAATATGATTTTTATACTAAGTGTTTCAGTCATTTTGTTAAAGCTTCAATATAAGTGGTAAAAAGTGAATTTTACAATACCAAGGTGAAATAAATTGCAGAAAGTATTTGACTAGAGCTTTTAATAACTTCTTTTTACACTACTTTCGCTAACACTGTGATAGATGATTTTATCTAGTGGCGCTGATTTAAAGTTGTGGCTGAAGGGGAGATATTTTGTTTTAAACCTTAGTTTTCATTTTCGCATTTCGTTGAAAACTTCCATACGCCCTTGAACAACTGCAAACTACCGGAAGGTATGTGTTTTGATGAGTACATGTTTTGACATAAATTTCTTGGGGCTTTGAAATTTTTAACCCTAGAATCATACCTACTCGTCAAATTGACGACCAAATTTCTCTACCTGCGCCAGTACTACTACTTGAGTTGCTTGTCTGTTCTAAAACTTCTGGTATCTAAATCATTTGTTATGATAACACAAAAGACATATCAATTTTGTTTATTGGTGCTGTCATTTTGTTTATATTAAAATAGTGTGCGTCAATTTAACGACGATGTATGATTAACGTATGTTTCTTTTTAAGATTTTGTACTTTACATATAAAAGTTTTCCTAATTTTTTTATTTCCTAAAAAGTTTTCCTAATTTTAAATTTATTAAAGATATGCATGTTACAATTAATTTATTCAATGATAATGATAATGTGGAAGATGATTACAGCTGTTTGACTTACAGAGACGACATAATACTGAAGTTTTAATATATTGAATCGAAAACCAAAGAATGCGTTTCAAGTGACATAATAAAAAATTAAAAATTTATTTTGTGGAAAATATTTTAATTTTTACTATTTTTTGAGATCTTATTCGAAAAATTACTAACAAATTTTAGAATATTTACAAATGTGCCTAATGAGAAAATAACTACATATCTACGGGAATATTTGTGACCAAGAAATTTCACATTCTGTAAAGTCATACATGTCCACCGACTCATAATAGTTCATAAATTAATTATCTAAAAGACATGTTTTATGATACAATTGATGTATTCATCTATTTATTTATTTAATTAAAATTGGGGTATTGCTGCCGGTGGATGGCGCGGTCAGCAGCACCCGGCGGCATCGCCTACTAAGGGCATGCGCCGCCAAAACTTAGTAAATATAAAAACAACACATAAAGACAGGAACACATAAATGCAATAGACAATGGACAACATACACATATTAAAATTCAACGATGAGCCCTGCCATCCCAAGGCCTAAAAAGTACGGACAGTCCTTGGTGGCGGTACGCTAAGGGCTAGCCAGAGCGTCCGGTCACCAAGGTCTGAAATCCAACGATGAATCTCCGAGGTGTAAAGGGCCTCGGAGTGGAAAATACTGACTAGAAATATCACAGGAAAAGCAAAATCTTATTACGTCACTGGGGAGCCACAGGCCGACCAGTGCCGCAATAAGTAGTTAAAAACGATACCGCTGAAGGATCACAACAGCAAGCCTACAGCGGCACGACAAAATATCACAGATAAGAACAACAATTGATGTACCACCTCGGGTGGAAAAGTCCCTCAGTGGTACATCGTTAAAATAAAACAAATTAAAATCAATCTTATTAAAAAACAAAAACAACAATATCACAGTTTTCAAAATTTCTTGCTCCGAAATGGCTTCGTCAACACCTAGGAACTCACACGTCTAGGGACAGTGACATCTGATAACTGAGCAACATGTACTGTTCTGTCAGATAACTGATTACTGGGTACATGTGCCGTTCTGTCAGGTGTCGGGGTCAACCTATACGGGAGACCGGTACGATGACTAGGCCACGTTCGTCCGAGTCGAGGCTACAGGGAACGGGACAATGCCACAGAGTATCACAAAGTCAACATCTGACCTATCTTCGTATCACTTCGACGGGGCGGAAGCCGCCATATCAACGCCCACGAACGCATTCGTACGAGGGACGACGACGTCTCCTTACTGGGCGAACTCGCTCAAGCTGTTCGGGCAGACGTCGACTCGTACGTGTGGCCGATGAGAACGAGTGCGTCGGGAGCCGCATTCCTACCCCTCGAAATGACAAGAACAAGGCCAGGGAAATATCACAGGAATATTTGAAAAATACCACCGCAGGCATGAAAACCCAGGGTGGCATAACAAGGATCACAGATTGGTCACAGCTTGGTTAAAACAAAATCACAGATAAAATATCACTTTTCGACTCGTCTGACGCGATTCACGAGACTGGTAAACATGCCCATACCAGCTACTACATTCACTTTCGTCAGTCAGTTGAGCAGCGTCAGCCCCAATTTCCAACTACGCACAATCTAGACTATCGGTGAAGTTTCGCTCAATACGAGAATGCCACACTGTCGATCCTACGACAATCATCCTTGTCGAAAAAAATACCCTAGCCTCGTTAGCCTGCTAGCCGAAGCTAACAGTTGCCCGCCGGGCACGAACGGGGACGTGAGGTTGGATTTTAGCTCAGCTGTATTCATCTATTTTTTAATTTTTATAATGAAAATATGCTTTGATAAAAAGATTAAAAAAAATTAATAAATATTTATATTAAAAAGTTTTTCCAAATGCAATTTTTTAAAATATTTTGTCCGTTTTTGTAGTATTGTTATGTAAAACGTGACGATGTATGATTAACGTTTCTCGTAGACCAACGTATGAGTCCAGGGTTAATTGTTTTAATTTATATCTCCAAAAATGTAAATTTTCAACATTTCAACTGGGATCGTGCCAAAGTTAAAAAAATTTCTGGCATAGCCGGACCAAAAACCCTGACAGCTTGATCGCCGGGTTCCGTAAATTGGGAATTTATCCTATCGATAGACAATAGGTCCTAAAAGGTTATCAATTAAAAGCGTGGATGAATTGATTTTTTTTATGTGAGTTGCCAAAATTTTTCATGTATACATTTGATGAAATCAACTAACAATAAAAAGGCCTTTATTTATTCTGATCATGCTTCTTATCTTTTATCTTAGGCGTCCTAAATAAACATATATACATGGATAAAACTGGTACATATTTATGTTTCTGGTAGGTTCTAAGCAAAAACATTTGTCGTCCCAAAACTACTCCTATTAACGGAGTGAAATTGGTACAACTTTGCAGGACGATCATAAGGTAATTACTGCTCACAGAGTAAAATTGCATCCATATTTTGACAGAGTAATGAACAGTTAATATAAAATCACGATTTCAGCCAGTTAATTCAACAGGTCTTGGTTTTAGCTATGAAAGACTGTAACAACCATACAGAATATTACAGAAGGAGAGCTCGTATCTGTATACTAGCGAAACCAGCATCGCCAAAATATCCCCACTCACCCACTCAGAGTTTGTGTTTGTATAGCTGTATAGTGGCTATTAGTATGTGTGTATTGTGTATCTGCTATATGTATATATCTGGTAACAATGACCTAACAATCACTAACAATCTAAGTTTGCTCTTGCGCTGTTGGTGCACGACTGGTCACCTTAAGCTGTGACAGACCAACAAACAACTTCAAACTATCCACACAATTTTGATTTTACTTTGCTTTTAGTGTTCTGTGGTAAAAAGTATCTCAAAGTATTCCCAGTCTATGATAATTTGTATCTATCTTAACCCAAACTCAAAAAAAAAATATTCAAACCAGGGGAAGTACATATTTACGAGTCGACAACAATCCCATTCTTTCGTTATCCAGTCACCGTGCTTGAGTCAGGGTGAAAAGAACATGCTGTAAGCTTTAGTGTTATTGTTATAAAAAAAAAATTTCGTGTATTCTTATTCGGATCACTCATTTGTTATTAATGTGCAGAAACGAAAGTACATGAGTTACATACACTTTTTATTTTTAACTTATTAGGAGTGGTATTAAACAATATCTGTACCTGTATTTTTAAGTAATATTCTTTTAGGTTAAAACAACCAAGCATCATAAAAGGTATCATACATGAAGCGAAATAAGCAGGGCATTATGGTGTAGTATCCCGTTTTGCCCCCTTCTATTGGGATTAAGGAAGATGAGTAAGGAAGCAGATTGAACAAAAAAAAAGACTAAAAATAAAAAAACGCCGTGAGCAGCGGGGCCCCATCACGGTAGTCGAATTTTCCCCTTCATCTTCGGTATTGAATGTCTACAAGCGAAATGTGATTGAAAGTCTACAACCGAATTGTCATTTTGTTGGTTTCAAAACTGGTGATAAGTGTTCGGCTGATCGAGGCTTTAAAAAAAGGTTTTAAGTATTTAAGGGCTGTATCTCAGTAAATTTCAATTTTGTGCCGAAAACAGGTAGCAGAAAAAAAGCCAACACAATTCGTACGAGGACATTCCTGCCCATGTTTATCCGCTAATTGCCTTTATGTTTTAGTTTTAAATATTAAAAAAGGACCTTAAATAGTAAACTGGAAGGCCTTTATAAAGATATTTTTTCTTTCCAAAAAAATCCAAAATTTCTATTTTATAAATACTAAAAATTCAAAATTCCTAATTTATAAATAAACAGTGACTTTAATAACATTTTTAAATTACTTAATATGTACGTATTTCATTTGTCATAAAAGTAAGTTCACTTTTTTTTAAATTTTTTAAAATTACTATTCGCCTACTTGTATTTAGAATAAACATAATGCTTTTAAAACACATTTAACAATAGCATTCAATTCCGATGTAAAAATGGGAGAAGTGGGGGGAAAAGTGATGTGAACTCCCTATAAGGTACTAGCTGGATACTAACTGAATACACGTACAAAATTTCAGCCCTCTAGGTTTCCTTATGGAGTCTCTAGACGTGTTAGAAAACAAGCAAAAAAATTAAGGAAATATTGGCGTAAAAATCGTGGGGGTAAGGGTTAAAAGTTGAAACCTCCAAAAAACAGTGTCTGGCTATTAGCTTAACCTGTACACCAAATTTCAGCCCTCTAGGTTTATTTGGGGAGATTTTGACCCGAACGAAACTGTTAAAAAACAAGAAAAATCATGTTCTTTTGGGTATAAAAATGGTGGGGGTAGGGGTTAAAAGTCGAGACCCCCAAAAGGCACCCCCTTGATACTAACTCAATCCGAATACAAAATTTCAGCCCTCTAGGTTTATTCGGGTGACCTGTGCGAGTGGTACAAACTTCGAAAACGTCGAAAATGCATGAAATTGTAGCTTAAAAATGAGGGGGGTGGGGGTAAAATATTAAAACCTCCAAAAAGCACAACCTAGGTATGAACTTTATCAACACACCAAATTTCAACCCTCTACGTTAATTCTGGGGGGCTGGGGGCCTGTTAGATCCAGCGAAAATCGTTTTTCCCCCCTCTACTCCCACCATATCATCTTAGGAAGCTGAATTTTGAATATGTTGTAGATAATTGACCGAAACATTATTTAAAACCGATTTGGAAAAGTTTTATTGCTTTTCCGCCCCCACCACCCCCTTAAAGGTCGGGTCCGAAAAAAAATTTGTCCAAAATTTGACCCCACTTTGATAGTATTGTTGTGCATCGGAATAAGCCCCACTTACCAAATTTCATCTCTTAACTTCCATAGGGGGGCCCTACACATATTAAAAGGTTGCGGGAAAATATATATATATATATATATATATATATATATATATATATATATATATATATATATATATATATATATATATATATATATCAGACATCTTTTTTTTTACATAATCGTGTTCTACGGGTCCGAAAACGGATAGCGCCCCTGGTCTCGCCTCTCGCAGCTCTTATCGTATAGACTGTATAAGTCTAATTTTTCGGAGAAAATTCGACTAAAAATTAACAACACCAAATTTTTAAAAGCAAAATAAAGCTACGGATTCGAGTCCATCGCAAGAAGATTATGGTCACTTTTATTCGCAATCAGATGAGTATTGGATCGCGTACAGATCGTCTGGTGCTTGATCACATAATTTCTGTGCAGGAGTAGATGACGAAGATGACGAGGTGCATATTTGCTCGCGCTGCATCCCTGCATATACGGAATTCTTCATTTTGCTCCGAAGCATTTCTTGTTTTACCCCAAGTTCGGGGCAAAATGGGAAATTTGACACTGTTTATTTAGTTCCTATTTGCCAAAAAAGTAAGTTGATTAAGTTCAAAAATACAAATGATTAGGTATTATAAGTAAGAATACTACAATTGTTTTTAATTAACAATTTTAAGAATAAAACTGTTAATTTTCTTCAAAAAAGAGTTTTTGTCTTAAGTAGTATACCATTTTGCCTCAACTTCCCCTACGATTTTTTTAGGAGGTTAGTTTTTAAGATCGATATAACATATGATGAGACAAAATTTAAGGTATTTAATTGTATCCTAGAATTTACATCATGTTTTACAAGAAAAAACAATTTTGAGGTCATTATTTAAAAACGGCTAGTCATAATAAAATTCTAAGAAAATATTTAAATTCCACGTAAGAGGTGTCACAAAAGGAAATACTCTGACTTTTGTCGGTAAAAAGTAACTGGAAGAATAAAAAATTGGATTTTTTTTTTTGGGGGGGGGGGCTATAGCTCCTAATTTACATGGAATTCTTTAAGCTTGTAAACAGTATTCTACTAGTCTGGTACTTCATCTGAATGAAATCTGAATCTCTTACCACTTGTTATCCTTGCTGAAAATTTTTTTAGAGACACTTTGTATATAGAAGTCAGAGGTATATATTTGATAATTTACCTATTTCAACTTAGAACTACATATATATTTTATAATCTATATATATACAAATACATATTCTGCCATATCAAGCTATACCCAGAATATATAATAATTTTATGTATCGATGTATGTATGGATGCCTATATACAGTATCTTTCATAAAGTTTGTTCCATATGGGAAAATTTTTTACTATTTTTTAATATTTTAGTGAAATTGGTTGATGTAGAGGCTGAAATAAAACATTAGCTAAACACATCTTGCTACCCTCTAGCTGTTTGGCGGGAAATCAGAAATTCTAAGTTTAAGAAATATTAAAAATTGTAACATATTTTGAAAATCACTGATTATTTCCTTTATGAAATTTTGGCATGATGCTAAAATTATATCTAGTTAGCAAATTTCGATGACTAACGACCATAGTTTTTGAAAAAATGAAACACAAATATCCACTTTTCCAAAATTAAACATTAGTTGGTCTTAAATCAAAAACACTTTTATGAATTGTAACAAAATAAAAATTATATTACTCTTTGATATGTGTTTATTGATGAAATCACCATTACCACTAAACAACCAACATAAGTCTTCCTATAAAAAAAAATTGTAAAGAAAACGTGTTATAAAATACTAGAATATTTTACAGTGTTACAGTTTTAATAAAAATAATTTTATATAGGTATATAACCACTTAATTTTATTTTAAATCAAAAATAATAATTAATAAGCGGATTAAGCATATGACAAAAATAAAAACTTAACTAGAAATACGTCTAATAATAATTAAACGTAATCTTTTATTATAAATTTTCTCAATATTAACTGCTTACTTTTTACTAAATTGAACTAATATAGCCTTGAATTTACCCTCGTGCGAATAGCCAACATAAATTTAAAAAAATGAGATTTTTTTATTTTTGCTTCGATCAATCATTTGTGAATCGTTTGTGAATGTTTGTGACGCTATTATTTTCGTTTGTGACTAATTAGTTAATTAATTATTTAATTGTTAATTACGAGTGTGCGAATAGCCAACATTTTTTAAAATTTATTGCAATATTGACTTCCGGGCACTTAATCGATTGAAAATCGTTTGTGAATTCCAAATATACCATTAAAAACATTTGTGACAGCGTGTTTTTTAAAAAAATTATAAAAAAAATTCTGTATACTGCTGTCATTTACAAAATAGTTATTTTTTCTAACACTAGAGGGTATTGGAGTGTAACTAAACAGAGTGGCCAATATAAAAAACTTCATTACTACAAAAAATAATTGATTTTTTTTATTATTTTTTTAAAAAACACGTTGTCACAAATGTTTTTAATGGTATATTTGGAATTCACAAACGATTTTCAATCGATTAAGTGCCCGGAAGTCAATATTGCAATAAATTTTAAAAAAATGTTGGCTATTCGCACACTCGTAATTAACAATTAAATAATTAATTAACTAATTAGTCACAAACGAAAATAATAGCGTCACAAACATTCACAAACGATTCACAAACGATTGATCGAAGCAAAAATAAAAAAATCTCATTTTTTTAAATTTATGTTGGCTATTCGCACGAGGGTCTTGAATTTTATTATCACAAACAATTGAAACAGAATATTATGAATCAAGAAATGGTTCAAATATTTATTTAGATACTGATAGGGATAACCGACTGTTATAATTAGGAGCTTTATACATATAGTTGTTATTGTATCCGAGCTATGATGCAAATTCATATTTTTTTTTTTTTTAATTAAAAATGTAAGCGTTTTGAAGAGGTTTGAAAAATTTTAAGATATTTGAGTTTTTAAATTTTTTTTTAATGTTTTAAAACTACCAGTAACACTCAAATTGTCATTATTCTATCTTATATTTTTGAGTAATTACATTCTAAAAATCACTTTTAAAATTTGTATTCAAATAACTGTAATTGGTTAGGAATTTACCTTATTTAAAAATATTTTGTTCAATATGGTTAGCTTTTAAATTAATTACGATAATTTAACTCATGTGTATCAAGTCCCATAAGAATATTGTAGTTTCTTCACTTTTACTATGGAAAAAAGTTAGGGCAGACTTTTATAGCGATAAAAATGCTACAAAACATTTCATTGGTTATTTTATTGTAGGTAAACACGATAAATAGTATATTATTCAACAAGCTGGTAATGATAGCTATTACTCACGAAGATGAAATTGCGACACGAGCCGAGCTTGCGAGACGAGTGTCGTAATGCATCTGAGTGAGTAATAGCCATTGCAAGCAAGTAGAATACGATACTTTTTCTACGACTTTTTTTTTAATTTAAATAAAATTGTATATTTTTAAATCAAAAGAATACAATTTTTAGTCTATCTCTAATTTCATTAAACTTTTATATATGTACAAACGATGAAAACAAAATACAAGCTACTTTGTTTACTTAGATGTTACTACGCAACATATTTGAAATTAAAAATATTATATTATACGCAAATATTATAAAAATATTAATCACAAAACAAAAGCCAGCCCATTGAATAATGATTAATACAATGATTTCATTGGTCAAAAAGGTAATGAGTAATGAAAATTCCTCCACACCTTTGAATAATGCCTAACTTTCTCAACAATTAACGGATATGTAATGAGTGTGTTCTTCAACAGGAATAGAGAAAAATTTTACTGGCTTCAGAACCATAGTAACAATAATTAAATTATAATATGAATTATACTAATTTATTTTATTCGTTAAATTATCTTACCGTATTACACTTGAGTTTTGTATTTTTTCCGAATAAATTTGTGTTTTCTACAACTCAAATTTCTTGGCTAACAGCAATTTAACTCGAAGAATTGCTAGGCAAGAAATTTTCGTTAGACAAACCCAAATTTATTCGAAAAAATACAAACCTCTCGTGTAATAATAGGTCAGAAAAAAGATTATTATGTTTACTATCAGAAACTAGAATTATTAATTAGACCAAATTATCATATAAAAATGACAGCAAAGTATAAAAAGAAACAGAATTTCAATTTTAATTCATTAGAAAATAACAGAAAAAAATATTTTGACATCATTATTTGATAGTTACATGGGCGTTTAAGCATATTTCTATAATAAATATTTTTAAAGAAAATGAAAAATTCTTTATCAACTAAATAATCTTTTTTTTTTTCTTTAATAAAAAGAGAATACTATCGAATGTCAATTATTTCCATACTATCTGAGTATATTTGTTAGTAATGTTTTCGTTTCAATTTAATCTTATTAAAAAACACCAATTTACTTTTGATGTATACATCTATTTTATTGCCAACTACTCTTCTATAAATAAATAAAAAATTAAAATAATTTCCAGTAAATTAGCGAATATACTTCAAATCAAAGCTGGCGTGATTAAAATCCGGGCCTAGTAAAGTTAACTTACAGGGTATTGAAATAAATTTTGTACAATAATATAACAATTTGTTGAATTTCGCTACTTTTACATTCTACGAATTTGTACAGTCAGGGGTAGAATATAGAACCTACATAGAAACGATTTAGCAACTCCATCCAAATGGTAGATTTGGTTGGAGTTGCCGGCATAATTGCCAGATTTGCCGGTATAATATTTTTTCGTTTTAATACGGTTATTCTAGTTTTTTATATTATAATGTTACAATCGTAATGCAAACATATTCGTATGTAATTTTTATTTCGTTTTCATAAAACCTTTGGTATCACAGTAACCATACCACTTTCGGTACAGAATCGCTGTAACGTTACTACTGTTGGTGCAGAATTGCTGTGACCTTACTACTTTTGGTACAGAATCGCTGTAACATTACTACTTTTGGTAGAGAATCGCTGTAACCTATAACTGTTGTTGTTGCAGAATTGCTGTGACCTAACTACTTTTGGTACAGAATCGCTGTAACATTATTACTTTTGATACAGAGTCGCTGTGACCTTACTACTTTTGGTACAGGGTCGCTGTAACCTTCTACTTTTGGTACAGAATCGCTGTAATATTACTAATTTTGGTACAGAGTCGCTGTGACCTTACTACTTTTGATACAGAATCTCTGTAACCTTACTACTTTTGGTACAGAATCGCTGTGACCTTACTACTTTTGGTACAGAGTCGCTGTAACCTTCTACTTTTGGTACAGAATCGCTGTAACATTACTAGTTCTGGTAGAGAGTCGCTGTGACTTTACTACTTTTGATACAGAATCTCTGTAACCTTACTACTTTTGGTACAGAATCGCTGTGACCTTACTACTTTTGGTGCAGAGTCGCTGTAACCTTCTACTTTTGGTACAGAGTCGCTGTGACCTTACTACTTTTGGTACAGAGTCGCTGTAACCTTCTACTTTTGGTACAGAATCGCTGTAACATTTCTAGTTTTAGTACAGAGTCGCTGAGACCTTACTACTTTTGATACAGAATCTCTGTAACCTTACTACTTTTGGTACAGAATCGCTGTAACCTTACTACTTTTGGTACAGAGTCGCTGTAACCTTCTACTTTTGGTACAGAGTCGCTGTGACCTTACTACTGTTGGTGCGGAATTGCTGTGACCGTACTATTTTTGGTACAGGATCGCTGTAACATTACTAGTTTTGGTACAGAGTCGCTGTGACCTTACTACTTTTGATACAGAATCTCTGTAACCTTACTACTTTTGGTACAGAATCGCTGTGACCTTACAACTTTTGGTACAGAGTCGCTGTAACCTTCTACTTTTGGTACAGAGTCGCTGTGACATTTCTACTTTTGGTACAGAATCTCTGTAACCTTACTACTTTTGGTACAGGATCGCTGTAACATTACTAGTTTTGGTACAGAGTCGCTGTAACCTTACTACTTTTATTACAGAATTTCTGTAACTTTACTACTTTTGGTACAGAATCGCTTTGACCTTACTACTTTTGGTACAAAATCGCTGTAACATTACTACTTTTGGTACAGAGTTTCTGTGACCTTACTACTTTTGGTACAGAATCTCTGTAACCTTACTACTTTTGGTACAGAATCGCTGTGACCTTACTACTTTTGGTACAGAATCGCTGTAACGTTACTACTGTTGGTGCAGAATTGCTGTGACCGTAGTATTTTTGGTACAGAATCGCTGTAACATTACTAGTTTTGGTACAGAGTCGCTGTGACCTTACTACTTTTGATACAAAATCTCTGTAACCTTACTATTTTTGGTACAGAATCGCTGTGACCTTACTACTTTTGGTACAATGTCTCTGTAACCTTCTACTATTGGTACAGAGCCGCTGTGACCTTTCTACTTTTGGTACAGAATCTCTGTAACCTTACTACTTTTGGTACAGAGTCGCTGTGACTTTATTACTTTTGATACAAAATCTCTGTAACCTTACTATTTTTGGTACAGAATCGCTGTGACCTTACCACTTTCGGTACAATGTCTCTGTAACCTTCTACTATTGGTACAGAGTCGCTGTGACCTTTCTACTTTTGGTACAGAATCTCTGTAACCTTACTACTTTTGGTACAGGATCACTGTAACATTACTAGGATTGGTACAGAGTCGCTGTGACCTTACTACTTTTATTACTGAATCTCTGTAACCTTACTACTTTTGGTACAGAATCGCTGTGACCTTACTACTTTTGGTACAGAGTCGCTGTAACCTTCTATTTTTGGTACAGAGTCGCTGTGACCTTACTACTGTTGGTGCGGAATTGCTGTGACCGTACTATTTTTGGTACAGGATCGCTGTAACATTACTAGTTTTGGTACAGAGTCGCTGTGACCTTACTACTTTTGATACAGAATCTCTGTAACCTTACTACTTTTGGTACAGAATCGCTGTGACCTTACAACTTTTGGTACAGAGTCGCTGTAACCTTCTACTTTTGGTACAGAGTCGCTGTGACATTTCTACTTTTGGTACAGAATCTCTGTAACCTTACTACTTTTGGTACAGGATTGCTGTAACATTACTAGTTTTGGTACAGAGTCGCTGTAACCTTACTACTTTTATTACAGAATCTCTGTAACTTTAGTACTTTTGGTACAGAATCGCTTTGACCTTACTACTTTTATTACAGAATCTCTGTAACTTTACTACTTTTGGTACAGAATCGCTTTGACCTTACTACTTTTGGTACAGAATCTCTGTAACCTTATTACTTTTTTGGTACAGAATCGCTGTGACCTTACTACTTTTGGTACAGTGTCTCTGTAACCTTCTACTATTGGTACAGAGCCGCTGTGACCTTTCTACTTTTGGTACAGAATCTCTGTAACCTTATTACTTTTTTGGTACAGAATCGCTGTGACCTTACTACTTTTGGTACAGTGTCTCTGTAACCTTCTACTATTGGTACAGAGCCGCTGTGACCTTTCTACTTTTGGTACAGAATCTCTGTAACCTTACTACTTTTGGTACAGGATCACTGTAACATTACTAGTTTTGGTACAGAGTCGCTGTGACCTTACTACTTTTATTACAGAATCTCTGTAACCTTACTACTTTTGGTACAGAATCGCTTTGACCTTACTACTTTTGGTACAAAATCGCTGTAACATTACTACTTTTGGTACAGAGTTTCTGTGAGCTTACTACTTTTGGTACAGAATCTCTGTAACCTTACTACTTTTTGGTACGGAATCGCTGTGACCTTACTACTTTTGGTACAGAATCTCTGTAACGTTACTACTGTTGGTGCAGAATTGCTGTGACCGTACTACTTTTGGTACAGAATCGCTGTAACATTACTACTTTTGGTACAGAGTCGCTGTAACTTTTCTACTCTTGGTGCAGAATTGCTGTGGCCTTACTACTTTTGATACAAAAATTTGATGGATAATATTACTGAAGAGGTAAATCAACCTCAGCTAAGAGTAGGTTCGAATGCTATCGTATAATTATGTAAAATTAATTAAATTGTGTAATAACCATAAATAGCTTATTATGGCTACAATTTGCAGCACTTTCGAAGAACTGGGTTTATTTGTTATAAATCAATAGGAAAAAATTTCCCCATATGAAAGAAATTTTATGAAAGACACTGTTTATATGCTTATAAGGAAATTGTCGTTTAAAACGGATGTAGATTAGATGAGCAAGAAAGAAGGATACATTGAATAGAAGTGATCTCATATGTGTGAGTGATACTAAGTTCGTTAGAGATCACATACATATATATACCCACATATATAGTATAAATATGGAACAATTCATCATTGTTTTGCCACACGTACACGTACCGTTTACTTTGAAAGTGGCATAAGTCACTTTGCTTTTAAATTAAGATATTTAAAGGTTTGCATTTTCAAAGTTTGGAAAATATTGATAACAACTTTCGACTAGAAAGAAAAATTTAAATACATGCCTATTTATACCAAAATGTAACCTGTAAAGGGTAGTAGTGGATGATAGGAAATTAGTAGGGATAGAAGTAGTGGGAGGAGTCAAAAACAAGAAAAACAAGTTTAGATGAGTTGGGTACATGTGACAAATAACGACATACAGTAAGAAATACAGTTGTATACAAAAATTATATAAAACAGAAAATAAGACAAAATGGTAAAAATCGGTATAATATTTTAAAGGTACATAATTATGTTTACAAATTTCTATTGCCTCTAAAATAGTTAGTGTGGGTCTTTTATTTGTTTCGTTTAAAACTGTAACGTTTCTCTCCGGTATATTTGTCCTGTGTCGATTAAATGTCTGGCAAAAACGGAGTCAGATTTTTTGTTTCTGTAAGATCTTAAGTGTTCACCTCTGCGGGTTTCAAAATGTCGACCAGTTTGACCTATGTAAAAGCTATTACAATCTTGATAATTTAGTTTGTAGATCCCCGATTTTTTAAGTTTGTCTATTTTCGTTTTATTGTTATATATTACATTTCCTAAATTAAGACTCCATTTAAATCCAGTAGTTTTCAAATTGGTCAAACTCGCAGGAATTTTGAAATTCGCAATGCCGAACTTTTCAGAATGTTAGATTCTACATTGTATATAATATATATATATATATATATATATATATATATATATATATATATATATATATATATATATATATATATTTTGTTTAAAGTTAGGTGAGTTTTGATGAATTTATATTTTTTGCTTATGGAGTTTTTTCACCAGAGGTATAAAATTATCAAATTATGCTACATTTATATTTGTAAGATATATATTTCGTCTAATTACGGACTCTTCAGTTACAATACAATATGGATCTATAAAGTAATTTAAATTTTCTTATGTAATGGTGAAGTTCTATGAGATTTAATTTGATATATACTTACAAAATTCAATAATTGAATTTTATTGTCATTTTTATAATAATTATATTATTAATGTGGTTAAAATTTTTTAAATACTAAATTGGTAAATTCATCTATATGTTACTTGTGAAAATCTGTATAGATTGTTTGTTTATATTTTGTAGGTAATCCTTTTTTTGAAGTTTGAATATTTGTTTGTTAATTTTTTACATCGTGAATGTAGTTGATTTGTGTTCTATTGTAGTTGTTTAATTTTACAGATTACAGACTAAAATAAAATTAAACAACTACAATAAAACACAAATCAACTACATTCACGATGTAAAAAATTAACAAACAAATATTCAAACTTCAAAAAAAAAGGATTACCTACAAAATATAGAGTTATGGAGTTTTCTCACCAGAGGTATAAAATTATCAAATTATGCTACATTTATATTTGTATAATATATATTTCGTCTAATTACGGACTTTTCAGGTATATATATATATATATATATATATATATATATATATATATATATATATATATATATATATATATGAATATTATTTCAGTTTTGAAGAAGTAGGAAGCTAAACACAAATTTCTGTAACAATTCCACGCTCAAATGTTACCATGATACATAATCACATAATGTCACATAAAAACTGTGAGTTCAGATTGGAAAATTATAAATAAAGGTGTATCACAAGGGTCTGTACTGGGCCCATTGCTTTTTTGATATTTATAAATGACTTTCCTAATTACCTAAGACTTAATGGTACATGTGAAGTGTATCTATTTGCTGATGATACAAGTATGTCTGTACAAGCAGCAAGCGAGCTGGAATTAGAAGAAAAGATAAATAAAACTCTAAGCTTGGCAACGTCCTGGAGTTCCGATAATGATCTCAAAATAAATTTAAGTAAAACCAAAATTATACGATATCGAGAAAAGATAACTGATAATGCTCAAAACTACACACTTGAAACTCGATTTTTAGGCATTACCATCGATAGCGAACTAAAATGGAGTTCGCTTATAAATCAACTAAATGTAAAGTTAAATAAAGTTTGTTTTCAATTGAGAAATATGAAAAATAAAGTGGACATCGGGACCTTACTTAATATTTATTACGCTAACTTTTGCTCAATTATGACGTACCGAATAATTTTCTGGGGTTCGGCAAGTGGAGTTAATTTAATTTTTAAAACACAAAAAAAGCACTGAGGATAATTTTCAAATTGAAATTAAGGAAAGTTGTAAGAATCACTTTATTGAAAATCAGTTATTAACATTTTACTCGTATTATATTTATGAGGTAGTGAAATTTATTTATTTAAACTTCGAGCACTTCGCTGACTGTAAAAATGATTGTTCCAATTATAACACGAGAAATAAAAATAAGTATAAATTAGCACTAGTTAAACTGAACATAGTTAGACAGGGAGCTAAATATAATGGTTTGAAAATATATAATAGATTTATCGAGGACTCTGATATCCTCAATGATATGAAGACGAGTAAAAGAAGTTTTCTCGCATCTTTAAAAGTGATCCTTACCAAGAGATCTTATTACTCATTGGAAGATATTTGTGCTTAGTAGTTCGTGGTATAAAGTTTACTTTTGAGTTTTGTTTTTAACGATCAACTGGGCTGTTGTTGTAGTTCCGACAGATGTGTCAGTTGTTCATTTTCAACAATAATGACACTTTTAAATCAAGATCACCCTATGCTGAGTGTCTTGACTATGTTCTGTGTATTAATAATTTATTTATTTGATGTACTTATTAACAATAATAATTACTTACGTTAATTATGTTATGCTTTGACACATTTTGTCAATTTGGAATTGATATAAATAAGTGTTTTTATTTTTTATTTTATTTAGTTAGGTATATATATTATTATTTTTAACACATTTAAACTATTAATTTCGGTCTGACCTTTTACATCAGATTAAATTAAAGAAAGAAAAAGAGAACTTGTGTTGTTTCAATTTACTTTCTCGACATATAAGAAATATACTATACCCTTCATTTTTTTGGAAATAGTTTGTAGAGATTTAGCTAATATTAGCTAAATGTAATTTAAATTTAATATTTTTATTTTTAACATTCTCTTTTCCTTTCTCTTATTTTTATGTATTGACACATTTCATATCAAGATGAATTGAGAATATTCTTAGTATAAATTGACACGTTCTAATCGGATCTTAAATTCGTTTTGGATAATATGTAGTTTATTATTTTATTTTATTATAGACCGAGTCAAGATGTACTTGGCATTCGGAAGACATCCAAATGGATGTCGGCTATCCTGTTTACGGCTTTTTATGGTTTTCCGTAAACTTTAAAGATAAATGCCGGGGTAGTTCCTAATAACTATATCAATGCCAACTGTCAGTATTAGCGACAATACTGACACAAATAAAGTAAACTATCGGGACGAATTAATTGTGGAAATGAAAGATAAAAATCTAGTACTTCAAGAAAATATTAAACTGTTAAAAGAAAAAATACAGTGGCTAGAAAAATCTGAAAATAAAATTGAAAACAATAAGTTGAAAGTTATCGAAAAGGTTAACCAAAATAATCAAAATTTATTGAATAACTGTGATAATAGAAATATTAATACAAAAAAATTACCTAATTGTGAAAATGATCAAAGAATTTCTAAAACTGAAATTGAGATTCCTGCGGCCAGCTACTCGGAAAAGTTAAAATCTGTTAAACCGAAACAGTTACAAAAAAATATTGTAACTGGCTCAAATAATAATACTAATTCACTGCTGCAAGCGGTTCCAAAGAAAGCATGGATATGTGTATCCAGACTTCTACCAAGTTTTACACAAGAAGATGTCAAATCATATTTAAAAAAACAATTTCCAAACAGTGAATTTGATTGTGAATTGATGACAAAAAATCAGAATGCTACGTATCACACTTTTAAAATCGGTGCTGATTTGGGTCTAATGGAGGAATTATATAAACCGACTACGTGGCCCGCCCATACCGAAATACGGAGGTTTCGTTTTCGGAGACAACTGGCAACAATCGGAAGTTAAAATAACACCCGATGATGATGACATGTATACTAATGTGTACGCAGTAAATGTACAATGCATAAAAAATAAATTACCTGAAATTGAAATTTTAACTAAACTAAAAAACATTCATGTACTGTGTGTATTTGAACATTGGTTGAAGGAGAACGAAGTAAATTTATATAAAATACCAAATTTTCAAATAGCAAATTTCTTTTGTAGGAATACATATATACATGGAGGTGTCATAATCTATGTAAAAGACAATATTGGCTATCGAGAATTTAACAAATTAAATTACCTGTGTGTAGAGAAAATATTTGAACTGACTTGTGTAGAATTATTGGAATTAAATACTATAATTGCAGCTTTTTATCGATCACCAGCTGCTGATGTTGACAGTTTTTTGCAAAAAATGCACACCACACTGCACTTATTGGAAACACTTGGTAAACATATTATAATCACTGGTGATTTTAATATTGATTTTTTAAGCACAAACACTGATACTCAACGGTTTAGGGATCTTTTGCATGCTGTTGATATGAAACTTTTAGTTGATGTTCCCACTAGAGTAATTAAAAATTCTAGTACGTGTCTTGATAATATTATAGTAAATAAACATGAAAATAATTTCAGATTAAATATCTTAGATGATTCCTTGGCGGATCATTTTAGCATATTTTTACAAATAAAACTGAATGTAAAAATTACAAGAAAGCGCGAAACAATCTTGAAAAGACAATTCACGTACAATAACTTAAATTATTTTAATATAACTGTAAATTGTATTGACTGGACTGATATTTACAGTCACAAAAATGCCAAAGATACTTTTGATTGTTTTTTTAATTTGTTGTTATATAATTTTAATATTTGTTTTCCTATTTTAAGTACAGTTGTTGACCATAAAATTAGAACTGATAAAGTACAGTGGTTCACGGAGGAATTGTCACATTTGAAAGAAATTCTTGATATTCTGTCTGTCATTTCAACCACAACTAATGAAGGCAACATTAAGCTTCTAAATTCTGAATATAAAAAAAAGTACAAGAAAGCAGTGAAATTAGCAAAGAGAAAGGCCAATTCAGATTATATTTTAAATTCTAGTAATAAATCTAAAGCTAGCTGGGAAGTTATCAATAGGGAAATAGGCAAAGGACAGAAACATAAACCTACAAATATTTCTGTAGATACTTTTAATAATTTTTTTATTAATGTAGGAAATATAGTGAATGAGAGTTTGCCAAATAGTTTACAAAACTTGGAATTTTTGACGAGGGTGAATTCACCAGATAAATCATTCTTTATAAATCCGACGACACCAGCTGAGGTTGAGCAGTTTATTAACAATTTAAGTAATTCTAATATTACGGACGTTTTCGGCTTTCGATCTGACACTTTAAAAATAGTTCAAAAAATAATTTCTGCTCCTCTTGCCTATATATTAAATAAATGCATTGAAGAAAGTTACTTCCCAGAACAGCTTAAAATTGCTAAGGTTATACCGATACATAAAAAAGGTACAACTGAAAATGTTGACAATTACCGACCCATTTCTATACTACCGTTGTTGTCTAAAATTTTTGAATCAATATTAAAAAAACGGCTAGTAAATTTTTTTGAAAAAAATAGTTTATTTAGTATGCATCAATTTGGCTACAGAAAGAACAAATCAACAACCAAAGCAATAATTAATATATTAGAAAAGGTCTTTGATGCAATTGATGAAAATCATATTTCTTCTATTACACTATTAGACTTAAGTAAAGCCTTTGATTGTGTAGATCATCAGTTGTTACTATTTAAACTAGAAAAATATGGTGTTAGAGGATCTGCAGTCTCATTTTTTGGTTCTTATTTAGAAAATAGACAGCAGCTGGTATCAGTAAATGGCGTCGAATCAAGTTTACAATACCTGAATCGCGGTGTACCACAAGGGTCGATATTGGGACCTATATTATTTATTATATATATAAATGATATTACACTTAATTTTCCTGACTTGGACATTTCATTATTTGCTGATGACACTAGCTTTTTTGTAAAATCCAGTAATTTGTATAAATTAGAAGAAAAACAAGAAGTTTTACTTAAACAAGTTAAGGAGTGGTTTGAGAAGAACAAACTTTTTATGAATGAAGACAAGACACAGAGACTTCTTTTCAATAGTAAACAAATTGCAACACAATCCTCTGTGAACTTCTTGGGTGTAAAAATTGATGAGCATTTGAAATGGGATAGTCATATCGAATATTTAGCAAATAAATTGAATAAAGTTTATTACCAAATTAATAGATTATCCAAAGTAGTAAACCAAGACACATTAAAAAAGGTTTATTATAGTAATTTTTATAGTTTACTTACCTACGGAATTATTCTTTGGGGCTCAACTTCAAAAATTGATAGACTTTTTGTCATACAGAAAAGAATTATCAGATGTATTTCTAACCTTCCAGCCAGACAGTCGTGTAAGAGCACTTTTATTAATTTAAAAATATTAACTCTTCCCAGTATCTTTGTGTATCAGATTTTGTGTTACATTCATGAAAACAAATGCAATTTACTAAAACATGTAAATGTGCATGAGCATAACACCAGGAACAGTAAAAATCTCTGTATACCATATCACAGAATCAAAAAGACACAACAACCAATAAATTACCTAGGTATTGTGCTGTATAATAAACTGTCAACTAATGTTAGAGAATTAGAACTAGTCAAATTTAAAAAAATAGTAAAGAATACACTCCTTCAAAAGGCATATTATTCAGTGCATGAATGTTTAGAAGATGACATATTATTGTAAGTAGGTATATTATTATTTTAAATATGCAATACAATATTATATTATTTTTTGTGACGAGCTCATATAAATTTGTAAATTTTGTAGAGCAATAAACCATTATTATTATTATTATTATTATTATTATTATAACGTCGACCATAACCGCCTAACCTCCCCTCCTCTTTTACCCGATGACATATTCTGTAAAATTATATTTTGAAGGAATAAAAATTATCTATCTATCTATCTATACAGTTCAATTTTTATTCGGCAATTCGCTAAAAGTAGCATTTTGTAAGCTGGGCAACTTGCTAGATTTAGTTGAACACCTTACAACTGATTCAAGTCACTATTGTGATATAGGTTAGGTACTGTAGTGACTGTTTATTAGAAAGTTAGATTATATTTGCACAAAATGAGTTGAAGATTAAATGTCATCAGAACCAGAATTCAGAAGTCAAAGTATATCTCAGTTTAATAGCTTGGTTGAAGTATCCAAGATCTTTTTTTACCATTTAGGTACATACTGTCTATTTAGACCAGGGGTGGCCAACCTGCGGCCCGCGAGATTCATCGCACTTATACAAAATATGTTTATTTTCTATTGACCAAGGTAGTGAAAATCAATGTATTAAAAAAATACATAATAGGTATGTGGGAATACATAATTTTATATGCGGCCCGCAAAGTTATGATAAGCTTCCAAAGTGGCCGGTAAGATCATTTAGATTGGCCACCTTTGATTTAGACCATAAAATAATTTATGTTAGAAGGTTGGCTTTGAAATTGTACAAATACAAATGTTTTGCATTTTTACAAATTAATTAAATGCATGTTGTTTCAATTGTGTTAATTTTAAAATTTATTTTATTTTGGTTTCCATACATTTGTTGAATTTTAGTAGTCTAACAAGAACAGAAATCAACTGATAGGTAATAATAATTAAAATACATTGAAGTCAGTTTTACCTAATTTATACATATAATAAAACTGTAAGGAGACCACTTTTGTAGATGGAATATTACTGTAAATAGTTATCGATGTAGATATCAAAACAGCGATTTTTAAAATTTTTGTCTGTCTGTCTGTCTTTTCACGCGTCACGCAAAAATTACTGAACGGATTTTAATGAAATTTGGTGTGATGATAAATTATTACCTGAGTCAACATCTAAGGTACTTTTTATTCCGGGAAAATATCTCATTTCGACGAGAAAATAGAAAAACCGTTTTGAGCATGTGCACACATTACGTAAAAATTACTGGAGCTATTTCGGCTTGTTGTTCCATCTTTTCTGCCTAAGAGTGAATAATTTATTAAAATAATTTGAATTAATTCAAAAATATATTTGCCGAAACCCGGGATTGAACCGGGGACCTTTAGATCTTCAGTCTAACGCTCTCCCAACTGAGCTATTTCGGCTTGTTGCTCCACCTTTTCTGTCTAACAGTGAACAATTTATTAAGGTAATTTGAATTAAATAAAAAATAGACTTGCCGAAACCCGGGATCGAACCAGGGACCTTTAGATCTTCAGTCTAACGCTCTCCCAACTGAGCTATTTCGGCTTCGTATATACTCTCTTTTTTAATAACAATTCAACAAAGAGATGTTTTATTTACAGAGACTCAAAAAAAGTAGTTAATTTGTTGTTGTTTGGAAATAATTTGATATTTTCTCGTCACTAAAAATCTTTGTTAGTGGGTATGATAATATAATCGATTCAAATTCTTGTTACTAAGGATTTTTAGTAAGAATTATACTCATTATACTTAGTACGGATTACACTCATTGCATAAAAAAAAAAAACAAACAATTTTGAAACTTCGATAGATTGTAGATCTTATTAAAGCTAGTTATAAAATATATTCCATTTCTACCCAAAAAGAATTTGCAGGGCTAAAATTCGCCCTTGAAAATTTATATTTGAAGTAAATAAGCATCGCATATTTGTAAAATGATTCCTTAGTAATCTCTTCACACCACAGCGTTAAATAGTAAATAGGACAAAAAAACTAATAGTGTTACATATTACTTACGGCTTCGGTATAACCGTACTATAAGATCTATGGCGTACCTACGTGGTACAGAAATCCGAATAACTTTTTTTACTCTAATTCGTATATCACGCAAAAATTACTGAACGGATTTTAATGAAATTTGGTGTGATGATAACTTATTACCTGAGTCAACATCTAAGGTACTTTTTATTCCGGGAAAATATCTCATTTCGACGAGAAAATAGAAAAACCGTTTTGAGCATGTGCACACATTGCGTAAAATCTACTGGATGGATTTTTATGAAATTAGGTGTGATTATAACTCTGGGTTTACAGCTAAGATACTTTTTATTTCGGGAAAATGTCTCATTACCACGGGAAAAGAGGAAAACCATTTTAAGCATGTGCACACATTACGTAAAAACTACTAGGCGAGTTTTTTTGAAATTTGGTGTGATGATAACTTATTACCTGGGTCAACAGTTAAGATACTTTTTATTCCGGGAAAATATCTCATTACCACGCGAAAAGAGAAAAACCATTTTGAGCATGTGCACCCATTACGCAAAAACTATAGAACGGATTTTGATGAAACTTGGTCTGGTGTTAACTTATTATCTAAACATAAGATAATTTTTATTATGGTAAAGTGTCTCCTTCCTTTGGAAAAATATAAAAACAATTTTGAACATGTAAATGCATTACGCAAAAATTATTGTTCTATGCAAGTTCTGTATAATTATTACCTACACTTATATACTTCTCATCGATTTTATAACAGTGCGTCGGGCGAACGACGTCGCGGGTATAGCTAGTTTTTAATAAACAGAAATATTAATTTAATCGGAAGAATGCTCTTAGGAGAAAAAATTCATTAAAGATAGGATTTCTCACCAATGTTATGCTATTGTACAATTACTACATAAAGAACGGCTGACAGTACCTACGTTCAAAAAATAATGGTACCATTTTATATACACTTTTTTCCAAAACACAATAATACGAGAGATAAAGTACAGGGGTAGAATGTACAGAGATGCAACGAAACCCGCTTCTTTTTTTAAGATTTTTTAACCGATTTTGAATAATGGATTTTTTTTTTAGGGGCACGTATGGATATTAAGATAATTCAATTTATGGTACCAATTATTCCATCACTTGTGATTAGAGGATAATTTGTAGATAAATACCTGTACCCGGAATTATCGAAATGTAACAAGTACCCATACATCTTTTAGGTGGAATTGTCTGGAGAGTTGTACTGTTAAAAATTTTGTTTAAATAACTGCAAATTAAAAAAAAAGACAATAACTTACACCTACCACCCAAAACCACGCCTTAATCTCAGTGTCTGGAGAAACTTTTTTTCTCTAAATCCCTTTTCTTTAATACAAAAATCAATTACTGAGATTATATTTAAATCATTTGGGATATTTTAAAATCCTCTTCCGAAATTTGTCAAATACCCAATTTGAAACTTACAAATAGTTGCAATATGTTTTCTCCGAAAAATTTTCTAGATTTTTCTTTTTTCCTAAAGTTACTGAGTTTCAAACGTGGATACCGCGCCGTGTTTAAAGACCGAGTCTTTAATATTAAAATAAGGAGAGCCCCACCCGATGTAATTCCATTAAGAAAATCATTTTAATTTGTGCTTTTTTTTTTCTCGTAAGGATATTAATAAATAAATTATCATAAACACTTTATTTAGTCAGCTCTCGTGTATTTTATTTTATAAATTAATGGATGATAGTAGTACCTTATAAACACAACAGATGGTATCACTAATTAGTAAGTCAACCCACCTATTTGAATTATTGTTCTATCTGTGCAATAACGTGCTATGTAGCAATTGTTTGTATGTATGTGTGTATAATTACGTGTGCATTTGTATATTGTGTACAACTGTGTGTATTTAATTGTATCATTGAACAAATGCGCGCCATTAGGCTACAAGGTATCACAAAATCTACACACAAAGATAAATCATTTGTAAAAGGTGCACCTTAATTATAAAATCAACATATATGATCCAAATTAAGTTGCCGCTTTATAAATAAAAGAAATTGAAATCGTGATGACCTAACAGGAAAGATGTTGTATAGTAAGTATTATGCGTATTTTCTGCTAAGCAGTAAGCGCTCCCACCATTATTATAATACTAACGGCATTTATACTTTTTAAAATAATTTTAGATATCCGACATCTTCACCATCGTATTAATGACAGTTAAGACCAGTGTTGTGCTTATCTAGATAACGATATCTGAAATTTTATCTAGATAACGTTTCCGTTATCTATTATCTTTTATCTAAATATTTTTAAAAGAAGTTATCTGTTATTTTATTTGTTTATTAAGCCAACAAAAAGGATAAGATAACAACAATACATATTTATTTTCCTAAAAAACGAAAACTGAAACATAATTCATCATTTACCTATATTCAGTAACTGATATGATTGAATTCATTGAAAGCTTCCGATTGAAATGCATCATCAACGTATTTTTCACTTTTGTATATTTGTTACGTTGCATTATTATCGTGTGGCATTGTTGTATTTCTAAAAATATTAGTAGCAATGCATTCAAAAGTTTTTTATTTATTTAATTTTTATTTCAGTAAAATATTTGCTTTTCTAGATTCTAAATTTTCTAAAATTTGAAGTAGCAAGTTCTTCATAAAAAGTATCAATAGGTACCTATAAATAAAATAGAAGGGTCTGTCTGTGATTTTCGAATTTTTAGGTAATAGTATGTTTTTCAGTTAGCAAATTCGACATATATAGCAAATCTAACTTTAAAAATTTTTTTGTCTGTCTGTCTGTCTGTTTGTACTCAAAAACTATTAAAATTATTGAATTGAAACTTACAGGAAATATAGATATTAACCTCCCGATCAATCTTAGCCACACCACGTATTAATGTGATCTTCTAAACGGTTATGTACAGGATGATTAAATAGAATCTTCATTGAAAATTTATTGTCTTGAAACTTGGTTTTCAAAGTTTTCAGTTATGAAGATTTTAATTAAAATATTTCTAATTTGTTGCCATTTCCGGTTATACCAGAAGTTTCAACTTTGTTATTTGAAGTGTTTTTGACAGCAAATTTGAATTCGCTGTCAAAGACGTCTCAGCTGTCTCAGACGTTTCAGCTTCCTTGACTTGATACTGGATGGTAACATAAAGCATCTTTTAAAATGTTTTTTGTTTATTGTGCAAATCTTTTTTTTTCAAACGAATCACCTATATTTTTGATCACAATTATGTAGAAAAATGCAAAGTCTATCTGTTGATATAAGATATACCTAGACCTGATATTTTGGAAGTTACATAGAATTTATATAATAAACATATGTTAAGTTAGGTTTTCTATGAGCACGGCTGACACAAAAACCACAGGACAGATTTCAGTGAAACTTTATAAATTAGTTCCTTAGGCCCGCCACACACGTACAGTTTCAAATGACAGTTTGAACTGAACAGTTTAAACTGTCAGGTGAAACTGTACACTGTGGAAGCACACACACGTACAGTTCAATTCTTCATTTTTTACAATGGATTGGAAACAGCAGGACAATTTCACTTAGCAACATCTTTGATTCCGCGGAAATTATATTGTTTAAAAAAAAAAAAAAAATCAAACGCACTTGCTCCTGACCACAGACCAAAGAACATATTCTGTATATCCTATAGACTCACTCTATCAATTTATAAATGAAGTAGCCAGATACGACCAGTATACGACTTAATAGTATTCTGTAATGTAGTAATCAATGCGATAACCTGTGGTATTTGTAGTAACGTTTTCAAATAATTATTGTCAAAATATAATATTGATAAAAACATTTTACTTTCTTGAGAAAAAACTGCAAAATTTTGAAAGAAAAAGAGTGGTATTCGTTTTAATTATAGTTCCATTTGCGGAAAAGTGTACAATATATTATATTGCTTAAATCTCACCCGTCTCACCCCGTTACCTGCCACAAGAAAAATGCCTACAAACTGGCTTTACGCTTTGTCTAGTAGTATAATAATAATAGTGTTCATTGGTCTGTGCTCCTGACACAAATTGAACTGAGAACTGTACAGTTGAACCCCCACACACGCAACAATCAGTTGAACCTTTCAGTTTAAAAAATTGAAATTTCAATCGTTTCAGTTTAACTGTACAGTTGCGTTGAACTGAGACTGAAATACCCACACACGTAGAGTTTAAACTGTATAGTTGAACTGTTCAGTTCAAACTGTCAGTTGAAACTATACGTGTGTGGCGGGCCTTAGACGCATCATCATCTTAACATCCGCAGTCAGAATTATCACGATATTCTTTATGGGGGTTAATATATTCAAGACAAAAGTTGATATATCAAAAATACTAATTTAACAATAAACGGAAACAAAAGAAAAAAAACGCCGTGAGCAGCGGGGCCCCATCACGGTAGTCGAATTTTCCCCTTCATCTTCGGTATTGAATGTCTACAAGCGAAATGTGATTGAAAGTCTACAACCGAATTGTCATTTTGTTGGTTTCAAAAATGGTGATGAGTGTTCGGCTGATCGAGGCTTTAAAAAAAGGTTTTAAGTATTTAAGGGCTGTATCTCAGTAAATTTCAATTTTGTGCCGAAAACAGGTAGCAGAAAAAAAGCCAACACAATTCGTACGAGGACATTCCTGCCCATGTTTATCCGCTAATTGCCTTTATGTTTTAGTTTTAAAAATTAAAAAAGGACCTTAAATAGTAAACTGGAAAGCCTTTATAAAGATATTTTTTCTTTCCAAAAAAATCCAAAATTTCTATTTTATAAATACTAAAAATCCAAAATTCCTAATTTATAAATAAACAGTGACTTTAATAACATTTTTAAATTACTTAATATGTACGTATTTCATTTGTCATAAAAGTAAGTTCACTTTTTTTTAAATTTTTTAAAATTACTATTCGCCTACTTGTATTTAGAATAAACATAATGCTTTTAAAACACATTTAACAATAGCATTCAATTCCGATGTAAAAATGGGAGAAGTGGGGGGGAAAAGTGATGCGGACTCCCTACAAGGTACTAGCTGGATACTAACTGAATACACGTACAAAATTTCAGCCCTCTAGGTTTCCTTATGGAGTCTCTAGACGTGTTAGAAAACAAGCAAAAAAATTAAGGAAATATTGGCGTAAAAATCGTGGGGGTAAGGGTTAAAAGTTGAAACCTCCAAAAAACAGTGTCTGGCTATTAGTTTAACCTGTACACCAAATTTCAGCCCTCTAGGTTTATTTGGGGAGATTTTGACCCGAACGAAACTGTTAAAAAACAAGAAAAATCATGTTCTTTTGGGTATAAAAATGGTGGGGGTAGGGGTTAAAAGTCGAGACCCCCAAAAGGCACCCCCTTGATACTAACTCAATCCGAATACAAAATTTCAGCCCTCTAGGTTTATTCGGGTGACCTGTGCGAGTGGTACAAACTTCGAAAACGTCGAAAATGCATGAAATTGTAGCTTAAAAATGAGGGGGGTGGGGGTAAAATATTAAAACCTCCAAAAAGCACAACCTAGGTACGAACTTTATCAACACACCAAATTTCAACCCTCTACGTTAATTCTGGGGGGCTGGGGGCCTGTTAGATCCAGCGAAAATCGTTTTTCCCCCCTCTACTCCCACCATATCATCCTAGGAAGCTGAATTTTGGATATGTTGTAGATAATTGACCGAAACATTATTTAAAACCGGTTTGGAAAAGTTTTATTGCTTTTCCGCCCCCCACCACCCCCTTAAAGGTCGGGTCAGAAAAAAAATTTTCCCAAAATTTGACCCCACTTTGATAGTATGAGGTGCCTCGAAAATGAGCCCCATTTACCAAATTTCATCTCTTAACTTCCATAGGGCGGCCCTACACAAATTAAAAGGTGGCGGGAAAATATATATATATATATATATATATATATATATATATATATATATATATATATATATATATATATATATATCAGACATTTTTTTTTCTACATATTCGTGTTCTACGGGTCCGAAAACGGATAGCGCCCCTACTCTCGCCTCTCGCAGCTCTTATCGTATAGACTGTATAAGTCTAATTTTTCGGAGAAAATTCGACTAAAAAGCAAAAGATTACCAAGGTTAGTAGGTTACGATAAAAATGATATTTAAAAATTTTTCAAAACTTTTTTACTAAAATTTCACTTTACAAAATGATAGTAGTAAAGTTTAATTACGGAGGAACAACATAATTTTAAAAAATCTACCAGGCTTCTCGGATCCCGAAAAGGATCTAAAATTGAATTAACTCTAAAACCATCAATATGGAAATCTATGGAAAAATCTCGAAGTGTGAAAATTAGATATATAATATATAGATAATTACTTTCGAGTCGTTTGGCGAGCGGAGCGAAACATTACATGGAGAATCAACTTTTATAGAACTTTGAATTGTTTGGTGAGCGAAGCGAAGCACTTTAAAAAATTTATTTGAAACTAAATTTGTCTGATTTGTTTTTGAGTAACTAATTTAAAGTAGTTTTACTCTCAGTTGAGATAATTGTACACGAATGAAACTGGAGGGTATTTTCAGCGCCTACTATTCTATACGGAGAGAAAATTCCTATAAAATTACTGTGCTCATACTACAATCGACGTGTAACAGGCGAACATATCCAATTTTTGTAGGTAAAGTTTTCTTATGGAGGTGACGAAAATAAGTTAAATATGGACATCACTTAAAATAAAGAGACATTTATTACCTTAAAAATTGTTTTTATTTCAACCTTTTAGTATGAACAGTTTAGGAAATATGTGCATTGGCATAAATGACTGCACACACAAAAATCAGCGAAAATTGGAAAACAAAAATGGCTACCACGCTTAAACGGTTCAAGATAATTTTTTTAAGAATTGTTCTCAACACTTCAAATATAATATAAACAACTGGAAGAATATTAATTTTTTCTAAAATGGTCGAGCAACCAACTTTTTTTTAGACAATTCGATATAGATAGACTTAGTATAATTTTGGCGCCCCCTAAAACTGACGCCCAGGGCAGGGGCCCCGGTTTGTCCCCCCTTAGATTTGGACCTAGACACCACTACATAATATAAATTTACAGGAGTATAAATAGTGAAAAAAATTTAAAAAAGAAATTATGGTGGAAATTTTTTGTTGCTGATTCGAAAATATGCATGAAACTTTCTCGGGTATTTGCACAAGTTTTCAAAAAATTTATAGAATTGGCCTTTTAATAATCTTTGACTTATTAAAGGATGAACCCAAATTCTTTTTTGTCGTTTTTTTGCAATCTTAGCGCACATATACCACCATTTTCTGTAAAATCTTTTTTGTTTGTTGTAAACGTTATAAAAAATAACTTTATAAATCTACTATAAATTGACAGTTCGAGTTAATTCTTAACAGTCGCTTGTACATTCGAGCTGATTCTAACAAAAAATATATCATGTGTACAACAAATTAATGGTTTTATAACCGCTCGTAGGTTCACTATATTTTAAAGGGTTATTTTGCTGCTGCCGTAAAACAACCGCACGGTGAAAAAACCGCTCGTGTGTGCTAGCCCTTATAGTTACTACGAAAATCACAAACATATTGACACTTTTTTAAGCAATAAAGGAAATTAATGTTTAAAAGCAATTCTTCAATTTTAAATCGAATTTATTTATCTAATTTGGAATCGTTTCCACCATTAGCTGGAATGACGTAGTTAGGTCGTGTTATATGAAAGGTTCAACCATTTGACAAATATGTTCCCAGCAAATTAGCCCCGCCATTTTCTTTTTTTAAACAAAATGGTTGTGCCATGTTAGGCTAGTTGAGTACTAACATGTACTATAAATAATAGAAGTCAAATCTCCAAAAATAATTTTTTGCAGCCATTTTTGGCCACAATGTTGGCCCTGTCGTTTTCTTTTTTTAGAACAAAAAATGTTGTACTCTATTGTGCTAGACGTATGCTATCGTGAACCGTAAAAAATAATTTTTTGTAATTCAAATGTTTCTGCGAACTGTTGAGGTATTTCCGGGATTTGACACTGGTCCGCGGATCGGCGGTTCAGAAACACTGACTTTGTGTATTATTCTTGTAAATACTATCTATCTGTTAAATTTTATCTAGATAACAGTTAAATGCAAATCAGTTACCACTATGTGTCTTTATTTTAGTTTTCGAATTTGGAGCAAAAAGCGGAGAAAACTTTCTTATAACGAAGTACTTTTATAACACGGTTTTCGTAATTCAGACGTATATTCCCAAGCTTTTATCTTTCGCAACTGTAAATATCATTACTTGGTGTTGGCAATATATTTAGCGTGGTTAATTACTACGAAAATCGAAAAACATCATAGGGTCACAAATTTCTTTATATAACGTGGTACAAATTCGATAATTTACTGTGTGTTGCTTCGATGGAACACACTACGTGATTTCTGTATAACAGAGTTTAACACAGCAAAACACTGTCTCTGAGTTTCTTACAACACGATTTCCATATAACGCGGAACGAATTAATCACGCTATAGGGGGGTTGATTGTGCTAATAAACTTATATTATCCTGTGTGTGATAATTTTTATAACACTGGGTACGATAAATTTAATATAACATTATCCTGCAGTGTTATATTGTTGCCACTTGATACTTACATAGAAATTTAATTACATAATTAGTGTAATTAGTTAAATTTAAATTATGCATACGAGTGCCGAAGTTGGTTGGTACATGTTAAATTGGACATACTGTGCTAGCTAGCGTGTTACAGTGCCATGTTATATTATTACATATTACAGTTAGAATGAGACAGGTGAATAAGAATCATACAAAGAAAATATTACAATGGTGCACGTTTTCTAAAAGCTCTAAACATATTATGTATAAATATACAGATGTTGTATTCTTGTGCGAAATACGGTGCAGCAGTAGTTAAAATGTACATAACATTGGGACTGACTAAATGTTATTAAATTTATTATAGAAAAAGATCTATTGTACCCTTTTTAATTTAATTGCATGTATTTTCATATTAAATTTTATAACGTAAGAGTAGAATTTAATTTTATTTATGTATAAATGTGTTTAAATCTAAATAATATGTTGGAGAGTTTCTACATCCTTACTATATCTTCCTATTTATAAAATTATATTAATATACATTAATGTCTGTGTTTTTGCAATTGATATAACAGCGGTGTTATGAAGGTTGTTGTTATATTAAAATTGTTAAGTAGCTATTACAGTGGGCATTCTGAATATTTCCGCTCTCAATAGTTCCGCTTCCCCAGTTTGAGACTCGAGCGTTACCCCCACTTTGCCACCTATTATAATATTTATTTCATAACTCATAAGAAATAAAAATGTTTTGTTTATATTAAATGAAAGAAAAATTACCTAAATTGAATAAATATAGTAAGACAATTTAAGTTTGTAACATCATTATTAGACTAACTGATCAGCATTGTTTATACTGTTCCACTGTTTCACTGATATGTATCAATTAGTGTCCTCATTATGTAAACAGATAGACATAAATTATTATGTAACATATATTGGTGTTATGCATGCAGTTATAAAAATTAAATTAGAAAAATACATTTAGAGATGCGAGCGTATTCTTGCAAAATTTTATGAGGTGATACATATTTGATCAGTACTTAAAAGAAAAAGGTTACACAATAGTCAATACTTTTAAATTAATAATTAGATTTTTAAAAATAAATAAAAAAGAAATAAAATAAACTTGTTAACTGCGTACATAAATAGATGATTATAATGAAAATGATATACCATTAAGTAATTATACCTAACTGTAAGTCCAATACCGTACACAGGTACATTAGACTCATATAGTACAATTATGCATATCAGCATATCTATACATATGTTAAACGTAAACCACTAGAGTTTCGTTACATGGTTATATAAATATTAATTTAAATTTTTAAGTTACATTATTATTTTTAGACCCCCGTACTTGTTTTGACGCTCCTTGAAAAATTTTCAATTTTGACACAATCATAAATTATTGAGCTACAATTTCTGAATTAGGCATAAAGAAATTTATTACCTTGCTAGCGAGCAATTGGAATTCGGTGGGAGAACAACAGTTCCTGGAAAAGCCATTCCCCTCGTTTCATTTTGCGGAACTATTGAGAAGGAACACTGTATACAGTAAAACTTCGATTAAATTTCATCGTTGGCAGTAATGTAATGTAGTGGACTGTGATGGTTAACCGAATGGACGGATAATAGATTAGACTAGTTCTGGGACGAAAATAAAAATGAAAATGTTTACAAATTGATAATACATAATATTTAATACAATTAACATTATAGAACGACCACAGATACTTGGATTGACTTTTTGAGAGGATATTAATGAACATAGTTTTGAAAAATTATTGTTTGTAACAAATGTTACCCTGTGTTCAGCTCAATTCTGTCTAAAAATATTACCTAAAATATTTTTACCTACATAAGTAGTGTTTACTTATTTAGTTCAAAATAAAAGACGATAAAATCCTCTACAAAAAAACCTCTACACATTTTTCATTAAATTTAGTGCTCCTTTAGATACAAAGCACAGAAAAGAGAAAAAAATCAGTATTCCGAGGAGCTGTGTTTATGTAAGTGAAAAAAAAACGGGAATTACAGGGATGGGACAGACAGACATGACAACAATGTATGTGCTCTGGGATATTTCCGTCCTAAAAATTTATGTAAAAGTTGATTTGACAAGAATTTGATAAAGCTATTGATTATTATCACTTTTTACTCGCCTGTCCCAGAATTTTTACAGAGATTTCCTACATAACGTAGGTGAGTACGCTAAGGGGGTGAAATCGAGAATGGAAATTTATATAGAAAACTACTGGGTCTAAAAACGTGAAGTTTTGCATAAAGGTTCCTAATGTATTGTAAGTAAGCACTAAGAAGGGATTTTTGGAAATTAATTTCTTAAAGGAGTAAAAATGAGAGATGGAAATTTCGTCTGCGTTATTTTTCATATTATGCTTCATAGTCTTAGGGCAACTGATATTTATAATATCTTTTTTATTTAACTAAAAATAAGTTTAGGTACTTCGTAAAAAAAACATCTACTTAATAAATCTCTAACACTGACTGACTGACTGACTGACAGACAGTACACAGCCTAAACCGTTGGGTTTAGAAGAATGAAATTTTGCACAGGAGTTCCCTATGTAATGTAGGTGAGCACTAAGAAAGAATTTTTGAAACTTTGTCCCCTAAGTGGGTTAAATAGGGAATGAAAGTTTATATGGAAATTCGTCATTTTTGAAGTCAGAAATATATAAAAATATGTTGCTATGGCTATTAAAATAAATAGGTAATATCTTATTTAATAAATCTTTGACACTTATTGATATCCTGAGATGTTGCCGATGGTAAATCCCATCGTGTGGGTATACGGCTAGTAATTAATAATTATGAAAGCGATTCATTTTTAGTTCACTCACATGTTCATAAGTTCATTTCTAATTTGTGATACTTTAATAAATAGCGTATGCAGACAACTATTTTATTTATAAATTATAATTTTGGTAATTTTTAAGTACTGATTCCGGATTTTGATACCTTTATCAGAGAAATGGAGCCCCTTTACAATATATAAATACTTCTGTCGTAACACTTGCATAAGATAGCGATTTTTCAAAGGCTGGACCCTGTCGAATCTTATATAACAACCTATATCCATCTAAAATAGTTTAACTCTCTAACAGTGAAAAAATTTGAAAGTATGTAAAAATAATGTTTTCCCAAAGATATACAATCGAAAAACTGATTTTTAGTTACTATCTACGATTTGAGATTTTTTAAGCTTAAAAAATGTAGGATATGCGACGAATAAAGTAATAAGGTAATCATTTTCATTCTGACAAATGTAGTTTGTGCTGAGACAATATTTTTACTACTCACCAACATCAGTTTTTCAATAAAAATGGTCCATATAAAGCTATTAAATATAAGTAAATTATCATATATTCCGTTAGTAAAATAATAAACTAGAATTTCTATTCAAAATTTAAATTTTGATAACAAATTAAAAGTCGCAGAAGATAAGCTTGGGTGTCGTACAGGGAGAGAAAATTCCTATAAAAATTACTGTGCTCATACTACAATCGACTTGTAACAGGCGAACATATCCAATTTTTGTACGGTAAAATTGAATATGTTCGCCTGTTACACGTCAATTGTAGTATGAGCACAGTAATTTTTATAGGAATTTTTCTCCGTGTAGATATATACAAAGTATGTGTCTGATGGAAGAGTGGATGACATAGGTACCTATCTAGAAATACCGGACCGGTTTCCTTTTATTGTGTATATGTAGTTTTATGGCTTATAGGTTGTTCGCTGTAACAGCACGATATCTGCGTTCGCTGAAACAGCACGCGTTGGACAAGCAAGATACATTTACTTCATATCTTGGTTTTGCATTATCATAAAAAATTCGTAGTAAAATTATTTGTAGAAGTAAAAGGATTAAGTATAATTATGTAGTCAGATCAAAATTACACCGTTATCGAGGCGACTGTTTCAAAAAATGTAGTTTAGAGAAACATACGTTTAAATTTTTTTTTTTTTTCATAATTATACTATGTAATATAATTTGTAATATATGGCTATAGATTCATATCTACTTGAAGTGTTACTCGGAAATAGTTAAATAACATTCTGGACATTTTTAAATGTTCTAGATTAGACGTTACTCTCAAAATAAATTTATCGTCTTGTAAAAGTACTTTTCATTGTTTTCGGTTGTGGAACACCCTGTATGTGTGTAACATTAATTCATGTGTAACTAATTCGATCAGTAGAAATTGTTTATTTTTCACGTTAATATAAAAATCAATTAGAGATGAAAGTGGATTTATTGTTAATGAAAATAAATGATTGAGAATTTAATTGAAAGCAGCTACCAATACGAACAGAATAGAATCAACTTAATTCATATTGTATTGTAGTAATCTGTAAATACGATATAGGGGATAATTGACTATACTTAATGTATACTTACTTATACTATTGTAAGTATTTTGAGTAGTAACTAATACTTACATTCATTATTAAGCATAATACTAACATCAAATTTAGATACCGACATATATACAGAACAGAGCACAAGTTAAGCGGCCTCCACACGCTTAATAATATTTGCACAAAATCTGGCGTTGTACAATATCGTCTGTAGGTTATATTGAAAGGTTGTACAATATATGTATTGTGCTGATCAAAAATAGTTTGAAAAATATTGTGCAATGAATGAATATTGTAACGTCCTATAGGCTCTGTAGATGTTATTGCCCAATACAACTTTATTTGTTTAAGTTTCGGTTTATTTATTATTTTGTTAGGTGATATTTGATGGTTATTATGTGAATTAGTTTAACTTACTAATTTTCAAGAGTAATTATTTACTGCTTCACAACATCTTTATCACTTAAAATGTTTACAATTAAACAAAAATTGGATTAATGTACAATTCCTACATTCAATTTATTGTACAATTTTTTTTTTTACAAATTGTTGAACTGTTTGGAGGGAAGTTCAATAAATTGCACAAGTTGAGTGCACAATATTATTGAGCGTTTAGGGGCCGCTTTATATAGATTGTATTATCGAGCCTTAGCGTAATAATTATTATTGTTTTGTCCTTCTGTAAAATTTGTGAAATGGTGATCAAGTTGTTCCCTTGTACTTTTCATATTTATGTTGGCTAAATAAGAATTGCGCAACAAATTTCACTAAGAATCTGCTTTTACACACCTATTATCGTCTATTCTATAGAGTTGACCAATAAATGGACAAAAATTTGCTTTTGAGTCGTAAGATAACAAATTAATCATAAAATAGCAAACAAATAACATAAGTCGCAATAGATTTTTTATATCTTTCTTTTTCTTTTTTTTTTTAAGCAGAAAAACTTAAGTTGTAGTGTGCTTAACATATTGCTAATGGTTTTTATATTTTTGGTCAAATAAAAATTGTAATCTCAATCGAAAGTATGGTTCTAAAATGTTGGTCATATTTCTAATAGAAATACTGAAGTATCTTTAGTGAAATTCTATAGACTGTGTCTCGAAAAATAAAGATTTAATTGTTGTGAGCTGTACTTTGTGGAAATTCATCAACGAACTGAGTGTTCGTTGATGGCTGTAATGTTTGAAAACGCGTCCACACATAAAAATAAAATATAGTGGATTTAGCAAAGTAATTTTGTTTCATTTATTTAAATGATTTTTTCAAAATTTTTAAAAGAAACTTTTTCTGTAGCATAGAAAAATTGACCTAACGATATTTTTATCTCTAGCTTTGAATGTATTCGCATTTACTTTTTACTAAAACTATTTCATTAAAAATAAGTTTTAACGTATAGTTATTTGAAAACTACACACTAAAATTAAAATAGCCGTGGCCTGAACTACTTTCTCAAAAAAAATTCATGACAATAAATGACCATATTCTATAATGAACGCACCTATTGTTATTGTATTTGATATAATGAGTACTGTAGAAAATATCTGGTGGAAAATCTACGTACATATATACATATAATATAAAGAGGTAAAAATATTTAGTAAAATTAGTACAATTTTTATTTAGATCATGAACAATATAACTTTGACCTGTTCAGTCTTTACAAAACACTTCAGAAAACTTCTTACACTCAAATTCCAATTAATTAACACTTTACAGTCCGATAATACAGTAGGTGTGTCATAGTCAGACACACATGTGTATGATGCTACCGTAGATATGTATTGGCCTATAGCATAAATAACACACTTTCAGTATGATAGTTTCTTCAAATTACCTATTTATATTTTGTTCATTAATATTGTTTTCTTTTTTTATCACTTTATTGCCATACTGACAGTGTGTTTATTTTTATTGTTTATTAAAAATGTGTGTGTTTGCACATGGTGAATTATTTTGCCCATGCTGAAATATTATACAAAGAGACCAATCAAAATAATTCATTTAAAGACAATATAAAAAAAATTTGTTTCGACTTTTATAAGTAGAAATGATAAAGGGGTTCATAATTAACGTAATAAAAAAAAAAAACAATAGATGCGCGAGCAGGTGTGGTGGAGGGTTGATTTGGAGGCTCTCAGTGTGGTGAAAAATGGTACTATTAAAATTTCCGGCGAAAATCGAAATCAAAACAAATAGTTTTCTTTAAAAAAAGTCGTAAAAATTTTGTAAAAGTTATAAGACCTATTTTATAAAACCTTGCAAAAACCTACAACTTTTGCGAAGGTCACTTTTTAACATGACCTCAAAATTTCGGAGAAAAATGCGAATTTTTTTGTTTTTTTTCTTGTGTTTGTTTTATACTTCTCATTTCCGCAAAAATAATTTAATTTTGACGAAACTAATTGATGGAAGTATACCTTTTTTCACCCCTTTAGGACTGTCCAAATCAACCCTCCACCACCCCTGCTCGCTCATCTATTTTTTTTACGTTTACCTTACGATTATGAGCCTTACGATTATTATGCCTTTAATACCATTTCTACTTATAAAAGTCCAGGTAACAATTATTTTTTTCTCTATGTGTAGTTTGGTTGGACTAAAAGCTTTACTATTTCATTCTTTAAAATTGGTGTCGGCCCCTAAGGAAGTTTACTGCGTAGACGTACAGACTGTATATTGTTGCTAATACGCAACCGGTCTTGTAGAATCTTATACTCCCCTATTTTCACGTGAACGCATGTGTATGTGCGTGTATACGTACGATTTTTTCTGTTTACTGTTTTATTTGCAAATAAAACTTTTCGTTTTGTATTGAATGAATCGAATGGAAAACTTGCTTGTGTTTTAATTACGAGCAGTTTTTTTTTTTTACATTTACAAAATGTACTCGTAATTTTATTGCAAATAGAGAATGAGAGAGGAGATTGAATCAAATAAGTGAATTGATTGCTGAATGAATTGAATATATATTGATCAGAAAATTGTAAACATCAATTTAGTTGTTGGTACTACTATAGCAGGCCCTCTACTCTTACAGTACAATACCAGTTTTGTGAAAGAATTCACTAATAGTGGTGCTTGACAAAAATAAATATTTTTACAAGGGTGGCCTCACAAATACTTTATGACTGATTTGAACTAAATTTAATTAAATTATATTAAATTAAATTTATTATTAATACGTAAATTATTTTTTAGTTTGGTTAAATCTTTTTTATAGCTTGAATCAACTTCTTTATATTTTACGAATAACGAAAACCTTCACAGAACAATATCAAATATATGTAAACATCAATCCCTTAGTCTAAAAACTATATTTCAGTCTTATAAGAGACTGTTTATTGTAATTATTTCAACGTGATAAATACAGAAAAAATCCACTTTTTGCATACTTCAAGAAGTGCAACAAAACATCAAGTAAGAGGGGTGAGCCATACATCGCGTACGCACGTACACTACGTTCTTAAGTATATGTGTATGTGTGAGATTAGTGTTACTCGTCAGAAACGATCCGTGTAACTTCAAGTTAGTTATGCGCACATGTAATTTACCTACCTTCATGTTGTTATAATTACAAAATGTTTTAGCCGAATTGTTGTCATTGCTATACATTGTTGAAGTATTTTATTGTAATTTATTAAGTATTTTAAAACATATTATTGTTGTTATTATTTTTTTATTTAAAAAACTCATAATTTATTTTATAATTTTTGTTGAGTTATATGTAATTTTGTTTAGTATATAGCCTGGGATAATTATTGATTTCATTCAAATACTTAGATTCACAGTAAAACTAACCCTGAAAATTATTCTTTTATAACAAGTTACCTCAAAATATATTTTTTGGACCGTACTAAAAAGTGCAAACACCTATCGGACGTTTATTGGTTTGTGCAAGTTTGTGGAAGATAATTAAAATCGAATTTTCATCAAACGGACTAAACAGAAATTGAACCAAAGCTCGTGTCATTTTCAACAAAACTTTAACTATTTACCAACAATTTAAAAATAGATTGTAAACTCGACTCTTTGAGTTTTGCATCTTGAGTCATAAGTCATAACCAAAAGTTGTCATCATCAAAGTTTTATTTTTAAAATGAGCTAAAATTCTTATCGTTTCTTCATAATGATGTCTAGATAAATTCGATCTCTACTAACTCATCTAATCCTTTTGGTAGAAATCCGGCATAAAATTAGACAGATTTTGTTTGACATTTACAAAAGCGGCCCCTTCACGTTCAATAATATTGCACAAAATCTAAGGTTGTACAATGTATGGATAGCTGTGTTGATCAAAAACTGTTTGAAATACATATATTTGTGCAATGAGTGAATATTGCAACGTTTATATATGCCCAGTACACTGTTAAAAAATTCTATAGTAATTTTACAAAAAATGCGTTGGAAGTAAATTGCCAATGCAGTTTTCTAATTTAGTAAACCAGGTGTTGTAATTTTACAAAATAATTTTTGCTAATTTTGTTTTGGAAAATTACAAAACAAAAGTACTAATCTTACTAAACAGACAATAAAATTTTGTTTGTCAATTTCACATGACAAATGTTGTAATTTTACCAACAATGCTATTGAAAATTATTTGTAAAATCAAAGTGTTAACTTTTTATGTAGAAACATGTATTTACTTAACTTTGTAATACGTAATACTTACTCTTTATGTTGTCAGCTTACAGGAGATTAATTCATATTAAATTAAAAACGCAGTGAAGAAAGATTGAAACGTGTAGGATTTGAACACGCAACCTTTTGTATGCAGCTTTTATCACTTTATTATTTAGACACACTTACCGACTGGGCTATTAAATTATACAATGTAATATTCTTAACTCATAATATATACTTTTACAAAATTTAAAATTGATAACAAATTTTGTATTAATTGGGAAGTGGTATAGGGCAATAATATTTATTACTTCATTTTAACGACTTTTTTCTTTTTAAATCCAAAATTAATTAAGATTTAATAATTTTAATTTATTTCCAGTAGAAAATTTAACTCGAAATGATCTGGCAGTCAGTTTTATGTGGTTGACACTTAAAAAATTGGCAAGTTAAAATATAAAAAAGTTTCTAGCAAACCAAATTAAAGACAATATTTGTAAATTTGAAAACATTGTCATTTGAATTTAATATACAATTTCGTAAAATTAAAACGCGCGTTGGATCAATAGAAATTCTCGATGAAATTATAATACACAATGTGTACTTTTACAATCGATATTTTGAAAATGCAAAAAAGTTATTAAATTTTCTATATTTTTGTTGTAGTTTCCACTGCAAGTTTGTTTTGTAATTTTACAAAAAGTTCCAAAAAACCAAATTACAGGCAATATTTGTAAATTTGAGAAGTTTCTCATGTAAATTCGATGAACAGTTCCGTACAATTACGATTCATATAGGATTTGTACATATAGATAGTAAAATTACAATACGTTTTAGGAAAGTCTCTTACATGTCTCAGAAAATTAGTAGATTTATATAATGATTTTAAATTGGTAAACAATAATTTGTAATTTTACTCAACTTTTGTTTTGTAAAGCAATTGTAATTTTACAAATTTTTTTAACAGTGTAGATATTATTGTACAATACCACTTTATTTGTTTTAGCTCCGATTTGTTTGTTATTTTGTAGTGTCACATTTAACGACCATTGTTTTAATCAGTCTGAACTATTAATTTGCATAAATAATTATTTATTTCTTCGCAGAATCCTTATCACTTAACATTTAGAGTTAAACAAATTTAAATTATTGTGCAATTCGGTTCCCGCCAGTCACGAAATAATATACCCAGTCATAAAATCACCGCAGTATCATCCCCCCAAAAAACATCCCCTACCAAAAAAATCCCCGGCTAATAACATCCCAAGAAAAAATAATTAAGGCCAATAACAGTCCCAAAAAAAATTCTAATAATATAACATTACTATATAGGTGACCGACATTATTCGTCCCGTCAATTAGGTTTTTGAAGAGAAATTTTTTTTGGCGTAAATGAAAAGATCATATATAAGTTTCATAAGAAAACTGTTTTTAGTTTTATTTAAACGTTATATTTAAAAAGTTATATCAAATTAAATATAAATTTTAGAACTGATAACGTGCCGACAATTCCCGAGCGCATATGTGACGTCATAATGGCAACTTACCTAAAAATTCAATATATTATTATTTTGAATTATTGTTGCTATGCAATTTTTCCTTGCGAAAAAACTATTTTTTTATTGAATACTAGCCGTACCCGTGACGTTGTTCATGCGAAACGTTGAGTAGTTTCTTTTTCCAATTTGTAGTTTCTTGCAACACAAAATGCATTAAATTGTCTCCAAATTGACAATTGTGTATTTATTGTATTTTTCGGTACACAATTAGCAACATTTTTTTTTGATTTAAAATTCAGAAAAATTTCCAAACTACAAGATTTATTTACAATTTTTGTTACTATAGTTACGAAATTTTTTATGAAATATGTAAATTGGCGTAATGTGTGTAGATGCCAAAATAGTTTTTCCATTTTCCCGTGGGAATGAGACATTTTCCCAGAATAGAAAGTATCTTAGATGTTGACCCAGGTAATAAGTTATCATCACACCAAATTTCATTAAAATCCGTCCAGTAGTTTTTACGTGATGCGTGAACAGACAGACAGGCAGACGGAGACAGATTTACGGTTTTATTATATGTATAGATATTACCATTATCACGTCACAGACATCGCGATCTTTTGTAGTAGTTTATAACCAAATTAAATTTTTTGAAATTTTCGAAGTTTTAATTAATATCTTATTTATTATAAATTATTTTTAAAAATTTGTTCGCATCTATTATCAATATCATTTATGATATAGTATTGAAATAAAACAAAAAAATTATATTTTTTAAAGGCATTTAGGAGTGATGGTCATCAAGGAAAACAAAAATGTGTTTTTTTTTTTAAAGGCTATCGGTTTCGACTTTTATCGTCTTCTTCAGGCCTCTGAGGAAAAATTTATTAAAAGTACATAGATAAAATATAAAATTATAAAATATGTTACATGAGGTACTTACATAATTGTATTTATATATCAAACTGACATATGAAATTAAAAAATAATAACAACACTGATTAACAATTAAATAGTTTAAAAAACAGTTGCTACAAGTATATTGTAGCAACACAGGTTTTTTTATTAAATTGATGAATATATTCAGTAGGTACCTCTTCTGCGTTCATCGATCATTCATACATACTTGATGATTGGCAGAAATAGAGGAAAAATAAAGCTCCACTTATTCTTGTTTCATTAAACTTCAACTGTTTTAATTTTTTTGTATTTGCCAATATTAATTACAATTCGTGGAGTGTTTTGAGTTTGTTTTTGTGATCAAGGATTAATCAGAAAGGTGGGGAATATGTAGAGAAAGTTTTGTAAGCCTTGTTGACACCGATTTTTATGGTAGAATTTTGTGTCAGTAGAAAATTTTGTAGTTTAGAAAATTGTTAGTACGGTTAAGACATGAAAATATAATACAAACAATTTTTGTAGACAACTCGAAATTAGTCAACTTTGTTTTATATTATATATCCTGTTTGGATATTGAAAATTTCACTTTTGAAATCTTAGAACATTCCAGATGCAGTAAAATTAAACAATCAGTGCAAAATTTTGTATATGCATGTAAAGGATTTCGACCGAAGAGTTTGCTTTGTAGTATTATCGTCAATGTCAGTGGTTAAGCTTACTTAGCATTGATTAATCTGACAATTAATACACAAGTTACGTCATTTTATGAAACTAGTGACGGTATCATTTAAATTCACTGGAACAGGAAACGGTTATTGAGTTAATGAAAAAAAGTTAATTTTTGCATCTATACATGTTATAGATCAAAGTCGCTCACCGCGTCCGTCGCAATTTCCTTAGAAACTTCTGAACAGATTTTGCTTTGGTTGCACATTAGTGGTCAGAGTGATGGATGAAGAAGGTTTCAACGTGTAATTTATGAATTTTCTATGTGAATTAATCAACGAATGACGGTGAATATTGTTGGAGTTATATAAGAACATATGAAAAACCGACGACGAAAAATCTCTAAAAAATTTCAAATACAAATTTTTAGAAATTTTATTATAATTTAAAGTAACTAAATTATCATTCATCTTGTGTCATATGCTTTATCATATATTTATACAATACATTATACATACACAATAACACACACACAACTACAAAAGCATGTTGAAAGATTAAAAGTACAAGAGCCCTGAATGTACTTTCTGCCCCAGGGCCCCTAAAGGCCTAGGTACGGGCCTGACTGTTAAAGTTAATTATATAGGTATTGGTATAAAATTGAACCATGCAAACAAGAATGAAGAATATATAATCAAATAAAAAATAAGAAAGATCTCTTTCCTTAAATACTTCCTTAAATTTTAGTTTAACAATAATTTAAAATAAGCGAATTCAACATTGTTTAAATTTTAATTTGGAGGTTTAATCTTATTAGAAAAAATAAAAATTAAACCTTTAAAAATGCATACGCGTCAAATTAATTTATTTAAATAACAAATAATTTCAAAAATATCAATTAGATACTAACAGGAATAAAAGTTTATATTAAAATAAAGGTGAAAACAGATATTTACCTACATCGTACTAATAAATAAATATTATATTTTTGCAATTCCGGGACTGAAAGACATGATTTAGATTAAAAAATTATTTTGCACCCGCTTTTAAACCAATCAGCAAACACGATTTACAGAAAAACTTAAATAGCGTTGCTAGATAATTGAAAATAATAGAATATACACCGTATAGTAAAAAAAAATAGTATATATGTATGTATAATATACTATTTTTGTAAGATTATATGTATAATATACTACCCTTGATGTATAATATACTATTTTTGTAAGATTTTTTTTTTTATAATAATCTTGGCCTTAGTAATTATAATCAGTTGGCCACTGATATGTACTAAACTAGTCAGCCACTGATTGTGATCTTCAGTACAATAACGCAATTACGATATATGTGCGCTGTTCGTCATTGATAAGTTCCAAATCATATCTTTAAAGAAGAATACTTCTGAAATAATAAATAAGATTATTCCTCATCATAAACCGGTAACAATATTGGAGGTATGTAGACCTTGGATTATAGACAAATTCTATAATCAGATTCTGTTGGAATTTATATGGGATCACCTCAGAAGGATACTCTTTCAAGCAAATTATATTAATCGATGCATATTGATCGAAGTTACTTGTCCGGTGACGATGACGTGCGCGAACAAAATAAATAGTAAACGCTTTAAAAAGAAATAAACTATTACCAGTTATATTATACAAAAATGTGTACCGCGTGGGGATTTATCTACTGCGCATATGACTTTCAGAGGCCAGTTTACAATTGGACAGCTGTATATGTTCAAAAATATTATATAATCTCATTTCTTTGAAGTCGATTAGAAATTACATCGTTGAAAACTGTTTCTTAATGACATATTATAACGCTCCAGTTTGTATAACTGTTGATTGTGATAAGAAGTCCAATACTAATAATACGTTTTAGCTTCGATTCTGAGACTACTCGCTTACAACAAAGACTATATACAAATTTTAAGATCAAGTGTCATTAAGCATGTAATCATAGATAAAATAGAACATTTTTGAAATTTTGAGTTTCGTGGCTATATAACGTTCAATACCTTCCTCTGTTAAGGGGGGGGTAAGGTTTTTAAAAATTTTTTTTGCATTTTTTTTTAAGTTTTTTTTTTCTGAATGTACAACATGTCGAGCGTGTTGTGTCAAAATTTCAAGTAAATCCGAGCAAAACTAATGAAGATACAGCGTTTCAAGCGACCGGCCCTCATTCTCGATTTTTATACCTGTCTGGTGGCTGCGCGACGCGCCTACCTGCTAAGTATAAAATTTACTTTAATTTTATACTTATAAATCTTATACAAAACAAATACTTACTATAATTACCCGCGTAAGTATAAAAAATTATATCATTTTATTGATGCTTAGTTTTGGATTTTTGAGTATAAAAAACTTTAAATCCATTATCTCACAAATAACATTTTTGAAGTTCGTGAACATCATAACTCAAAATCTACTTCACCAATTTTGTTGAAATTTTGTACACTGTTTCTACACATAAATCAACAGGTAATCAGGTCGAGTTTTTTTTTTTGCTATTTTGTTCCAGTTTATAATAACAAATTAACCGAAATTTTTAGCAAAAATTGCGTTTTTCACTTCAAAATGCTGCCAAAAATAAAAAAATCGAAAAAATATAAAAAGCTCTTCCTGACTTCCTAGGGAAACATATCGCCTTTTAAACGCATTTCGATTTTTTTGTCTCGGATGATCCGGTACCAAGTTATGATGTTCACCGCAAAACAACTTTTTTTCGAGGCACCTCCGGAAATTCGTTGTCACGGACTTATTTATCGATATTTGTAATTGATAATTTTTTCAAAGATACTTCAGATGTTATACTATAACGTGTACATGAAATAAATAAGCCAACATTATTCATATCTCCAAAAAAAAATCATGAAAATATGCCTTTTTTTCGCATTTAAAACCTTACCCCCCATCCCCCCTTAAGGTAATAGCACTTCCTTTTGCCATCAAGAACAGGATTATTCTTATAATATACTGATGCAAATACTCAACAATAACTCTTAAAAACAAAATTAAATATGTTACATCCTTTAATTTGGATTCTATTAACGTAAACAACTAAAGTTTCAAGTGAAGCGATAACTACAGTTCTTTTGTCGTATAATTATGTTTTGTTTCGTACCACAGGATAAAATTAACCATACCTGTTACTGTTTATATTGATTGTTATAGGTTTGCATCAGTCATGTGTAGGTACATCAAAAATAAATTCAAGAATCTTTTGTTAAACCTCCCTGGTCTTAAACTTTCGAACGGTACTGTAAACCATTATCTTTTGCGTTTTATTTATACAATTTTACAATTAAATTTCGTTATTGTAATGTGAGTAGAGGACGGAAAAAGTGGTGACAGTACGTTCTTGTAGCCGTCTTCTTAAGTGAAAGATGAAGAAAGTCGTGCAGGACTAAGATTGCAAAGATATGCGCTTGTAACCGTCGGCGTCGACGTCTTAAAGGAACTACGCTGATATTCATCTAGATTTATACAGGACAACTTCCAAAACACCTTCACAAGCATAACCTTCACAATTCACCATTTACGAAAATCCAAAAACTGTACTTTATTGTACATCTTCAATGATATTACAAAATTCTTGTGCTACTAATGACGGCCCATTAAAATGCTTATTTCTAGTACATACATACATACATACATACATACAAACCAACATACATATTATACACATGCATGTGTGTACGGTGTATAAGTGAACGTTGCTCAATAATGAAGTAGTATCTTTAGTTGTAAGCTATTGTACACAATCCATTAATGGTTTCCTAATGGAGGTTGCCAATGAAGGTTCACTACACACCATATATTGATGATACAACCAATTTAAACGTCATTCCTCTCAATTAGAAGGGATTACCGACATCAATGTAATGTATTAAACTCACACATACGCCCATCAGCGCACCCCTCACCCGTACCATCCCTACATCCTCTCTAAATACCCCCCATCTTCATCACTGTATTATATAATATGATATGTTTGTAGGTATAATATACAGAGTACACTTGTGGATGTGAGAGCATGACGGGGTAATGGGGGCGATAAATTTAAATCTTATATTTGTTTGTTTTGAAGCTTTTTGTGTAATAAATTATTAGATCGAAATTATAAGAGCGATGTGGGTTTGTAAAGAAAGCTTGATGGGCGTTATGATATAAAATGTAGATGGTTTGAAATGAATTTATTTGTTGTTCTTCATAAAATTTTGACAAAAATACAATTTTTAAAACAACTACATGCAAATAATTATGTGTCCACGACTGTATTCTTTTATATTTCTGTACTACATTTGAGAATAGGTATTTTTTTTTATATGGGTGTATGTGTACACAAGTATAATATAAAAACGCCGTGAGCAGCGGGGCCCCATCACGGTAGTCGAATTTTCGCCTTCATCTTCGGTATTGAATGTTTACAAGCGAAATGTGATTGAAAGTCTACAACCGAATTGTCATTTTGTTGGTTTCAAAACTGGTGATGAGTGTTCGGCTGATCGAGGCTTTAAAAAAAGGTTTTAAGTATTTAAGGGCTGTATCTCAGTAAATTTCAATTTTGTGCCGAAAACAGGTAGCAGAAAAAAAACCAACACAATTCGTACGAGGGCATTCCTGCCCATGTTTATCCGCTAATTGCCTTTATGTTTTAGTTTTAAATATTAAAAAAGGACCTTAAATAGTAAACTGGAAGGCCTTTATAAAGATATTTTTTCTTTCAAAAAAAAAAAAAAATAAAAAATAAAAAATAAAAAAAATAAAAAAAAAAATTATTTCTTCGGTATTGAGTGTCTACAAGCGAAATATAATTGAAAGTCCACAAGCGATTTGTAATTTTGGTGGTTTCAAAACTGATAATGAGTGTCCGGTTGATCGGGGCTTTATAAAAAGATTTTAAGTTTTTAAGGGCTGAATCTCAGTAAATTTCGATTTTGTGCCGATAGAAGTTAACAGGGAAAAAGCCAACACAATTCGTACGAGGGCATTTCTATCCATGCTTATCCGCCAATTGCCTTTGTGTTTTACTTTTAAATATTAAAAAAGGAACTTAAATAGTAAACTGGAAGGCTTTTATGAAGATATTTTTTCTTTCCAAAAAAATCCAAAATTTCTATTTTATAAATAATAAAAATCCAAAATTCCTAAATAATAATTAAATAAATAAATAAACAGTGACTTTAATAACATTTGCAAATTACTTAATATGTATGTATTTCATTTGTTAAAAAATTGTATTCACTTTTTTTTAAATTTTTTGAGATTACTATTCGCCTACTTGTATTTAGAATAAACATAATGCTTTTAAAACACATTTAACAATAGCATTCAATTCCGATGTAAAAATGGGAGAAGTGGGGGGAAAAGTGATGTGGACTCCCTACAAGGTACTAGCTGGATACTAACTGAATACACGTACAAAATTTCAGCCCCTAAGGTTTCCTTATGGAGTCTCTAGACGTGTTAGAAAACAAGCAAAAAAATTAAGGAAATATTGGCGAGGGTAAGGGTTAAAAGTTGAAACCTCCAAAAAACAGTGTCTGGCTATTAGCTTAACCTGTACAACAAATTTCAGCCCTCTAGGTTTATTTGGGGAGATTTTGACCCGAACGAAACTGTTAAAAAACAAGAAAAATCATGTTCTTTTGGGTATAAAAACGGTGGGGGTAGGGGTTAAAAGTCAAGACCCCCAAAAGGCACCCCCTTGATACTAACTCAATCCGAATACAAAATTTCAGCCCTCTAGGTTTATTCGGGTGACCTGTGCGAGTGGTACAAACTTCGAAAACGTCGAAAATGCATGAAATTGTAGCTTAAAAATGAGGGGGGTGGGGGTAAAATATTAAAACCTCCAAAAAGCACAACCTAGGTACGAACTTTATCAACACACCAAATTTCAACCCTCTACGTTAATTCTGGGGGGCTGGGGGCCTGTTAGATCCAGCGAAAATCGTTTTTCCCCCCTCTACTCCCACCATATCATCCTAGGAAGCTGAATTTTGGATATGTTGTAGATAATTGACCGAAACATTATTTAAAACCGGTTTGGAAAAGTTTTATTCCTTTTCCGCCCCCCACCACCCCCTTAAAGGTCGGGTCCGAAAAAAAATTTGCCCAAAATTTGACCCCACTTTGATAGTATTGTTGTGCATCGGAATAAGCCCCACTTACCAAATTTCATCTCTTAACTTCCATAGGGGGGCCCTACACATATTAAAAGGTTGCGGGAAAATATATATATATATATATATATATATATATATATATATATATATATATATATATATATATATCAGACATCTTTTTTTTTTACATAATCGTGTTCTACGGGTCCGAAAACGGATAGCGCCCCTGGTCTCGCCTCTCGCAGCTCTTATCGTATAGACTGTATAAGTCTAATTTTTCGGAGAAAATTCGACTAAAAAAAGAAATTTTTAATTAATCTTAAAAGTTTTTCTTAAAATGAAAAAATAGTTTAATGGAAAAGCTTTTTTATATACTTATGTATATATCTACCATTCAGATTATTAAAAATGGAAAAAATATACATTGAGGAAATTAGAATGTTATTCAAGTACTTGAGTTATCTTTATATTAATATCACGTCATATTTACTTAATTTCAACAAAATGAGAAAATAACACTATTTGTTTAAAATATAGTTCGTTAGTATTTTAAACAAATGGTAAAATCAACCAGTTCCAACGCTTCCAGTATGTGTAACAGCGGCCCCACCATAATATTTTTAATAATATTTCTCAATGACGTAGGGTGGACTAATCATTTTGTTAGATGAACTGAAGCCAAACGCTGGTGCTCCAACTGTTAATTTTTTAGTAGTGTGTGTATTGTCTGCAATGATAAAATAACTGCATCTGATTTTACTTTACGTGTGCGTTAATGTGTGTAGGTAGGCTTCATTTCTGTAATATTCACATCAACTGGATGCCATCTCCACCCCACCTTCCTGATATTTCCAGTCTTGTTAGGCAAATTTTAATTTAATTTATGTATTTCTATATATATATATATATATATATATATATATATATATATATATATATATATATATATATATATATATATATATATATATATATAAAATAAGCTATTCAAGCAGTTCATAATATGTTACATTGTTACATACAATAATTACTTATATATAATAAAATAGTATATTGTGCAATAAGTGCGGAAAATTGTCGATTGCCCACGAAAGCGAAGTTCGCTTCAGTGAGGCAATTGACAACCCCGCACAAGTTGCACATACTATTTTTTATTACGAATTTCACATACTTTTTTCTATTATTATCACTATTTTTGACATTTTTATTACTTTTTAAAATAATATTTTTAAGTGTTCATCTTTTCTTCTGAATTAATTATCGTTTAAATTATTTTGTTGGTGGTTTCTATAGAAATAATTATGCAATATTTATTAAATGAAAAATTAAGAGGCGGCTTTGCGTGTTTTAATTAAATTTTGCGTGTTTTATTGTCAATTTGCGTGTGGAAAGTTACTTCACGCAACAAAGTATGTGGGAAGAGTACAGTTGGCAAACAGCTATTTTGCGTACCTACAGAAATGTGTGCGCCAAGTTAGTACTTCTCCCGCATGAGTAATAAAAAAATATTTATAACGCACCAAAGCGCGAACTTCCTCGACGGTTAGTATAAAGCAATATAACTAGTAAAGCATAGTCGATTGTTACTCTCCTGTTCGGTTCCTCAGTCCGAGTTTTTCCGATTGTTCTTTTTATTTCTACGTGTTATGGACCATAGTTATTTAGTGCTCAAGAAAAAAAGTAGGTACGTGCTGTGCCTATAAAATTATTCTAGGAGAAATACACCATTTGTCTTAACGACAACATTAACAATAAGTCGTTAGTGACACTAATTTTCACTGTTTCACTTTAACACTTTATGGTCCGTGTTCACAACATCTGTGAATAGTTAGAACAACCGTAGAGGCCGATCGCGACCAGTTATCATGCATGTGTGCGATCAAACCGCAAACAGGTATCGACCAGTAACCAACACGACCAACACACTCTTAATGTGATGATATTTGTAAACATTTACCGATGGAAAACATAAAAATATAATTTTATATTACCACTTATTTTTTATTTAAAAGTATTTAATTGATTGTTTTTCTTTCATATTAGCGAATTTCCAAAACTGGAAATTCAGCTTTTACGCCAGGTGTCATGGTGCGACCTTAGCCCGGGACCATATCAGAAATACGTTTTGAGGTCCCTAGAATACGAAAATGATATTCACTAAAATTTATATATATATATATATATATATATATATATATATATATATATATATATATATATATATATATGTATCCGCGCGATAACTCTCGAACGAAACGTTTAATGCTTATGAAATTTTGTGTGCGAATTCGATTTTCCAAATCGTTGGATGAGTTCGTTAGCCAGACACGTCGGATGCCCAGAAGTAGGTTTTCCGGGCGTTTTTTGTCAACAAAATGAGTTTTTTGCCAGAATTAAGCAATTTTTCAAATTTTTTTTTACACCAAGCGATAGTAAAAGGTAAAATGCATAAAAAATGTTTTTATACCGTTGCTCTAAATTATTTACTTTTCGAGAAAAACTAGGAAATATGTCGTTCTCCATTTCACTCGCACTCGCATTCTTTTTTTTTCTGTCTCATTTTTTGCGAGCTAAATTCGAAAAAAACCGCTTTATAAGTAGCGTGTCATGATTTTTTTAATCCAATTTAACGATTCGGCTATATTCTATTTCTCTGTCAGTTAAATGTTTTTATAATGTATCTCTGTTCCATTTTTTTTGACAAGAAAACTCCCGACGATATCTGTTATGTGATATGATCAGAATTTAGATTATATTTACACCTTCCTAAAATTAATAAGAGTTTGCTTCAATCGTATAAAAATTACGTTAAATCATATTCAAACAATAATATTTTTACGTAATTTTCTATCCAATTGACAATACAGTTATGATTAGAATTGTATAATCAGAGCATTCTAATATTAAATAATTTTGCACATTCAATTTTTTTTTTTAACAAAGAAAAATTTTTTTAAATTTTGACACATTCTTTTATGAAATTTGGATTAAGAAATATTAAAAAATTTTAAAGTGAATCATTTAAAAAGAGTTAAAAATAAATTAAAAAGGAAACATTTCTCTATTTTAACATATTTGTAAAGAAAATTTTACAGTTTACTTACAGTTTTTTGAAAAAATGTAATAACATTTTTACATACAATAAAGATTATATTTGAACGGTAGGAAATCCACAAATTTTTTTTTATTTCTTTAATTAATTATTAAATTTGGTTTTAGAAGAAAATCTTCGTCTAATTCGCTCCAAGCCGAAAGTATAGCCACTAATAAGGACATTCCACTGTTAAAATAAATGGAAAATATATTGAAATTTATTTAATGAAAGCCATTCATACACATTTTTAAAATATCCTTTTGAATTATATAACAAATAAAATCTGTGTAAAAAAATCTAATTGACGTGTTTTTTCTCAATTTGCTAATATTAAGTAAGGCTCGTTAATTAGGGAGTGATTGTGTCAAAATTTTAATATAAAATATGGTAATTTTAAAAAGTGTTTTCGTTTTTCCCGGATTACCAAAAACTGTTCATAGGCATATCTGTGACTAAAGTTGCCTCCCTTTCTTAAGAAAATAAAGTATTTTTAAAATTTTGTGCAAAAGAATAAAACACAATTAACGAAAAAAAAGTACGCGTTTCCATATTTTTAAGATTTTGTAGTACAAGAAAATCCTTATAAATTCATCATATCTGTTATTGCATTTACTAGCTATTACGCAATTTAATAAACAGTATCGTTTTGATTTTTTAAACTCATTTAAGACATTTATTGTTAGTGAGACATATTTGAATTATTTTCCTAACTAATAAATTAAATTCTGTAGACTGATGTTTTTGTAGATAAAAAAAAATTCTAGGTAACGTCTGTATTAGACAAAAGTCTGAAAATGGACGTAGAATCTCACTGTTATTAATTATTATGTCTTAGTCTTTTGAAAAATTATTTTTTGAACTAAAATAAGAATAGGAGGAATATAAACTTAGGGGTAAACGACAGGAGTATATAAACTTTATTTTAGATTCTACGTTTATTTTTACAGAAAATCATCAAGTACCTATTATTTCTTTTTTGAATGTATAAATACAAAAAGTTCGAAATTATTTTATATTAGAATTTCAATTTTGGTCGACCCTACGGGTTGTCCCCATTTACTCTTTTCTCGTCTCTTTTGACCCCAATTTTTCATAGAGAAGAAATTATACGATTTTTGTTAATTTTTCAAAAACCACCGATATTTTTAAATTTTTTTGGATACTGCTGATAAAGTGACCATCTTCGCGTAAATTTTTAATATATTAAAGATTAGGTACTCATAAAATAAATACAAAAAAATACGGTGTGAAGTCTGAATGCGTACCTATTCATCCTTGTCTACGGTAGCACATTTTTTATTGACATAAATATTAGAAACGCAGGAAAAGAGACCAGGAATCAACATAGAAGTGGATTATGGTACGATATATTTTCTGAAAAAAGTGCTTAGGACCAAAGTTATAGAGTTCAAAGTGATGCACTTGATGATGACTTTGAAGTTGACCTTGAGGTCAATTTCCAAAGTCATTTGAAAATCATTTAATATTTTTCAAAAGGAGTAGTTTACTTTTCATCCCTAAATGGTTCAAAGTATATTCGAACGAATTTCACATGCAAGATAGAAAATAAGTGATCAAGAAGTAATTTTGAAAAATACTTGCTCAGTCGCAATCGGAAAAATAATAGTTAATCATATGTTCAATTGAATTTCTAATATGATAACTATAGAGTAGCAATAAAAATTTTAAAAAATTTTGAAAATTTCTAATATAACATAATGTTAATGTTTAACTTACAATTGGAGTGATATTAAATCTTTTCTTAACTTCTAAAATTACTTACAAAAATGTTTTCTTCTAATTTTTCCTATAAATTTGCGCCTATTTTTTCATTTCGTCAGGTTTTTATTTTTTTTATTTTAGAAAAATAACGCAACAAATCAATTTTGAAGATAGATTGAGTCAATACATGAAATTACTGCTTATAGGTACAGGATATGGTCAAAGTTCGGCAATGGCTAATCATTTTCAACTGACCTTGAAAATCGATTTCAGGGTCACTATCAAGTGCATCTCTTTAAATTCTACAAATTTGGTACTCAGCCCTTTTTTCAGAAAATATGTCGTTTCAAAAATATTTAGCTATAACTGTTTTCATCTACAGAGGTTGAATGGTGTTTTCTACCCCTAAAAAGCGTATTTAGCCGAAATAAAAAAAACACGTATTTAATATTTTTCGCTGTTTAATAAGTATGTTAAGTTTCATTCAAATTGGCGAGTATTAGTTGGGTAGTGTTATTTGTCAGAATGTTTTGTCGATCTAGTTTTTTCAATATTTCTTTGCTCGTTTTCAGAATTTGTATTTTAATTTCTACGGACAAATAACTCATTCTTTTCTTCGATTTGAGTAACTTTTATTTGCTGATGTTGACCATTAATTGATCGAAACATATCAAATATTTTTCAATGATTTTTTTAGCGAATGTTGAAAATTTTGAAAATTTTTTCACCGTTATTAAGTTAAAGTATCTGAATTCATTAAGTAATTAAATGATGTCCACAAGAACCTTACGGACTACCATAAGTTATATGAGATCCCTAGGACCCGTTTTTTACTGTTAGGATAAACTTTTTACTAAAATTATTTTAGATGAATAAAGGTTATGTTGTATGATTTCCGCCAGGGTTTACTGTTCCCATTATTGTAAAAAATAAACTAACCGACCGATTTTGAAAATTTTTTCACTGTTAGAGAACTAAATTATTTTAGATGGATACAACTATGCTGCACAAAGTCCGTTCGGGTTCTTGGGTCCCAAAAATATCAAAACTAATTACCCAGCCGATTTTAAAAAATCTTTTACTCTTAGAAAGCTAAACTATTTTAAATAGGTACAGTTCTTAGATGTGATCCGCCAGTCCCCAAAATTTGGAAATTCGCTATGTTATGCAGATGCTGCGACAGGGGTATTTTCTTATCACAGTGTGTTTGTCTGTTATTATTTTTATTAAAAGTGTGTATCTTTACACATCTTTCGTGAATTTATTTATATAAAGTTATTTTTTTAATTCTTCAAAAATATTACCGGTCCCTGGGGAAGTTTATTATGAAAGTGCGCAAAACCGTACAGTGCTCACATTAATTCAAAAATTTACACTTCATAATTATAATAATAAAAAAAACGAATTTCCATTGCTAATCAATTAATTAGACTAATTGGCCAATTATAATCAACTTGTGACTAAACCTTTTTAAGGTTCAATTCTTTAGATAAGGTGCTAAACTGATGAAGCCAATAATTCAACGGTCAGTTATGATGTGATTAAACACACATCCGTATAACTTGTTTGTTGAGTTTGAGTGCCTGAAGTGGCTCTGTGAAATACGTATCAGACAACATGCAGTAGAGCGAAGAAAGAAATTGAAGTTAAAAGAACACCCTATAGGTCAAAGAGATTGATGCACTTTTACATACTGTATACTGATATGGAGAAGAAAATTGATGCCTTGTTCTCTAAATGTGCATTTTTTTCTGTTAACATACCGTCTATCTAACAAATATTGAAACGTCAGCGACATTTATAATAAACAATTATTTGAATAATAATAATAATAAGCTTTATTCCATATTTTCATATTATACATGAATGGATTGCGTCAACAGATTATAGAGGATTTACAAAATGCAGTAATGATTTCATTCAATAATTTTCACCAGCTGTTATAAAAATGACAATAATTTATTAACTAATAAAATTGGTACTTATGTCAAATATCATTTGTCAGTTTGCAAAAGAAAAACTGACCGTGCTGGCATTAATGGATATTTACAAATTATGTTTGAAGTCAAGAAATAAGAGTGAGAAAAAATTTTAACATTTGGAAAACAAAAAATAAAAAAAATATTCAATTTATATAACAAACTAGCTGTACCTGCGAAGTCGTTCGCGCACAAAATCAATGAAAAGTATGTAAGTATAATAATTACAAAGCATTTGCATAGAATAATAGTTTTGCATACAGTATGCACATGCTCAAAATGGTTTTTCTATTTTCCCATGTGAGACACATTTTTACGGAATAAGAAGTATCTTACAAGGAGATGCACCCAGAGTTAAATTTGGGATTTTGATGAAACTTCGCTGGTGTGTAAAATAGGCAAAAATAAGGAACCCGTACTTTTTTTTATCGGCTATATTCCACGTTTACGGGGTGAAACTAGCCCCTAAAGTTGGGGGTTCAAATCGTATTTCTTAAGATATCTCGAAAACTATAAGAGACAGAGGAAAACTTTAAATTGACGAAATGTTACTCTTCGAAAAACTTATTCAGCCGTATAGGTTAAACCACTGCCGGGTTCATAAGAGGGGCTGGAGGGGTGAAAATGTGGGTAAATTTTCTTGTACAGTCTGAATTGTTCAATGTATCAAATTTTTCCGATCTTAAATAGAAAGAGCACCAAAAATTAGGGGATACGTGTTTTTGCGTTTTTTCGAAACATGTGTGGTATCCAAGCCATATAAAGAAGAAAAAAATAGGGTAGATTATATTGCATTATAATTGATTGCAAATACCTTCTATATTTTTTTATGTTTATTTTCATCATGAAAATGTAAATTTTTACTTTCCGATAATGATTCATGTATTTTTCAGTACTTACTTAATTGGTAATTTAGCCATTTGTATGTTTGGTTACTAATATTCGATATTTTTATACCTATTTCTACCAAAGTTCTCTGGCTTGCAAGTGTTAATGAATGTTCAACAAGAAGCATTCCGTTCAACAACTGCCTTTATCTTCTTATAAATTCGTTTTCAGCTAAATAAACGCGGTTTATTTCTTTCTCAACATTCAAACTATTTTTCTTATCCTTTTTGTATGTTTTATAGGTGTCAGCCCGATTTCCTAAATCTCAAATTTTATTACAAAGCACCTGAACAGTTGGGGAAAGAGATTATTGCTTTTTGTCGAGCATTCATTAACACAAGCACACCAGAGAACTTTAACTTTCGCAGAAATAGGTATAAAAATAGTACTGAAAAATATATTATATATATTATATAAAAATATATATTATAAAAAGTTAGTACTGAAAAATATATGAATCATTATCGGAAAGTAACAATTTATGATTACATTTTTATGATGAAAGTCAACATAAAAATTAAAAAATATAAAACGTATTTGCAATCAATAATAATGCAGTATAATCTACCCTATTTTTTTCTTCCTTATATGGCTTGGATACCACACATATTTCGAAAAAACGCAAAAACACGTATGGCCTATTTTTGGTGCTATTTTTATTTATGATCGCAAAAATTTGATACATTTAACCATTCAAGCTGTACAAGAAAATTTACACCCATTTTCACCCCTCCAGCCCCTCTTATGAACCCGGCCCTGGTTTAACCTGTACAGGTGAATAGGTCTTTCAAAAAGTAACATTTCGCCAATTTAAAGTTTTCATCTATCTCTTATAGTTTTCGATACATCGTAAGAAATACGATTTGAACGCCCAACTTTACGGGCTGGTTTCACCCCCTAAACGTGGAAGATAAAATACGGGTTCCTTATTTTTGCTTATTCTACACACCAGCGAAGTTTCATTAAAGTCCCGAATTTCACTCTGGGTGCATTTCCTTGTTAGATATTGACCTAGGTAATAAGTAATCATCACACCAAATTTCATTAAAATCCATCCAATAGTTTTTGCGTGATACGCGAACAAACAAACAGACAAACAGAAAGACAGACAGACAGACAGATAGATAAACAGACAAAAATTTTAAATTTGCTGTTTGGATATCTACATCGATAATTATTTACAGGATCAGTACAATTTTTAAAAAATATTCCATGTACAGAAACGATCTCGTTACAGTTTTATTATATGTATAGAGAGATCTCTATTAAATTATTAATATAATACAAGACTACAATTTCTAGATATCCGTAAACACTTTTTATTCTTTGTAAAAAGAAAAATAATTTAATTTTTTTTATTCATTGTGTGTACACTGTGTTGATTTTATAGGCAAAAGAAAAAAATGATGTGTCGCTCCCGAAATAACTCTAAAAAAGTTGCCATTTCAAAAATTGAGAGAATAGAGGTTAATTTGTTTATTTTGCCTCTGAGTATTGCATAGATAGAGGGAGTACAGGTATATATTCAATGTATATGAAGCCAAAAAATGGTTAAAGTGTTTACCAATATGGCGGTTAAACAAGGTTGAATTTAAATTTTTTTATATTTACTGATATTATATTTGTTGTTATAAATATTGTTAGAATATTTACGACTAAATAGTCTGAAATTACAACAAAAATCGTATACAAATTAAAAAATATTTATTACCACTGACACTTAATAGGTTATGAAAGGTGTTAACGTGGCGTTAACCAATTTGGCGATTTGCTTCAAAAAAGATAATGTGTACTCCACTCCATTTGTTGTATGGATTGGTACATACGTATTCTGATATCAGTGATTTTGACTTAAGTCGGAAATAACAGCTCTCAAAGTATCCAGGGACTCTAGTGTCAATTTATGATTTTCTCTACTTGTACTGTTTTTTATAAATAAATAATTACTCTCGAAATTATTATTTAGGTACTGGAAATCTTTAATCTGGCATTACATTTGTGGTGGATATTTTTAATATTTGATTAGTACCAATAATATCTGAAAATTAATAATATCAAACTACGTAATATGTTTATTTGTAAAGCTTGTGTTTTATAGTAATATTAAAAATATTTTTGTGATGCGCATCATATTATAATCCGTTGTTTGTTATTAAGTAAATATCTTTGTTATTTAAGTGTTAAGTTTGCACGATATCAATAAAGCTAACAGCTTTAAAGTAATGAGATTTTATCATATATTATTTTCCAGTCCCATAGAGCTTTCATTAAATTAACAGTTTTGGTTTGAGAACATTTTAGTTTTTATAGGATTTTTTTAATAGAGACGACAAATGAAGTCTGTAGTCATTTTTTGAATACCTAGTTTAAAAATTACCCACACATTTTTTTTTCAAACTAGAGAAATTACAATGATAGAATATTGAGAATTTATTTTATAGATGAAATAAGGGACAGAAAGAACTTGGGTCTTTAAAATTACATATTGTGTTCATATATTATATTACGAGTATTATGAATTTATAAATTAGTTTTTCCTAAACTATGTTCCACGGAATACATCCTGTTTCGCAAGTAGTCACTAACAATAAGTGTTCGGCGAAGAAGTTACGAAACTTAGGCTAGAGAACAACACTGTTTGCTTTTATGTGTTTAACACAATTTAAAAGAAATTTAGGGAAATCAAGCAGTATTTATTAGTGTGATAAAAATAGGAACAAAACACGAATGCATTAAGGCGGTATTCCTATGTGACGTCAAAATAAAATACAATCTTTTCAATTTTTTTTATATATTTCTATTTGTATCTTAGATTGTACGAAAAAATGTTTTCCTGGTCAATTTTACAATGTTTTGTTTAAAACATTGTTCTGGGGTCAAAGTGCACTCCTAAAAAAAGAACATGAGTGGGTGGTGGGCAGTAGATCTTCATTTGTAATGAACTAAAATGATAAAATTAACCATATTCTTGTTCTATATATTTGTCTCCATCGCTCGAACTAGGATTAAACATTTATAATATTAATAAATAACAAAATGGCGGACTTTAAAAAAAATTTTTCAAAAATTGTGATTTTTTTCATTAAAAATCGAGAAAAAAAAGAAATTATTATTAAAAATAAATGATTCTAGTTCGGATGATAGCCACTAGTGTGTAGAACAACCGGTTGAAACTATAGTCCGATCAGTTTATTAGAATTTCGTCTCTACTGCCCACCAGTTGAAAAAATGTAGTTTTTGGGAAAAAGTTTAAACTTTTGTAACTAATTTTTCATAAAATATATCATAATTACGAGAAAAATATTTTCATAAAACATATATAGGAACTTACTAAACCTCAAATAAAATGATCACTAATAGAGTCCGGAATGTATAATATTTTGAACTAAGAGGCTAAAACTTTTTTTTTTTTTTTGGTCATAAATGAAAAAAATATTTTTAATTTTGTTTTAAAAGTCAATTTTATTGCTATGAACATTTTATTTTATATGTATATCTAGGTCAGAACAAAGACGTGGAAATTCCGATTTCGGTCGGAGCGCTGGTTCCGTTGGTGTACCGAGTTGTTTTTTTTCTGTGTTGTCAACTCCGTGAAAGTGGCGTGAAAGTGGACTGTAGATGGAAACGATGTCGTGAACTTCATGGTGTTCACCAAAATGACGATGATAACAAAAATGATTGACGAATGAAACAACGATTTCTTGTCACGATTTCAACACGAGATGAAAATTCATGTATGAATATATCGTGTTGTAACGTGAACATGAATATATAACGGATGTAGCGTTGTTTTTTATACTGACAGATAATGGTTGAATAATTTCGATTGAGAAGTATAATTATGTACTATGAAGGTATCGGCGGATTGTAGTTTTATCTATGACCATGAAGTTGCATGTATGAAGTAGACTGAACAGTATATATTTTCCACAAAACAGTTAAATTTTTAGCCCCCCATCGAAAATACTATCCACTCCAGCACTGTTAAGGGCCAATCTACTCCGATCCCTGATACTTACCGACATCAGCTACACCTGACTCATAGAATAACTCTTCTACTTCTTCGTAAGGATAACTTTCTTGGACCGCTAAAATTATAAGCTTATAACTTCGTAAGTAATTTGAATTTCGGTCTACAGTTTTCACAGTGCAATCTCAATGTATTTTACTTTGCAAATATATATATATATAATGATTTCGTTTTAACCAATTACCCAATGATTTAGGAACCGGATATTCAGGACCCCAATAATTAGAGTTGAATTCCAGAAAAACAATTTATTTTTTCATTAGTCAAATGTACATTTCGGAACATATGTCCCTTCTTCAGTGACCTATTTAACAATTAAAAATAAGTAAGTTACAATTGTGTTAGGTGTTTTGTAAAAAGAAAAAAAGATTGACAATGTATTTTTCTTTTAGTCTAATACATACATGTTATGAACATTGCATAAAGAATAAACATTTTATTTGAAATCTTAAAGGAAAGAATTTATTTAATTTCACAAAATTAACTATGGAAAATATAATAAGGTATATTGTTAAATAGGTCACTGAAGAAGGGACATATGTTCCGAAATGTACATTTGACTAATGAAAAAATAAATTGTTTTTCTGGAATTCAACTCTAATTATTGGGGTCCTGAATATCCGGTTCCTAAATCATTGGGTAATTGGTTAAAACGAAATCATTAAACTCTTGAAATCCCAATTAAAACTACGTTGATTAAATTTAAAATGTCAAACCTGAAAGACATAAAAAGGAAGTATAGCCTTTATACCAATAAAATTATTAATGAATATATAAATATAAATGTAAAACTTACAAAAATTAAAAATCATATTCTTTTTCTACTAAATTGTAAAAGAAAAAATTTCATTCCCAAATTTATTAAGAATAATATTAGGTTATCCCTTCCATATTTAGAGGATGTAGGGTGTAATAAAAGATTGACATCTGCAAAAAGAAAATTTTTAGTTTCAATCACAAAAATATTTATTAATAATTTATACATAAAACAAAATAAATTGATAAAACAGATCAATAAAATTAAAAATAACCTTATAAATTTGATGAACACAAAGGATTTTGGTCTGCTTGTGACAGATTCTCAATGCATAATAGACAAAACGGATGTACGCTTCAGGCGGAAACAGTTAAAGAAAATCAATAGATTTGAAAATCAAATAATAGATAATATTTCAATCAATAAAGAATGGATTAAAAACTATTCAAATATAATTATTCCGAATGAAGTCCAACTAATACTTGCCATAAGTCCGAAATTTGTTATTGACGATAAAATTTTTAACCACAAAGATAATAAAAATACTATTTTAAATATTTTAAAAGCCATTGAAGCTAATATTGATAAATTTCCAAAAGAAAAACAAAAACCCTTAAAAGAAAAAATAGTAAATATATTACTTAATAACATAAACAAAAACCAATACATTGATCCATTACAAAAATACATTGGAAACTGTTACAAGAAGACCAAAAACTTTATAAAAAATAATAAAAATGAAATTATCATTACAGTCTCAGATAAGGGAAATTGCACAGTTATTTTAAATAAATCTGAATATAATGAAAAAGCAGAAATACATCTTAATGACAAAAATACATACTTAAACATAAGAAAAGACCCTGTGGAAGTTGTTTCTAAAAAAGTCAAAATATTCACTGAAAAATTATACAAATGTAAATACATTGACAACATAACAAAAACTAAAATAATTAAATCAGGAAAAACATTACCAGAAATTTACTTTCTACCTAAAATACACAAAGAGGGAATCCCTTTAAGACCCATAGTAAGTCAAATTGAATCTCCAATTCAAGAATTATCCAAATTTTTCTCTAAAATACTTAGCGAAGCTGAACACAGTGAATTTTCCATAAAAAACTCATATGAATTTGTCAATAAAATTAAAAACATACAATTAAAAAATTCTGAAGAAAAACTGTTTTCATTGGATGTAAAATCTTTATATACTAACATTCCAATTAAATTAGCAACAGCAATCATTAAAAAACAATGGAATAAAATTAAAGAATTCACTAACTTAACTAAAGAAACTTTTATTGAAGGAATAGAATTGATAGTAGAAAATAACTTTTTTAAATTTCAAGATAAATACTATAAACAATGTTTTGGCTGTCCAATGGGAAATTCACTGAGTCCTGTTTTAGCATCTTATGTTATGGACTATCTCTGTAATATCAGCATAAATAAAATTAAAGAATGGGACCCTTCTTTTTTCTTTCGCTATGTAGATGATATTCTTTCTTGTGCCCCATTAACATTAATTGAAAAAATCAAAAACACTTTTAATAATTACCATCCAGCCCTACAGTTCACTATCGAAATTGAAGAAAATAATCAAATTACATTTTTAGATACGTTAATTAAGAAAGATAAATACAATTGTTTAAATACCACTTGGCACAGGAAAACTAGTTATACAGATAGATTAATTAATTTCCATTCCAATCATCCACAATATATAAAAAACAATATAATACAAAATATGTTTCATAGGGCTGTACATCTAAGCAGTGTCAAAAACAGAAAATATGCAATAAAAAAAGCAATATCAATACTAACTAGAAACAACTATCCACTAAATCTAATAAATTCAATAAAAGAAAAAGTTATTCATAAAGCATATAATTCTACAGAAACAAATAATTTTAATTCAAATTCCAATGAAAAAGAAATAAACTATAATAACCTAATATGCTTTCCATATAACAGATTCACAAAAAGAATTAAACCAGCTATAGAAAAATTTAGTGATAACAAAGTAACTTTTTCTTTTACAAACACAATAGAATCAACATATAATAAAAAAAGATCAAAAATTGAAAATAAACAAATGCACAATGTAATTTATAAAATTCCATGCAAACAATGCGACCTTTGTTATTTTGGACAAACTAGTCAAAAATTAAATAATAGATTAACTCAACATAAATATGACATAAAGAGAGGAAAAGAATCCACAGGCTTAGCGGAACATTCAATTAATAATGATCACATCTTTGATTTTGAAAAAGTTAAAGTTTTAGATAAGGAAGCAAACTACAGGAAAAGATTGCTAAGTGAAAGTTTTTTCATCCAACTTAACAATAAAACTAACTGTAATAAACAAATTGAGTCTTCCTTTTTGGACGAATCTTATTTACCAGTCATCAAACATTTGAACTGATCGCATTGTTTACACGGACAGCATTACATAATCAATAATATATTTAAAGTAAACAATAGTTTATTCTAGAAAACATGGACAGACAAAGAAAGCAAAAACATCAAACAAAAACTTTTAATGTCTAGAATTTTCTACGATAGTTTTTTTTAACAATAGAACCAATTACAACAGTTAGTTACTGTCAAACAACAGTACAATTACAATGTACTCACAATATAATTTTTTAAAAAAATATTATTTTATTTAAGACTTAATTATTAAGTTTAATATCTTTAAAGTCAATTATTATATATATAAAACTTTTTAATAAAAAGTTCCTTGTTTTTTCTGTTTATCAATTTTTGACAATTTTCTTATGAAATGCATATTTGGACAAAAATATACAGAAATGTATATGCAAAAGTTTAAATGAAAGGAACTTGAATATAATTAATTAAAATTTTGGTGAGTAAACTCTTGAATTTTCTATTATAATCTTTTTTCTCTTATAATTTCTGTCTTTTTTGACTTACATTCTTATTGTCTGTCCGGATGTTTGTTTAAATTAGAAAACAAAACCTTTTTTTTAATTCCTAATACTGAAAATAAGCTGGTTTTTTCTGCTAATTTCCCTTATACATCGATAATGATATAGATAGACCATATAGTGTATACCTCCACTACAAATAAAATAAAATTTGATAAGTAAATATCGATTAATATTAATATTTATAACATACAAAAAAATTTTTCAATATACCTTATTATATTTTCCATAGTTAATTTTGTGAAATTAAATAAATTCTTTCCTTTAAGATTTCAAATAAAATGTTTATTCTTTATGCAATGTTCATAACATGTATGTATTAGACTAAAAGAAAAATACATTGTCAATCTTTTTTTCTTTTTACAAAACACCTAACACAATTGTAACTTACTTATTTTTAATTGTTAAATAGGTCACTGAAGAAGGGACATATGTTCCGAAATGTACATTTGACTAATGAAAAAATAAATTGTTTTTCTGGAATTCAACTCTAATTATTGGGGTCCTGAATATCCGGTTCCTAAATCATTGGGTAATTGGTTAAAACGAAATCATTAAACTCTTGAAATCCCAATTAAAACTACGTTGATTATATATATATATATATATATATATATATATATATATATATATATATATATATATATATATTAAAAAAAAATTCGAATATTTGAATCGTCACATAAAAATACTGCCTTAAGTTGGAATCCAATCTTTTTTTTATATTTTTATTTTATCTTTTAGTTATTTAATTCAATTTATTTATTTATTTATTTATTTAGTTTTTTTTTTTTGAAAAACAAAATTTGAATGATGATTTTATGAATACTATTATCTGAAAGTAATTTCCGGTATTCTGTTAGTTCAAAATTGAACTATATCTTCAAGTAATTGGGGCCTTATTTTACATTACCCACCATAGTATAATCCAGTGGCGTTAAATTGTGCATTGTGAAGACCAACTAACTGTACAATTTCTCAAAAAAATATTGGAATTTACATTTAAAAAAAAAATTATTTTTATAAATTTCCATAATTTGTAAACGTTTTAGCGACATTAACTTTTCTGTAATAGTTTCCCCATCTTTACTAAAGCTATATGCCAAACCAAAGGTCACTAGTTATTTTCGATGCTACTTATAAGTTAATATATAACCATACTTTTAATTTTGGTACTGGTTGCTTGATAGGCCTTGGCTTTGATTTTAAGTAAATGCAGGATCAAAATAAGACTGCAAGAGCAAGACTGATTTTATTCATTAGTACTTAAGTGTCAATGTACTTCTAACCGATAATATAACAGACGCACACTGTGCACCAAATTTAACTTGGCTGGTGACGTGTACGAGTAAAAGCAATAGTAAATGCTTTAAAAATAAATAAACTATTACAATTATTCAACTTTTTGTACAGCTGTATGTAAAACATAGCTTACCTGGATAGTATTCGTATTTTATACGTTAAATAAACAATTTCATGGTAATCGTAGATAAAGGCATTTACTCAGCTTTTAATTCTTCTCTGGTCTGCGGTACGGATAAAAGACTCAAGCTCTCACAAGTGTGAGATCTCTATCTTTGTATCAACAGCAATGTTACTTATTGCTGTATGAAGTGATTTAGAGTTCAAATTCACCAGTTTCATTAGCAAAGGCGGAACGTGTTTGACGACACATTAATGTAATCTGAGATTTATATAAAGTCAGATGTGTAATGTAACCTCGGTTTACCATAGCGAGTTTCTTAACAAAATTTTAAGTGACCAGTGCCAAAGAAAAGTCTAAACTGTAGTTTCAAATATCACATTTTTATGATAGATAACATTCTGAATATCGAGGAACGAAATTTTTGTGTTAACATGAAACCGCTAGAAAATTAGCAAAAACTTAGCATTATAGACTTTTGAAAATGAAAAAAATTGTTGGCAGTTAATATGTATATATTTAATTTCTTTCAATACCTATTCATAATTATCTTTAAGTAAAAAAATTCTATTCCTATCGTTTCGTAATATATGAAATCTGTTTTATTCTCTAGCTGCCTTCTCAAATAAAACTCAATAGTCGTAAAAACAATTTACTAAATGCTTTAATAATATAAAGTGCAGTGAATGTGTGTTGTTATTGCTGTTATCCTAACTAGAGTAACACAAGTATGAGTGAATACACAATATACACAAGAATTTAGAAATGTCCTATAATGCCTCCATCCATCCTTATCTCACTCATTCGACCATACAAATACATCAAAGTGTAAGAAAGATAGATAACATTTTACAAAATTGGATTTATTTAGTACAAGACAGGCTCAATGTATACATGCTTGGTATAAGTTTGCCTGCCTGTCTGTCCGTGTTGCGCTGGTCTATCTACTCAGTTTGAGTTGAGTCGATGTGCACCTTCAAATTTATAATGCCCTGAAATAATCCATTCGGGGTAGCGTACGTAGTTACTTTTCAAAATTAAAATCTAGCGGCAAGTAATGGACGCCTGTGGACGTCTTTGTCGAGGTGGAGCAGCACCGTGGTAGTACCTACGGATATTAACCGAACAACTGATGCTGTGAGTTTTACACGTGGACTTTAATATAGCTACCTACAACACCCACTACTACTACTGCTAATAACGGAAATGTTGAAGCAATTTTTAAAATTAAAAAATTGTTATTTCAGATATTTTCATGTTCTGTAAAAGGAATAACAAGCAATGTACAAAGTTAGCAGTATAAAAAATTGAGAAAATCTCTTACAGAACAGGGGCGGTCTTAGTGTATACTCTGCTGGGCTGACCCAAAAACAAAAAATAAAATGAAAATAAAAATTTAAAAAATCAAATAGTCTGAAGATGATTCTAAGCTATTTTTCTTAATTATGGCTCTTTGTAAGTATTCACATATACTGTGTACAGTTTCCACTGAATGAAGCTTTCCTGCTATAAAAGTTACCCAATTGCGTTTAAGATTGGCCATAGCTAGACAATGATTCAATATTTTATAGAACGAGAGCCCATGACATCAGATATCCCGTTATAGCGGATTTAAAAATGTTGTGTAACAGTTGATAGTAGTTTAACAAAATTGTGCTCAAACAAAGTGAGCTCAGTATGAAGGGAAAAACCTGCCGGAAGCCCGGAAGGTAGTTTAATTAAATTAATTGTCATGAAAAATTTTTAGTTTCTTCCCATTACAAAAATTGACGAAATTGTTGGTATACCTACATAAAAGATTATATTCTCTTCCAGAAAAATTTGGTATGACAAATCTGTTTCTACTACAAGAATCTGTGGTAGAAACAGAAAAGGGATAACACTTCCTAGAAATTTCCCAAAAGTTTATTTTTGTTTTAAGGTATCATCACAGTGTGATCGGCCGAAAAACAGTCAATTTTCGAAATTTTTTTGGATGGATGGGATGGGGGAATGGCATGAATTTTTTTTTACGATTAGTAGGTACCACTATTTAACAATACAAAAATATTTTTTTTATTCGTTCTTATTTATTTTTTCTAATTATTATAATTTTTTGAAAAAAATGTCTTTAAAAAAGGGCGATATTTGGTGCCCACGATAGCGGTCGCAGTTTTTATCCGAAAAAAAAAAAAATCAAATAGATTATCAATCTGTAGGTAAGCCGCTATGTTCCTATGGGAGTTTTTTACTACGTAACAGTAGTTTTAATATTTTAATATTTTGAAAATATACCAGATATACAATATACACAGATATTCGCTCTTGAGCACAATGCTCAAATTTAACGAGTCTATTCTTTGCATTAGCTGAATAAATAAATAAATCTGATTTAATAATTTATCTGTAAAAACAATTTAGCTTAATTTAAATGAAACATATTGTTTTACAATCTGAAGTTACAAATAACAATTTTAATCGTAAAGTGTTATTATAATTAAAACAACTATATAATATTACGCGTGCAGTATGTTACAGAACAATTCGGTCTACTACTGTTCAAATAAACTTTTCCAAAGATAATAGTTAAGATTGTACCTAAATGATATTGTTAATTACAAAGAGTGCATTTATAAGAGAATAAAAGAGCGATCAGTTGGAGTTATATTGTGAGAAAGTACGAGACAGAAATATAAAAGTAAATATATAAGTTTCTGTTATATTTCATATTTTTAGCGAATTTCCAAAAGTGAAACTGGAAATACGCTATTACAGTAGGTGTCATGACGGGACCTAAGCCCGGGATCATAACAGAAATGTGTTTTGAGGTCCCTAGAATACGAAAATGATATTCACTAAAATTTATATATATATATATATATATATATATATATATATATATATATATATATATATATATATATATATATATATATATATATATATATATATATATATATGTCGCCACGATAACTCTCGAACGAAACGTCTAATGCTTATGAAATTTTGTGTGCGGACTGGATTCTGAATTGGCTCGGCTAAGTTCGTTAGCCAGACACGTCGGATGCCCAGAAGTAGGTTTTCTGGCCATTTTTTATCATTCGATCCTATCATAAGACAGTTCGATTTTTACATCGTTGAAAAGGAAAAAAAAAATTATGAAGAAAATATTCTTATAATTTTCTTTCTATTTTAAGTATTTTTCGAGAAAATGTAAATTTTCACCATTATATTATTCGTTTTCTTTCTTTGTTAGTCTAATAAGTAATTTATATTTATATCTCAGTTCTTTATGAAGTATAAAAATATTTCACTTTTTTATTAAAGAATTTTGTGAGAACAAGTGAAGTCTATTCACATACATGTGTTATAACACACATACATGTATAGAGTTTTGTTTCTCATTTATTGCATTATAATTAGCATGGTTCTATCTCATGTTGAAAAATGTAAATTAAACAGATTTTCTAAGCTAATGTAATGAAGAATTTTTTTTTTTTTATTGAATTTTTAAGTAAACAAGAAATTGAAGATTATGTTATGATATAATATTAAATATGAAACAAAACAAAATATGTACAATGTACATATGTATGCACGGAAAAATATTTTGAATCGATTTTGAAAATTTTTTCACTAATAATTAATAATGTTAAAAAATTAAACCATTTCAAATGGATTTAAGGTATTTTACGTGAGGTCAAGGTTTTCGGGACCTAAAAAGGCCAGAAATTAATTAACCAATCGATTTTAAAAATTTTTTCACAGTTAGTAAGTTAAAGTATTTGAATTAATTAATTAAATGATGTCCGCAAGAAGCTTACGGACTGCCATAAGTTATATGAGATCCTTAGAACCCTTTTCTTACTGTTAGAGTACTAGACTTGTATGAGTTTCGCCAGGATTTACTGATCCCATAATTGTAAGAAATAAACTAAACGATCAATTTTAAGAATTTCTTCACTGTTACAGAGCTAAACTATTTTAGATAGATTTAGAATACATTATGTAAGGGCCGCCAGGGTCCACAGGACCCAAAAGTGTCAAAAATAAACTAACTGACCGATTTTGAAAATTTTTTCACTGTTACAGAGCTAAACTATTTTAGATAAATATCGATTACGTTATGCAAGGTCCGCCTGGGTTCATAGGACCCAAAAGTGTCAAAAATAAACTGCCTGATCGATTTTGAAAATTTTTTCACTGTTACAGAGCTAAACTGTTTTAGATAAATATAGATTCCGTTATGTAAGGTCTGCCAGGGTCCATAGGATCCATAAGTGTCAAAAATAAACTAACTGACCGATTTTGAAAATTTTTTCACTGCTACAGAGCTAAACTATTTTAGATAAATATAAATTACGTTATGTAAGGTCCACCAAAGTCCATAGAACCCAAAAGTATCAAAAATAAACTAACTGACCGATTTTGAAAATTTTTTCACTGTTACAGAGCTAAACCATTTTAGATAAATATAGATTACGTTATGTAAGGTCTGCCAGGGTCCATGGGATCCAAAAGTGTCAAAAATAAACTAACCGACCGATTTTGAAAATTTTTTCACTGTTGGGGAACTAAGCTATTTTAGATAGACATACATTAGGTTATTTAGGGTCCGCCAGGGTCCATGGGATCCAAAAGTGGTAAAAATAAACTAACCGACCGATTCTGAAAATTTTTTCACTGTTACAGAGCTAAACTATTTTAGATAAATATAGATTACGTTATGTAAAGTCTGCCAGGGTCCATCGGATCCAAAAGTGTCAAAAATAAACTAACCGACCGATTTTGAAAATTTTTTCACTGTTGGGGAGCTAAGCTATTTTAGATACATATAGATTACGTTATGTAAGGTCTGACAGTGTCAGTAGGACCTAAAAGTGTCAAAAATAAAATAACTGACCGATTTGAAACTTTTTTACTATTACCGAGGTAAACTATTTTAGATAGGTACAGGTTGTGTTATCTGAGATCCACAACTGTCCTGCGGATGCAAATGCGGCGTAGAATGCTACACAACGGGTTTGGAATATATATATATATATATATATATATATATATATATATATATATATATATATATATATATATATATATATATATATATATATATATATATATATATATATATATATATATATATATATATATATATATATATATATATATATATATATATTAAAGCTAAACTATTTTAAATAGGTACAGGTCTTAGATGAGATCCGCCAGTGCCCAAGATTTGGAAATTCGCTATGTTATGTAGATGCTGCGACAGGGGTAATTTTACTAACAATAAGTATCTTTTTGAAATAATAGTATATTATATTACTTACCAAAATTACCTAAACGAATGTACCAAAGTGTTTTGTTGTGGCTTCGGATGCAGTTTGAGAATCCAAGATTGAAGGCTAAGGATTCTTAAGCATTTGTGACCACAAAAATAATATTTACGAACCGAGTACGAGTAAGTCAATTTTTTCAATTAAAAAAATGAATAACAATTTAAAAAAAAATGAACAAAATATTATTAAAAATTCAGTTTTAATAAAAATGAATAGTAAGGGTTTATCAGTAACTAAATATTTTTATAGAAAAATCTATTTACTAATTGACAATAAGCGATTACTTACGTGCCTAGGAAAGTAAGTAAACTTTTTTTGACCTGTAATTTTTTGTATTTATAGAAATCAGAATGGTAACTGTTAATTATGCGTCAAGTTACCTACAATATATAGACGCCAATTTTTGTGGTTCAAGTGGGACTTGTAGACTTGTAGCGAGTACTTGCAAGGTCAGTATTAACAATCTACTAGTCTCTTATAATATCAGTTTGTGAATTTGGTGTGTAAATAATTGCATTATTTCAATTTTTATGTATTTTTATCGAAATTGTTTCTAAGTCATTTTTTGTTTACTAATCTATGGCAAACCATAAAGTCCTTTAACGTCTCGGTAATGATTCATTCATTTCAAGCATATAGTGTAAAATGTGGATTTTTGCTAGATTTATTATCTGCGCAATTTAGACCAATTTGCATTAGGTAAAAGGCTATATACGCTTTTATGTTCGTATTTGAGACTTATTGTCAGTTACAGACGCCATTCACATTATTTTTTTCATTTTCTTTATAGAAATTTTGTGTATTAAAATTATATTACATAACAGACTTATAAAAGCAATGGGCCAAACTACTATATGATAGTTAGCATGCCGGCTGTCGTCAGAATTTTATGTCATCATACCTCGCAGCGAAGCATCCCCACTTTCTATAGTAATGTACATATTTATAGTTTATGTTTGTATGTGTAGTATAGCGGATGTTAGTATGTGTGATTGTCGTTATGTATATGTTACGAGATGCGCGGTGGAGTGGGTTATGTATATGTTACGAGTACTATCGAACAACTTTATGTATGTATCTGCTACTCTTGATGTACTCACGACCTAACAATCAACAGCCACCTTCTAACAGTGCTTGTTTGCTCTTGTAGAGCCGATGGATGACTAGTCAGTAAGCAGTATAAAATGCAGCTTATTGCAACTTTCGGACCACACTTTTTATATGTACGTTTAATCTGTTCATCTGTGTATAAAAGTTATAAATTTTACAGACGGTGTTTTTCTTTTGGTGACTAATTTTCTTTACGTTAGATATAAGAGCTTTGTTTGAATATTCAAAAGTACATTTTATTGTTCGAAAAAATTTTTCAGCATTAGATAAAATTTATTCATTTACACGAATATATTACTACACAAATGGAAAGTGATTATGGACCACGGAGTAGATAAATCATAGTGATTTTGAACCACTTGGTAGTAACGTTATAGTGATGATGAACCATTGTGTAGTAAGGTCACAGTGATTATGGGCCACTGTGTAGTAAGGTTATAGTAATTATGGACCATTGGTAGTAGTGGGGAGGAACCATCGACAGTTTCCACTATTAACAAAAAGAGATGTTTTCTTTTTTGTTATGGTTAATTTTCGATAAATAATTAAAACTTTTTATAGGGATATCTGTAACATCTAAAGTAGCTGGTAATCTTTGATTTGGCATTTGTGTTCAGTAAAAACGGAAAGACTTATTATAATGTTAAAAGCCACCAAATTTCTTTTAAGAGTTTTTCTAAATCATGCTACACACACGAAAGCATACAGTGTTGTCCTCTAATAGCAAATTCGTAATTTTTTTCACAAAACACTTAGTGATTGTTTGCGGAACATGAGAACTCCACGGGACACAGTTTGGGAAACACTTATCTAGATCATTAGGGTTATTATATGTATATTTGGAAAATATTGTAAACAAAAATATAAATACTATTTTTAATAAAGGTGATTAGTTCCATCCATATGAAACGGTATTAAAATATTACTAATTAATGAAAATCAGCTTCTATTTCAACGCTGGAATTTATATGAAAATTCCTGTAGAATATATACGTTATTGTACATACAATAGAGTTAAATAACAAAGATAGAGTTATATTATTTAAGAAATAATCCATCACCATAATATCGTATCCTCTAAGTTAATTGTTTAGATTCATTACTGGAAGTGTTTGTACAGACACTTCAATTTACATTTCATCTATATAAAGAACATAGCCATAGTCATACGAGTACGTACCATAGAGTAGTATTAGTAATAAGCGTGAGGAGGCTCTGGAGTACCCATATTCAAACTACCTACACCGCCGGGCATTTCTGTCTTTATTTAATACACTTATGCATGTAATGATGATATCTTTATTTAACCAATATTGTTAGGAGTAAGTAGCAACATGAACATGCATTCACTCCCGATCCCGTCCCGTTCGTTACTGTGCGTCCTGTGTTCCTGTTGTTTCACACTACTGCTTGACGTACGGTGGTGGAGCAGCAGTCAGTGTAGGTACCTACTACATACTGGATGTAATGAACAACGTATGGAGGGAGGTCCGGAGGTATGGTGCCGTCTCTCATCCAGATCTCATCTCATCTCTTGTTTGCCAATCTCGCTCTTTCGTCACTTTAATTAACATCGTGCTAAAGTAATCCCAGATACGTACATATTAGGGGGTGTAAAGTCAATGTTAGACTGTTAAATGAATTGTACACAATTTATTTTATTTTTAAATTTGAAACTTGAGAGGGAAGAATTATGAATACAAAATCTTATAAAAATATTAAATTCACGCAAAAGAAAGATGTATCTAATTAATTAAGTATTAAGTCATATTGGAGTAGACAGAAACGAAAATGTAGATGAGTTCGTTAGAAAAGGGGCGCTTACACTTTTAACTGAACCCGAATTTTTCTGAAGAATAGGATGTTACTTCCTTATGACCCTTCCTGGGCTGGAACCAGTCAAGAAACAACTATAAGCTACGAATACTTACGAAATTTCTTTCACGTCACTGTAGACTTAGAGAGGACTCTTGGAAAATTTAATTTGGAAGCTGGTGATAGCAGATTCTGTAAAGGGATTGAGAAATCTCCGCTACTTTTTTTAATAGATTGCAGAAATGAAATCCGAGAAGACTTTGCTGCTTGTCTTACAATTAAATAACAGAAAGAAATACTTCTACCTTGGATGCACTCCAAAGTCTAGAAATTCTATAGGAAAACGTATTAAAGGATGTTCAATTCAACTATTTGAATCAATTGGTTTATGAAAATGGATACAATATCAAAGAGTTTCAATGCATGTAATCACTACCAAAACCAATCTTTGGAATTTTAAAATAATTGGCACTGATGAATAAGGCCTCAGTTTCTTAGTTTGGAGGAATTTATTTATTTAAAAAAAAATACCTTATAATACAAGTTATTTACAATTACGAAAATGTGTCCAAAAATTCGATGATCTTATCGCGACATGAACAATTTTGATTCAATGTTGTTTAAACGCGCTACTATTTTGTGTTTAGATGTTGGCTATATGCTGTTACTGTTAAAAACATTGCAGAGACGATGAGAGAGAAACGATGGTATGGGGAAGCGGGGAAGGAGTGAGTGGGTGGTGGGGTGTAATACATATTACAAAAGGCGGACAAGCGGGTACCCATTCAGTTCATATAAAAGTAAAGGAGAGGTGTTAGGCTTGTTTTAGTTTAATTGGAATGTTGTGTGCTATTAACCGACAACATAAGATACTATTTTCTCTCTCTTTCGTATGTATACAGAGTGTCCCTAATAAAGTTTTCAGCATACGGATTTTGAAAATGGTGAAAGATTTTCGTTAAATTAGGTGAATTATGGAGAACCAATAGACGAGTAAAGTGCTGTCTTTATACTTACTATCCTTATACTTCAAAATTTTACCTAGTTTATGAGTTATAGACAAAAACCCAGTAATTTATTTCACATCACCTATCTTCAAATGACTTTTTTCCTCGTAAAAACTACGGTATTTTATTTGCATTTAAGGTAGTAGTCTGGTAACTCGCTCTGTTTTTCATACCTATTTTTAGGGGCAATTTTTTCTGAGAAAGAACAAATGAAAAGTTTTGAATTTTTAATATGTTTTTATTTACATCCTGTTGAAGAACACACTCATTATATATCTGTTAATTGTTGAGAAAGTTAGGTATTATTCAAAGGTGTAGAGGAATGATCATTACTCAATATCTTTTTGACCAATGAAATCACCGTATTAACCATTATCCAATGGGCTGGCATTTGTTTTGTGTATATGTATCAATTTTTAATTTCAAATATGTTGCGTAGTAACGTTCAAGTAAACTAAGTAGTTTATATTTTGCTTTGATCGTTTTATATACATATTATACAAACATTTAATGAACTTAGAAAGAGATTAAAGTTTTGATTTAAAATTTATATTCAGTTTTATTTAAATCAAAAAGGAAAAAAGTCGTAGAAAGAATTCTACTCGCTTGCAATGGCTATTACCCACTCAGATGCATTAAGACACTCGCCTCGCAAGCTTGGCTCGTGTCGCAATTTCATCTTCGTGAGTAATAGCTATCGTTACTAGCTCGTTGAATAATATACTATTTTTTAGTAAATTAAATTTTGTTTTATTATTATTATTATTATCACCTGAAGTTGGCGCCTCAAAAAAAAGCACCTGAATGGCCTGAGTGATTTTGACTCTTGGGGACACTTGAAATCAAAAATTCTTAATTAGTCTTAATCTATAGATATGTCATTTTGGCCGGACCTAGAATTATAAAATTTTATCGAAAAATAACAAAATGGCGGACTCTGAAAAAAATTTCAATTTCAATTTTCTTTTCCATTTTTTTTTTAAATTGTTGAGATTAGTTTGTAAGATAGATATATCACTTACGATATAAGAAGGAACAAAAAAATTCATTTCTAGCAAAATCTACTTCATGTCCCTTAAGAAAAGAAAACTTCGGGGGTAATTGAAAAATGGATAGCCACAGAAAAATCATAAAAATATTAATATACCTATTTAAATTCTATATAAAAAGTAGGTGCTATCTAGATTTAGAAAAATCCTATAAATATAAAAGCAATCAAATAATTAACCAAATAATTCTGCGTAATTCCTCTATACTTTAACTGAAACTACATTATTTTACCGTTTAAAAGATTCTCAATGCTGGAAATTTTATTAGGGACAGCCTGTATATGTATATGAATATGGATTTACAGTTATTGTCAAAAATATTTAAGAGTTATTTATAGTAAATTATAATAATTATGCAGTTTTCTGACAATTAGTCTATAAGAGACGCCACCCACATCATTATTTTTCGAACTTTATTGATATTTTGATACATTACAATTACATCATGATATGGGTGGGGGAGAAGGAAAGTGGGTAGAGAGCCAGGATTTGGTAGGTATGCATCTACAACCGTCTTCTTAAGGAACTATGCCAATATTCATCTGGAATTGTGAAGGGAAACTGCAGGAAACCTTCATAGTTGGTCATCGGATTCGAACCCTCGACCCACCAGTCCGCAAGTGCGAGCCCCTAATCACGCCTGTTTACTCTGCTGGTTTAGTTATATGTAGTATCCACATTCTATATATACGGTTGCAGCATTATACTCTTATATTGTTTGTTTTTCTTATGTTGTTTCTCTTATATTTTCTTTTTATAGGTACGTATAAACATAAATAAAATACAAACCTCTATATATATATATATATATATATATATATATATATATATATATATATATATATATATATATATATATATATATATATATGTATATGATTGTATTGTATTTATGTTTATACGTGATAACTCTCAAATAAAATATCCAATTCTTACGAAATTTAATGATAACGATTTGATGAAAAGTCCTAAGCTCTTGGATGAGTTCGTCATTCAATGCCACACACTAAATATTTTGAGTTTCCTAGCTGTTGGCGAAAATTTGAAGAACTTGGTTATATTATAGGAAAGAGCAGAAAGTTAAAATTAAATAAGTAGGTTTCTATATTTGTCACGCGATATCGCGTGATTGGCCGTACAGTAGTCGTATCACGCGATATCGCGTGATCGGAAATGAAAATGTTAAAGAGAAATAAAATGATTAATATTTTTAATAATTGTATTATTTAAATTTTTTTCCCGAAAAGGTGAATAATTTATTTACAAAATGTGTTCATTAGATTTGAATAAAAATATAAATTAATTATAGAATTTAGTAAAACTTTAATATTAAATTTGATTTCAGGAGAACATTTGATGTTAGCAGAGGAAACTTCTGACCACTCAAAATAGGCCTCAAATATAAAATTGACGATAATAAAAGTATATGGATTATTTAAAAAGGCACTTAGAAGAAATTGTTTGATTTATTATTTATAATACCTAGGTACTTACAAAAATTATATAATAATAATTTTCTTTATTGAATTGTTTTGTTGCTTGATATCTCTACTTTTGACGAGATTTCCAAAAAAAAAGGAATTACTTTAAAGATGTTCCACCTACTATTAGCAGTGTATCCTTTGAACTAAAGTAGGTTGTTTTCGGGATAATTCGCTATGTTATGTTTACTATATTTCAGATACAGTTGCTCGTCAAACGATCTTATATTCGAAACAAGCTAATCTTCCATTCTTTTCTAGAAACAAACTGCAAATTTAAAATGTATGCAATTGCAATAATGAAAGAGATAAAGCTAAGAAAGAATGTTCCAATATATTTACATGGAAGACGTCAAAAACGTTTGTCGATTCTTATTTTTACCTTTTACACATTTAAATCGAGTGTCACCAGTTTTCAGTTTTTTAAGAAAGATCGATTTTTTTTATTAATCCTCTTCTTATTAAAATTAAAAAGAAAATTGTATTATTTAAAAAAAATAAATGACTTGGAATTTTTTTCTTCGTTCCATGAAATTTGGCAACAATCAATCATAAAAATTACAGTCCTTGTAGTTTTTATTCCTTTTAATTTTTCTGAATATTTATGAAGTAAATGGCCGACATTTTCCGATGAAGGAGCCTTTATTTTTAAATTTTGTGTTATGTTTTTATTTATATCTTTAAAATTGACATTAAAATTGTCAAATAACTTACGTTTTCATTAATTAATATTCTGTTTATTTCTTATCGTTCAGATTTTTTTTAAAATTCTGACATAATTAAGGTGTATGACGTGTATGAGCTAAAATTTTTTGTGTAAATATATATAGTCTAAGATTTTATGTATTTCCAAGTGATTAATAAAAATATTGTGTTACAGTTACTTTTTTTACTTTGGTAGCTACTTTTGTGACATAATCTTGTAGGTATAGTTATTAGTGAATATTAGTGATTAATAAAAATTTATGTTTTCCATTACTTTCCTTTAATTTTGTTACATAACCTGTAGGGTAAAAGCCCCGATTGTGGAACACTATTTTTAGGTATTTCATCAAACTTGCTTATAAAAATTAATAAATAAATTAAACACCCATTTTTTTTTTCTTAATAAGCATGAAACCAAGTTTTTTTAATCCAATGAATATGTTTTTAAAAAATATAACCCAAAAATTTTGATTTATTAATGTTTTGTTTTATAATTTGTTGACATCTATAAAAAAACGGACAGAATATATTAACACCCTTTAAAAAATCAGCATATTGACATCTAAAAAAGAACACGTATGTACGAACATGAGATACATCTAGTAGTATGATGACATCTAGTACTATATAGAATGTCAAATTAAAAAATATAGAATGGTTTAAATATTCGATAAAATAAACGACCAAAATCACAGAATATACCAAAATACTATATTTTGTTTCGCCATATATGTATTTTGGTAAAGTTCTAATCAATTCTAAACTAACTTATCAAAATGGCGACAATTTTTCATTATTAATAAAATTTTGCAACTTTAAATCAATATTTTTTTATTTATCAATTGACGATACGCTCCGAAATAAAAAAAAATATTAAAAATTTTACGATTTTAAAGCAGTAAGTAAATATTTTAGACTCAAAAAGAAATTAAAACTATTTATAATATAAATTTTTAGTTATTTTACGTACATGATTTTAGTTAAATACAGAGGTTATATGTGTACTGAAAGAAATACACATATATATAAATTACATTTAAACCGAATAAAAAGGTGATTTAGCTCTTATAATCTCTTAACTGGACTAATAAAAATTATTTGTATAGTTTTATTGCGCTAACTTCGAAAATTAACTGGAAAATGTTGAAATTTATAAGGCATGTGTTTCTATAAATAAGCATTGATCAACGCAAAAGAGACACATTCAGCAAAAACTGTTTAATATATATATATATATATATATATATATATATATATATATATATATATATATTTCTTTAATTAAGTAAAGAAACATTAAATGTGAGGTGAATTTAAATTGAAAAACAATCATTCTATTAATAATAATTTTTGTTATCAGACGTTTCTTTCAGAAATAACATCATTAAGATATAAATGCCAAAACTGTTTTTCTATTGGATCGCGTTCCACAAACGGGGCTTTTACCCTATAACTCACTAAATTTTTTATTAATTTATTTAAAATAAAATTAAAGTAATTTATGTTCTGTCTTATTTAATTCTTAATATAAATTGTTGAATTCCAATAGGTTTTATATTAATTTATTAAGAAAGTACAAAGGCGATTAATTAATTTACTATACGTCTGAATACGTTTACTTAAAATTTATGCGTATTTTATAATTTATTGTAAGTAGTTGCTGTATTGAGAATTCATCTTATTTTAGTAAATTTAAATTTGAACTATGAATTAAATTACTTAACAATTGAGATTGACTGTCAATGTTAGTTTTAATAAGTGCGTGTTTAAAGGTTTGTGTTTTAAACATTTTGGAATAGTCGATTTCCAGAAATAATTCAAAATTAAAACAGATAAACTAAATAATGACGAAATACAAGTGCTTTTCAAACATTTTAATGTTCCACCTTTCTATTGTTAGTAGAAGTAGAAGGCAGAAGCTATATCAGACAGCATCTACGTAGTTGATGAATGCTCAAAAGATTCTGGCTTTAATTTTTATTTTCTTAGTCCTATGCTAATGAAAGTTTCATTTTATATCAAAGAAACATAGCCATTATAATTGTAAAGAACTATATTTAGTACATATAATTTTATAATCATAATTGTCATTTATAATTAATTAAATTATTAATTTAACGTAGTTGCTCTGAGATAGTCAGGTACAAAAGTAGGTATATCTCAGGGGAAAAATTTTCTTTTATCAAAGATTAAATAATGTATTAATATTCTTAAATTTTTTGTATTTGTATACTACATCTTGTTTGAATTTCCGCGCATTTATGTTGCAGCAGTATAAAAGAATTGTTGAAAAGCGTTGTAAAAACGTTGTAAATTGATGTTTATAAATTATATTTCAAAAACGGCGTAACGAATAATTTTTACTTCTTATTAAATATGGTTTGTAACTTTGTATTTTACAACAAATTAAATTTTTTTCAAATTTCTTTGACACCTTTTGATTTTATTAGAAAAAATAGAGATTTCCCATAAGAGCCCGTGTTAAAATTATAAAACTTTGAAATCGCTTTTCTCAAAATTGAGGTAGTCAATTTTAATCGGAATAGGCTCGTATGATTGATATTGAATTAGATAAATATCTAGAGAAGTTCAGTTAAATTCCTTTAAAAATATCGTTTTATCGACCAACTACCTTAAATAGGTATGTATAAAATTTCTAAATTTTAAATTGTCCGCTTGTCAAATTCATTTTTCTAATTGGCTATTGTAAAACAATAACATCATCAGAAACAATATTTTAGTAGATTTATCCATAGAAATTATATTATTACTTAAAACAAAGTGTTTCTTAAAGTTGCAGCACAGGTATTCTTTAAATGTCTAAGTAATGAGTCATGCTTAAATTTAAGTGAAAGCGAAAATAGAATGCTGCTACGGAGGTATTAGTATTTTCTTATAAATGAAATCATTTTTTTTTTTTTGTTCCCTATCTTACAACTTCTTTTTTGTGTTGATAGTGCTGCCTTTGTCAGTGTGTTTGAATTTTTGCAACTGACTGTAGCAGTTACGTAGCTACATATATTAAGATTATTTTACTCCTGTTTTTTTAAATTAAAATTTTGAATTTTTCCGTCTATAAAAACAAAGAGAGGCAAAAAAATCACGAAAATGTGTTTTATGATTATTTCATAATTTTAGTTTGAAATTTTTTTTCATTTGCGCAATCATTTTAAAAATTATATATTGTAATAAAAAATATGACAGTATACACTAAGGTTGCCATTACATAGAAGAGAAAAAAATATTATACTATATTAGTATCTCTAGTGTCCCATGTATGCTTTTATGTAAGGAATATTTTATTTCTACTAGCTTCTATTTAGGTACATTTTATATAGCTTGTGTAGGTACTAGGAAGTTTTGCTATCAGTTTTAGTTATTTGTGTTAAACTGGGTAGAATATTTAAGAAAAAAAGTTGTAGGAAACTTGTAATTCCCGTGAAAATGACGCTTCTTTCAGGCTGTTGCAAAAGTATGTTTTTACACCGTAAAATTTACACAAACTTCCAGCATTTAACTCAACATCCAACCCAGTTCTATGACGTCTAATAATAAAATAAAAAATAAAATAATATTTTGAATTACATATTTATTTTAAGCTTCTGAAAAAAGATAGATTTCGATAAGGCTTATTTTTCGGTCCTATATCCTAGTATATAGGGTGTTGCCAAATAAGTGTGAAAGTTTTTATGCGATGGTTCCTTGTCGAAAATTAAAGGCAGTCTTTCATGTAAACGAAAGCTTTTAGGCCTTTCCTTGAAAAGTTACACACTTGCATGGAAACTAGTTACTAGTAATAATTATCTATTCATAAACAATGTTGTTGTATTTTAATTTTTTTTATTAATAAACTCTTGTTTTTACGAAACAACATAAAAGTTAAAAAAGTTTTGCAATAAATCGTTCTTTTCAACACATATTTTTAAATTAAGAAATTTTGCTTTGTGAAATAGTTCTGGTAAAAAATGGAATAGGCGTTGTATGTTTCACCCCTTTATCACAACAAAATTAAAAAAAATATATTCATAGGTAGCTTTTTTATTGGTAGAAGACGCTCACAAAATGTCGATTCTTTGACCTATCAGCAATTTAAAGAAAAAAAGAAAAACTAATTTTTCTCTTATTTTTGGTAGGATGTAACTTTTTAAAGAGAAGTCCAAGTTGTTTTTTCCACTGTTATTAGAACGAGAAGCAAAAATCAATACAAATCGAAGTAAGTTGCATTTTCTTAAAACATTTTGCAATTTCGGAAGTAAAAATGAGAATTTTATTTTCAAATACTATTTAGTATAAGAGTCCAGTATTAGTTTCTAAGATATTGTAATTCGTAATCTAACAAAATTATTATTTTTTTTTTTTTTACTTAAGGAGGTATTCTAGTCTAGAGGCTCTATTTTGAGGTGATTTTACGGACATAATAAAAAGAAAGAAAAATAATCAATAGTTTTAGTATCCATTTTTTAAACAGTCTTTTATTGATATTTGAAAAGTATAAAAATGTATAAAAGTTTAAACAGAATTAAAAATTGAAATCGGTACAGGTCGGCAAAATGAAGACTCAAAAAATAAACGTGTCTCCTGGTTGACGTGATTCAAACCCTCCTGGTGATCTGAAGCATAAAATTTTAGTTAATTCTTAACAATTAATAAATAAGGATGTAAAATTAGTTAGCCGTAGCTGATTTGAAAAAATAAATTTTTTCACAAAATGGCGTCCATTTAAAAAAAAAATCATTTTTTCACCTATTCAATATTGGAAATTTTTTAAAAATATTAAAAAAAAATTCCAATACCCACTACGTTGGACCAATTTTGATAGTATTAAGAGGTCTGTACCAAATTTCAAGTAAATCGGTGCATTAGAACTTGAGGTATCATGTCAACCGTATCGAAAAAAGTAGTTTCGAATAATTTATATTAAAAATTTGAATTCGACACTGAAAAGATACACAGTATACAGGGAAAAAATCACCATAATTCCGAAAATAACTCGAATTTCCGTAAATCCTTTTAGAGGCTGATTCTTAAAGGTCTGAACTTTGAAAATATTGAAAAGAAAAACGACAAAAACTATCGTAATTTGAATGATAGCAATATGAACGAAAGGTCAATCACATATTTTAGTAATATTTTTTATATTTTTAAATGAGTTTTAGTTTTTTTTGCGACAAATAATGAAAAATTGATTCCTTTTCTTGTTTTAACATTAAAATCATCTAAAAACGGAACTACTCGTACTTTTACAGTACTTAACTTACAAATAATAATAATAATGATAATAATAATAATAAATTATTCAATATACCTACTTAATTCTATCAACCAGTCAAAAATTTTATGTACTGAAACCACAGAGGTCAAAGTAATTAAACAAAGTAATCACGTAATAATCAAAACGACAAAAATCTGAAAATCTATGCTGTTGTAGATACTCGAAATTATGTCTCGTTCCATTAGCAAAACTCAAAAAAATAAAAATGTGGTATTCTAGAGAGGTCTTTGGAACTGGACAGTATATTTTGATTGTAGATATTTAATTTCTACTGTTTAATTATTTAAATTGAAAGTTTTTAATTTTTTAAGTATTCTACAAACACTTTGTTCACTTTTTGATACCATTAAAATAATTTACTATATTAAAAATTTTATTTTTATTACAAAAGAGTCATAATTTAAAACACATATAGAAAAAATTACCACTTACTGAAATAAAAAAAGAAGCCTTGCCAGCCATAACTTTGTTTTGGAACTGTGTAAACAATGTACGCGTGAGTAATATAGGAATATATTTACTTCCAAATAATTCAATTCCATCTAAACTAAAAAGATTAAATAGCGGTTGATAGGAGAGATATGGTTATTGCGCAGTGTACATCCAGGTGCACATTTATGTTTGTCAATCCATTACCGTAATTAATTAGAAAATGTATGTGTGAGCTACTTTTCGAATTCTTTATCATACATTTGCGCCACCAATAAAGCTCTAACTTGTGTCGATGGAGACTAGTGAGTCTTATACAGTAATATTCAATCCGTCGATAGGATAGCGAATTTCGGTCGATTTCCAAATTTAGCTAAAACTGAAAAGATGTAGAATTTGATTCTGACAAAAAAAAAAAAAAAAAAAAAAACAGCTACAAACAACTAACAAGAGGAGTATCAAACATGGGAATCACGGATTTGGGAGAAATTAATATATGTTGTAGAATATATTTCTCTGAGTATTGTAGTAATAATAACTTAGGCCAATGCGGCTTCATTTAGAAATTAAACGCACGAAAAGTTTCGAATAACATATCGTGTTTGATATGTATCAGTTAGTTGGTATTGTCTGCAACAAGGGCGGCTGGTGGTGTCGTTAGTGTCTGCTCTCATGTATGTAACTTTTTTTAGTATACAAACGGAAAGGTTCTATGTTCGAATCAATGTCTTTCCAACATAATTCTCTTTTTCATTTTTTTTAACTTTTTCAATATTGTACGATTCTATAATTATTTTCTGAAAAAGGAGATATAATATTTTTTGTACATGTTGTACGTTATATGTAACAATAATTTTATGGTAAATTTTAAATTACTGATTTTTTTTTTTAGATAAAGCGATCTTTATTATAAATTATTTATACTATTTTTAGATATTTTTCATTTTATCCTTCATTTAAAGTAATGCAGTTGTAAATTTTTTTATAATAATGACGTAAAAACGAATACAATATCTCCTTTCAAAAATAATTATAGCATCGTCAATGTAATTGACCATTGCACAATACTGAAAAAGATAAAAAAAAAATTGAAAAGAGAATTATTTATGTTGGACAGGCATAAATTCGAACATAGAAAGTTTCTGTCTATATATTATAAAAAAGTTACATACATGAGAGCAGACGCTAACCTCATCACCAGCTGCCCTTGTTGGAGACAATACCAACTAACTGATACATATCAAACACGATATGTTATTCGAAGCTTTTCGTGCGTTTAATTTCTAAATGAAGTCGCGTTGGCCTAAATTATTATTACTACAATACTCAGAGAAATATATACTACAACATATATTAATTTCTCCCAAATCCGTCATTCCCATGTTTGATACTCGCCTTGAAACTATAATCCAATGTAAAAAATAAATCTTATCAACTATTTACACTTACAAGTAAAGGTCCCGAGGCCGGACCTATCGATTTCGATGAAACTTAAATATATTGTAGAACACTAAAAACTAAGGGACACGTATTTTTTTTTATCTGCGGAAAAACGGTTTGAAGGGGTGAAATCGCCCTCCAAAAATTGGGGCAAAAATTTAATTTTTCAAATATCTCGAAAACAGTAAGAGATAGAGCAAAAGTTTAAATTGGCGATATTGCTCTTTTTTAAAGAGCTATCTACTGATATTTAATTTGTTCATATTACATCAACAGGGGTGGTTGGGAGTTAAAATTTGGAGGTTAATTTTGCAAAAAGGGGGTGAAAAATAAACAATATAAAATTTTGTTTATAGATTTGAAATCTACGTCAAAAAATCTAATTGACCTATTTTTGCTCAATGCCCTAATATTAAGTCTAGGAGTAGTTAACTAGAGGGTGACTATGTCGAATAATCGTACTATTTGGGTATTTCAAGAAGTTCTTCTTCATGGAAAATAGCTTAAGACAATTAGAATAACGTAGAAATAAAATTTTCGAATTCAGAATTGTGTTTGAGCAACATTGGAGAGGGGGTGAGTCACCCTCTTAAATTACATACTAGTTTATATACACTAATTTTTGCTATTAACACACTGATAGTGGGTAAAATAATGTCACAATAAGTGGTTCCACTTTAAAATACCCAAATAGTACGATTATTCGACATAGTTACCCTCTGGTTAACTACCCCTAGACTTAATATTAGGATATTGAGCAAAAACAGGTCAATTAGATTTTTTGACGTAGATTTCAAATCGGTAAACAAAATTTTTATATTGTTTATTTTTCACCCCCGTTTTGCAAAATTAACCTCCAAATTTTAACCCCCAACCACCCCTGTTGTTGTAATTTGAACAAAGTAATTTGAATATCAGTAGATAGCTCTTTAAAAAAGAGCAATATCGCCAATTTAAACTTTTGCTCTATCTCTTACTGTTTTCGAGATATTTGAAAAATTAAATTTTTACCCCAATTTTTGGAGGGCGATTTCACCCCTTCAAACCGTTTTTCCGCAGATAAACAAAAATACGTGCCCCTTAGTTTTTAGTGTTTTACAACATATTTAAGTTTCATCAAAATCGATAGGTCCGGCCTCGGGACCTTTACTTATTAGTAGCCAGTTATCTAAACCGTTTTTATTGCTGCGCAAGTGCGTAACAATAATAACAGTGATGCTTAAAAAAACTGTACATTTAAAGGGACCTTTTAAACGGTCATACCAGTTCTCAGTTCAGTTTCAGTTTCCGTTCTCGTTTCATTTCAGTCCGAAGGAAGGTTTGTTTTTACACGGTCCGTTTAATTCTTACTGTTCCCAGTAGTTTCAGTTCTTTGTAAAGTCGGAGTTGCCGCGATTTTCAGGAGAACTGACGTGAGCGAACAGATTGAGGCATGGTGCACTTGTTTACACATACAAATTCTAAGAACTGAAATGAAATAAATAGGTCTATCCATCCCGTCAGTTCTCAGTCTCTGTTTCAATTCGCCTTTCAGATTTTCATTTTTACACGTAGGAAAAACTGACAGTTTGACTGAAACTGAAACGGAACTGGGAACTGATATGACCGTTTAAAAGGCCCTTTAGATATAACTGTAAGCGTTCGGCAAGTTGCGACATGATTATATTTGCACAAATTAAGGCGTGAAGAATGTTGATCCGCAGTTATCAATTATGTATAACGGTTGCGTAATATATGAGCGCAGTGGACTAACACTTTTAAATTTATATATATTATTGTTCACAATATGCTTCATCTTATATATGTTGCAGCGATATTGCCAAACCGTTTTATTATAATAACTCTAATCAAATTATAAAAAAAAAAACGCCGTGAGCAGCGGGGCCCCATCACGGTAGTCGAATTTTCCCCTTCATCTTCGGTATTGAATGTCTACAAGCGAAATGTGATTGAAAGTCTACAACCGAATTGTCATTTTGTTGGTTTCAAAACTGGCGATGAGTGTTCGGCTCATCGAGGCTTTAAAAAAAGGTTTTAAGTATTTAAGGGCTGTATCTCAGTAAATTTCAATTTTGTGCCGAAAACAGGTAGCAGAAAAAAAACCAACACAATTCGTACGAGGGCATTCCTGCCCATGTTTATCCGCTAATTGCCTTTATGTTTTAGTTTTAAATATTAAAAAAGGACCTTAAATAGTAAACTGGAAGGCCTTTATAAAGATATTTTTTCTTTCAAAAAAAAATAAAAAATAAAAAATAAAAAAAAAAAAATAAAAAATTATTTTATAAATAATAAAAATCCAAAATTCCTACTTTATATGTATGTATACATATAGAATTACTTATATGTAATATAATATGTATGTATGCAACTACCTATATGTATGTATTGCTTTTGTTAAAAAAGTAAATTCATTTTTCTACTTCTGTTGAAGAACACACTCATTATATATCCGTTAATTGTTGAGAAAGTTAGGCATTATTCAAAGGTGTGGAGGAATGTTCATTACTCATTACTCTCTTGACCAATGAAATCACAGTATTAATCATTATTCCATGGGTTTGCTTTTGTTTGTGTATATATGTATGTATCAAGTTTTAATTTAATATATATTGCCTAGTAACGTTCAAGTAAATAAAGTAGTTTATGTTTTGTTTTAATCGTTTTATACATAATATACAAACTTTTAATGAAATTAGAAATAGATTAAAAATTTGATTTAAAATTTATATTCAATTTTATTTAAATCAAAAAGGAAAAGAGTCGTAGAAAAAATATCGTATTCTACTCGCTTGCAATGGCTATTACTCACTCAGATGCATTACGACACTCGCCTCACAAGCTCGGCTCGTGTCGCAATTTCATCTTCGTGAGTAATAGCTATCATTACTAGTTCGTTGAATAATATACTATTTTTTTTTAATTTTTTTAAAATTACTATTCGCCTACTGTATGCTAGAATAAAAGTAATTCATTTAAAACACATTTACAATACCACTCAATTCCGATGTAAAAATGGGAGAAGTGGGTGGAAAAGTAATGTTTAATCCCTAAAAGGCACTAGCTGGATACTAACTCAATACACGTACAAAATTTCAGCTCTGTATGTTTTCTTAGAAAGCTTCTAGACGTGTTAGAAAAAAAGCAAAAAAATCAAGGAAATATTGGCGTAAAAATCGTGGGAGTAAGGGCTAAAAGTTGAAACCTCCAAAAAGCAGTGGCTGGCTATTAACTTAACTTGTACACAAAATTTCAGCCCTCTAGGTTTATTTGGGTGACCTGTGCGAGTGGTACAAACTTCGAAAACGTCAAAAAAGCATGAAATTGTAGCTTAAAAATGAGGGGGTGGGGGTAAAATATTAAAACCTCCAAAAAGAATAACCTAGGTATGAACTCTATCAACGAACCAAATTTCAATCCTCTACGTTAATTCTGGGGGGCTGGGGGCGTGTTAGATCTAGCGAAAATCGTTTTCCACCTCTCTACTCCCTCCAAATCACTCTAGGAAGCTGAATTTTGGATATGTTGTAGATAATTGATCGAAACATTATTTAAAACAGGTTTGGAAAAGTTTTATTGTTTTCTTACCCCCCACCACCCCCTTAAAGGTCGGGTCGGAAAAAAATTTGACCCCACTTTGATAGTATGAGGTGCCTCGAAAATGAGCCCCATTTACCAAATTTCATTTCTTAACTTCCATAGGGGGGCCCTACACAAATTAAAAGGTGGCGGGAATATATATATATATATATATATATATATATATATATATATATATATATATATATATATATATATATATATATATATATATCAGACATCTTTTTTTTCTACATAATCGTGTTCTACGGGTCCGAAAACGGATAGCGCCCCTACTCTCGCCTCTCGCAGCTCTTGTCGTATAGACTGTATAAGTCTAATTTTTCGGAGAAAATTCGACTAAAAAACGAAATATTGGCAATTCATTAGGTTTTTTCCAATACATCTAGCAAATTTCAGTGTTATTATAATTTCGTTAGACATATCTAGAAAAATTGTTAAGTATAATGCTTTTTGACGACATAACTAAATCAACGTACAAGAAAATATTATAAATATAAAAAAAAAAACATTATATGGGTACGAAACTAATAATGTCAAAACTATTGAACCAGTTTCAGTCAAATTTAATTTAGATATTTATATGCTTTCGACTAACCGATAAGAATTTTTTATCTCGATTAAAGGTTCCCGTGGGATGTGAATACTAAAATAATAATAAATAATGTCTTAACTATACTAAATCCATTTCAACAAGTTGGGATACTGATATGGCTTAGAATAACTAACAGGATAATTTATATCCTAGTTGAAGTTTCCTGAGGGATATGAATACGAAACTAATCAGTATCAAAACTACAAACCGATTTCAATCAAATTTGATATGGATACTCTTACGCTTTGGAAAAACAGAAAGGGAAATTTTTATCCCAATTAAAGGTTCCCAAGGGAAACAAATTACTTAGATCAAAAATAGTGAAACTATTTCAGTTAGTTTTATTATGGATACTTATATACTGTGAAACAACATACAGGAAAATTTTCATCCGGATGAAGTATTCCCACGGGAAACAAAATTATTCAAAAAATTATTCAGTCATGTCAGAACTATTGAACAGATTTTAATTAAATTTAATTTGGATATTTATATATTTAGAATAACTGATGGAATTGTCTATATCTCGACTGAAGTTTCCTAAGGGATAGGAATATGAAACCCATTAATGTCAAAACTACTGAATCGATTGCAATCAATTTTGATATGAAAGTGTATAAATTTATATACGAAATAAGACTGAAATCATTTAATAATTTTGACCTGTCTGAATAATTTATTTTGTATCTCTGGTGAGCCTTTAGTCGGGATACAAATTTTCCTTTCTGTTATTCCAAAGCATAAAGGTGCCCGTTACTAAATTCGATTGAAATCGGTTTTGTAGTTTTTATACTAATTAGTTTGGTATTAATATCCCGCAGGAACCTTCAATCAACATGTAAATTATCAGTTTTTTTAAGCCATATAAATATTACTACTAAATTTTATTGAGATCGGTTTAGTAGCTTTGGTACAAATTAATTTGTTATTCACTTCACAGTTTCTCAAAAAGTGTCTAGCGAAATTATGATAATACTGAATTTTACTAGTTGTATTCTGAGGAACATCATCCGTTGATAATAATCAGTTTTTTTACAATTTGACTAGAGTTATTATAATAAAACTTTTTTGACAAAATAGCTGCAACATATATATATATATATATATATATATATATATATATATATATATATATATATATATATATATATATACCTATATATATATATAAACGGCAAAGTGTGATCATGTAAAAAAGAGAAGATTTGTAATCACATCATGTAAAAAAAAAAGAACCACATAAATGATAAATTTTTTAAGACCTTTTGAAAAATACCTTATTTCTAGCTATAAAAAATAACGAAAATAATTATGAAAAGTAAGAAATATTGTCAAAAACATACGGCGTACATAATATAGTATTGAAAAAATGTACTAACAGGGTTCAGTGATATTATTTAAATTTCCGTGGTTTATAGGGGAAATTTCTTAGGTTATTGACACCCATCCTTTGCAGCGATAACTAAAAAGTGCATTAATTTTCCAACTTATCATAAAACAGTAAATACCTTGTTTATTACTGTTTGCCTTATTATTTAAAATGTATTTTTTAGCAACTATTACGCTGCCGGAAAAACCTGATTTTTTTTTTTATAATCTATGGGTCAGTATCTACTAACCTTATTAAAATCAAAACTTTAGCTATATTAGAAATTTAGAAGATTAGAATTGAGGGGCGAGGGAGTTCGAGTACGATAATCTGTAGAAAATTTTGAGTTATATTATTAAAACAATTGGCTCAAAACTTATAAGAAAAATAATTTTCAAAATCTCTAGAAGTGGCTCTTTCAAATTATATCTAACACGGTACATTACTTAAGCATTTTGGGGTCCCGCTCTTATTTTAATCCAAACTAATTTTTCCTTAATTATATTCTACTTGAATTTTAAATACAAATATTTTAAACTAACTCTACCTGCGACGTCGTTCGCGCATAAAAGAAATGAGAAGTATATAAGTATAATAATTATAAAGCATTTGCATACAACAATATTATAGTTAGTGTAATGCATGCACATTCTCAAAATGGCTTTTATATTTTCCCGAGGGAAGGAGACATTTTACCGGATTAAAAAGTATCTTATATATTGGCGCAGGTAATAAATTATCACCACACCAAGTTTCATAAGAATCCGTTCAATAGTTTTTGCGTAATGTGTGCATATGCTCAAAATGGTTTTTCTCTTTTCCCGTGAAAATGAAACATTTTCCGGGAGTAAAAAATATCTTAGATGTTGTCCCAACTAATTTGTTACCACCACACCAAATTTCATCAAAATCCATTTAATAGTTTTTACATAATGTGTGCATATGCTTAAAATGGTTCTTCCATTTTCCCGTGTGAATGAGACATTTTCCAGGAGCAAAAAGTATCTTAGATGTTGACCCAGGTAATAAATTATCACCACATCAAATTTCATTAAAATCCGTCCAGGTTTTTGTGTGATGCGTGAACAGACAGATAGATAGATAGACAAATGAAAATTTTAATAATCGTTGTTTTGATATCTACATTGATAACTATTTACAGTACCTACCAGAACAATTTCCAAAAAATATTCCATGTACAGAAACGGTCTCGTTACAGTTTTACTATATGTATAGATTATTTTTCTAAAGTGATGTTTAAAAGTAAATTATCAAAAAATAATAATTAAATAAATGAATTTTTTTCGTAAGTAAAAAATAATGAAAACATTATATTTTTTTATTCAAACGTTAGTTAATAATAAACCAATGTTAAAAAGATTTTAATTTTATAATAGAAATTATTACTTCAGTAAATTAATATTGAAATAAATTATTAAATAACATTTGAGTTTACCGCTTTAACAATCGCGTTAAAGCAATCATCTAGTATGCCATCAAGCATGGTGTCAACGTACCTCTCTTTACTCTGCTGATAAAATAATTAAAATTTGAACTTTTTTAAGTAGAATCTTTCGTTGTTAACAAAATGTCTATTTTATACTTTTTTAAATTTTAGTGTAGAAATAATTTTTATTTTAAATATTTTATGGAGTTGGTATTAAATTATAAATTTAAAATTGGAAATATGTATTGTTTGTCGAAATTACTTCAACTGTCTATCGAAACTGTTTATCGAAAAGTTATCAACTGACGTTTATTTATGTAGATAAGCAAATAAGGTAAAAAGTAAATAGTGGATATAATAAAATAATGTTTTTATTTTTATTTTCTAGGTTTTTTAATGGTATCTTACATGGAAATTAGAATATGTTAGTTAAATTATAAGCAAATTGCTTGTATGATTTATTGAATGGAGACATCTTTAGTTTAATGTTTTGTGTAACATAAATGGAAAATTGAACATTTAAATAATTATCGTGTGTGAAGAATTGAAATATTAATTAACAGTTATTAATGATAATTAAATTCCATATAAAATAATACATGATATTATATTTGTATAAAAGTGTAAAATATTTAAAACAAATTGAATTTTATTTTTGGTTAAAATATACATCGTTGTGATTTCTGTTTATACATAGTTACTGTTTCAGAAATTTTATTTTTTATTGTGTTTTCATCCATTTCATAGAATTCTACGTTAATTTCACATTCAGTTTTAGTTCAAGTCCAAAAAGTTTTATGGACCGTTTTTTTCATTAAACACTTCTGTATGATTACAAAAAAAAAGTTAAATTATAAATTTAATGACACTAAAGGATACTTTATACGTATAGTGCAAAAAATAGACAAATTTACATTTGTTATTTTAAAATAAAATGCAATTTATATAATTCAAGAATTTTTTATTAGGAATTATAACAATGATATTTATTTTGAATTTATTATTGGCTAAAACTGACAATTTTTATGAAAATAATTATTTGAAATATAATAATATCAAACTAAAAAAAAGATAATATGAGGCGTTCCAAATTAAAAGTGGTTTATTTTACTTTTGGTCGAAAATGAGTTAACGATGAAACTGGATTTTTCAGTTTTTCATTGCTTAGTATGTTAATCAAAAAGGGATTTTACTTCAAATTATAGTAAAACTAACTAGTAAGTTGTGATAAAACTTGTCTTTTCCATTTTTTTGTTAAATAACTCGTCTTACATGAATTTATGCGAGTTTTGTTTTAGAACACTTCATATTATTTGAATTAAAACAAAAACAAAATGACAATTTTGATTTTGACAATCGTTTAGTTGGTTTACAGATATATGAAGACGCATTTATACTGGTAAATAATATAAAATATTTATTCGATTAAAAAACAATTGCAGTCTAGTTGATACTAGACGTCTTTATACATATTCCGGGAAACATAAACATTGCCCTACGATATGCGTATAATTAAACTAAAGAATATTTAACATGTTATACAAGGACAAAAAATCTTTACCCCGAAATTTTGAAAATTTTTTAAAATTTTTCTGCAGAATGAGTCAACCTTTCTAATGTCATTTTTAATGTACTTTCGATTGATCAAAAAAAATCTTTCGAATTCTAATGTCTTTAGCACTTAGGACACTTTTGTCAAAAGTGCCCAAAAAGCCTACTTCTGGACATCCGACGTGTCTGGCTAACAAACTTAGCCAAGTGAATCCGAATCCGGAATATATATATATATATATATATATATATATATATATATATATATATATATATATATATATATATATATATATATATATATATATATATATGTGTGTGTGTGTGTGTGTGTGTAAATTTTAGTGAAGTAGATTTTCGAGGCTCCAAAACAAATTTCTGCCATAGTCCCGGACTTACTTCTTACCAGTGTTGGGCAAGATATCGAATTTTATTATCTAGATAACAGATAATAGATAACATAATTTAAAACATCTAGATAAAGATAATAGATAATTGAATCGTTATCTAGATAAAATTTTAGATAACAGATAAGACAATATTTACAGAAATAATGCACTACGTCAGTGTTTCTGAACCGCCCATCCGTGGACTGGTGCCGGGCTACGAAAGCAGCTCACCGGTCCCCAGAAAGATGTGTTTATTATTTATTATTAATTACAAAAATGTTCGAAAAAGGTTTTTGGCGACAAAATTACATGTTTTGGAATTTAGTTTCATTATTTACGGCCCATGATAGCACACGTAGAGTACAACATTTTTTTTATTTCAAAAAAAGTGCTTAAAAAGTGTCGGTATTTATCTACATTATATGATCGACCAAGTGGTCTGCAAACGACATTTCATATTACACGATTAAATGTTATTCCAACTAATGGTCGAAATGAATCCAGGCCATAAGAATTCTGTTTACAATTAACGAAAAGTTCTTTAACATTTCTCTAATGTTTAAAAAATTGTCGATACTTATCTAAATTACATGGTAGACCAAGTGGTCGAAATACGACATTTCATATTACACGACTAAATGTTATTCCAACTAACGGCGAAAATGATTCTAGACAACATAAATTCTGTTTAAAATTAAATAATTACTTTTAAAAATGTTTGAATTTCTGAAAGTGTTAAAATTTATCTGAATTATATGGTCGGCTAAGTGAATAATAGTTATGTTTAATAATAATTATGTGAATAATAATAATGGTGAATTTTGCCTCAATTTTCATTTTTTAGGAAAAATAAAGATGTATTCTTATTATCTTATCTTAAAAATATCTAGATAAAAGATAATAGATAACGGAAACGTTATCTAGATAAAATTTCAGATAACGTTATCTAGATAAGCACAACACTGCTTCTTATCATAAGAGCTGCTGTAATAGCTGAATTTCCAGAATGGAAATCCGCCAATAAAAAAGATTAGTGAGTAAGCTTATCGATAAATAAAGCTTATGATAAGAAAATATTGACAAAAATTTTTTTAGGAAACTACCGAGGAGGAATTACCTTTACTAAATTATGAAATTCACGCCAGCGAAGCCGGGTGAAGTAATATATAAATCTTTAACAAAATAAAAAAATATTCGTTTCTTTAAAATCTTATAAAGCTGGGAGAATTAGTTCTTTGAAATAACTGAAGTGCATTTAATTTTAAAGGATATGGGATGTTAGATTCGAAGTTTATGGGATATTAGATTCGAAGAATCTGACTTAGGTACACAAGGGAATAAATTGCCTAGTAAACTATAATAGAAAGGTGGCTTGTATGGTAAAAAATTTGAATACCACTGGTCTAGTACGTTTAATGAGGTGGTAGAGCTTTATTAGTTAGTCGTGGCTAATTGACACAACGTTTTGTTGTTTCATTCCTGTTGATGTTGAAATCGATCTTTTGATAGTTACTCGTTTAAATAATCGAATACTATTTGCAGTACGGCAAAATATTTCCACTCGTGCTTGACCTAAGTGAACGTCTGCCAGGGACACTATAATAAAGTGGGGGTCAGTCAAAATGTTGTTAGTCAGTTCACTTATCATCATCATTGGAAGTTGAAAAAGGGGTTATAACGGGAGGCGGTGGATGATGCCGAAGGTAGATAAGTGGGTAAACGATACATGGGTGTTGTATATCAACTGTTGTTACTGTTGCTCTTCGAACTGCTCTCGAAGTATTCAGATATAATATTTAAGCTGGTTCGCTGTATATGTTCTTGTTTCACTGCAATCGGTTTTCGAGGCATAGAACGTTGATGTAAGACTACCAAATATTGTGAGAATTAACTTTAATTTTTACATGTTAAGCAACGAAGCAAATTATATTTATTATAAATAAGTTGAGTAATTTTTTCAATAATCTTAGGCTGAAAAGATTATCAAAAGTTTTATGGCTTTTTTGGAGCGATAGAACTCTTGATAGGGTTATATTATGTGATATCAAAAATAACAGAGGGACTTTGATTCGATCGATATTTCTGTTCAGTGGATTGGTAAACTATTATTGCGTGGTTGACACCATAACGATGTTTAAAAAGTGTGGGGAATTTTTATAATAATGTATTAAAATTTCATTAAAAAACAAAATAAAAAAAGAAAGGTAAAAAACGTAAATACAAAACGGCATAATTTTAAAAGATCGTTTAAAGAGCTAGTCTCCTCAACTTGAGGGTAGGATACCAAAGCTTTTTTTATTTTAATTAAGCATATGAAATATAAAAAGCTATTTATTTACATTGATAAACCAACAATAATTGACGCTTTAGAAGCCAATATAACTCCTGTAATTGTCGAAATAAGGCCCAAGTGACTTTGGTATGTAAGTAAGAACTGATAGAATACGGTTTATCGAGGTAATTGTGGATCGTGATGGACATGTACCCGAAACTGTTTTAAAAAAGTAAATGCCATAAATTTAGGTTTCAAACACAGACCAATGAACACTATTATATTATACTACTAGACAAAGCGTAAAGGCAGTTTGTAGGCATTTTTCTTGATGCAGTTAACAATGAGACGGGTGAAATTTAAGGAATATAATATAATATCAATTTCTGAGCGAATGCAACTATAATTATTGTAGGACATAATTTGTATACGTACGCATTTTGAAAATAAAACGAATACCACTTACTTTCTTTCACAATTTTACAGTTTCTTCTCAAAAAAGTAAAATTTTATTACCAATATTATACTTTTATAATAATTATTTGAAAATGTTACTACGGATACCATTGATTATTGCAAAATATTACAAAATACTATCCGGTCGTATCCTTATCGTATCTGGCTGTCTCAATTATACATTTACATAATTAGTCTACATAATAAAATATAATATGTTCATTGGTTTGTGGTTTCAAATTAAAACTATTTAGAGCCCCCGCCCACCCAAACTTAATTAATATGGTTTTTATTTCAAATTAAAACTTAATCATTCAAAAGTAGATACTATATTCACATGCCTAAATATTATTAAATTAAAAATGGTTTTGACCAGTAGGAGTCCTTATATAATTACTCAAAATGATTATAAATGCTAATTTTACTATTTAAGCTTTTAAGGGTTCATATTCAATTTTTCAACGCTGAATTTCATTCCCTTAAACCATTTAACGGGATAGGGCTCGTGATCAGTTTTAGCAATCTAGTGAACTCAGCGAAATTTAAAAATTTATTGAAACTTACTGTTGAATAAGATTTGTAAATAATAAAACAAATATGGAATACCATAAAGTAACACTAAAAATCAGTGAATAGGAATAAGATTTTTTATTAAACCCAAACTCAGATGAATTACTTAGTTTTATAACCATTGCGGACAATAATACAGTTGCCTGGACTGATGGGATCGCGGCAGTTAAAGTCTGGTTACATCAGCACGTTCTTATACAGCTTCTATCCTGATGGTTATAAAATAATAAAGTAATAAATTAAACTATGGTATTACCACACAACTCTAATAGTATTTTTCATATTTTTTTTTGTATAATTAAAAATTTACCAATTTGTGTAATTATGAAATGAAGTTGAAAAATTGAAGCACTTTTTAAACAGCAAGTCCTATGAAAGCTTTAAACTTATCAGTGTAATATCGTTTAATTTTTGACATAAAGTGAAAGGTTTAATAACGAACCAACGAAGGGACAAGTGAGCAAGTGGTGCTTTTACTAATATTACTACCCCATACGTATATATATATATATATATATATATATATATATATATATATATATATATATATATATATATATATATATATATAGTATGCAATATGCGGTATATACTGCCGTGGTATCGTATGTACATATATAGAACCCATCAGCCACTACTTTTAACTCAAATGCATATTTTATGAAGCACAAAGATATTGCTTGCTCCATCACTGAAATAACTTTTTAATTTGTTAGCGAATACCATTTTTATATATCATGTCAGGGATATAGGTAGCTGTATACGGGTATCGATATATCAACTTTCAAAAATATTCATCTAACGTGTAAAAAAAATTGTACAAGTGCGGGCTGGACGACTAATATTAAGTCAGGATTCTTATGTAGCTAGAATTTTTCTTAGCTTTCGGAATAGAATATAGGAATTAAGTTATTGGCCCAAGCTATCTGAAAGTAGTTACTGTCGTTCCTATTTTATATTTTTTTCCAGAGTTTTTAGGTTCAAAGTTGACTCACAATGACCTTAATACCCAGTAGTCCATAATCATTGTGACCGTACTACCCAATGGCTCATAATCACCATTACCTTACTACCCAGTGACTCATAATCATTGTGATCTTACTACTGAGTGGTCCACCATCACTATGACTATATTATATTACCTAGGGGCTCATAATCATTATGATCTTACTACCCAACTTCTGTTAAGTCTGTCTGCTCTTTAGTTTAAGCCTTTTTTGGGTCTATAAAACTCTGACGGACAATATTGACCTTACGTTAACTTCTCTCATAATTCAATAGCATTTGGAAAGAAATTTCTCCAGAATTCTGGCCAACTTAATATAATATCAGCCTAGAAAATTTGAGGTTATTGCGAGCTTTTACTGCAGATACAAGGTTTTCTTTTTAAGTTACAATAAGTTACATAGTTACAAACAATGTTCTTTCAGACTTTTTGCAGTTATTTCACCTCCCCCCACGTTGTCGATACTCACCACGGGAGATACTACTCTTGTCAACATTAAGTCAAAATCATCGCAAATATTGTGAACTAGTAGATTATGTTGTAATGAATTTTGGGAATCATCAACTAGTTCAAATTATAATAAAGTATTATTGTCTACAAATATAAGCATAATATTTCTGTGCTGAATATTTTTGAAGCATACGGTAATCTTTTTTATTGAATCACGTATAGGTTATAAAATCTTTATATGCGACCATTCCAAGCTATTTAAGTAGTACTGAAATTAAAAAGTGATTTAAAAAATTGTGTATATGAATGAATGAATGTCTAATATCAATAAATACTACCGCAAGTAAGCAGGTATATGAATACTTTTTAAATTGATTGTATATTTATAGCTTATTTTATGTTTATATACGGACATTGTGCCATATAGTGACTCTAATAGGATATATAGACTGGACATGGAGGGTTGTTATATAAAATTGATATGCAGTATAAAAGGTTGTCAAAACAAAATCTATTTTGCTGTTGGTTGATACATTTTTTTCTTTTTTTTTTGAGGAAGAGGAAAGTTCAAACGTTCAAGTGACGTTGAATACCCATTGCAGGAAAATTAATTTTTTAAAACAAATTTTGAGGACATTAAGCTTTAATAAAAAAAATTATTTGATTAAGAGGTTCTTACGGAGTAAAACAAAATAAAATTAATCTTTAAAAAAAGTTCGGAATTTATAATATCGTGAAATCAAAATCGTGGTGTTTGTAGTTCAATAGTCAAAAAATGTGTATGACTTTTTAGTCGAATTTTTACCAAAGACGTAGACTATTGCACTGTATGCAAGGTCAATGGATTGAGGTGGGGTTGATTTTCATATTCGTTTTAGAATCAGCAGAACACGATTCTGTAGAAAAATTTGATAGGTAATAGGGGTTCTTCATGGATGTAAAACAATTAGACTGTGTCACAAGTCATCCTGTGATGCGTCTTACATTTTTTTCCCGGAAGTGGCTAAAGACACGATTTAAAGCTAAAGACACGGTTTTGAAATTGTGCCAGTACGCTTAGAAAGAGTGGGTAAACAGTTATTAGTAATTATGTTTATGGTTTTGAATTACAATTTAGGTTAAAAAACTAAAACGTTCGAAAACAGTCACAAAGTCATCCTGCGTTACATTCAATGGTACAACTATCGTTGCCAAAGGTTTTTGTTGACATTAGATGTAGGTACAATCTCTCCACTAATACTTGATATAACTCATAAATTTTATTAAAATTTAATTGCTCAAACTGTTATTCTTTCAACTTATTATGATGTTATAACTTTATTCAAATTTATATCTATAACTAGATGTGTTTACATATTTTGTATTATAATGGAAGTTAATAAAAGTTTCTTTACGTTGGCTACACTGTTCACTGTATAAATGTATGAAATAAGATATAAATAAATTTTATTTTATTTTTGTTGGCAATATTTGTTGTTATATTATTTATACAACAATAATAATAATAACCTTAACAATTTTATTCATAATTATACTTAACACAACTTGGTAGAGTGTAGAGGAGCAACACAAATAACTATTAAAACACCCTACTATCCTTTTCTACACATTGATGTACAGTATATATTCATCTTTTACTAAAAGGATGAACGACGTATGATGTTGTATATTTTATATTTCGTTGATGCTGCAATACATAATATTTTAATTGCATATATATGCTATTATAGCGGGTTGTTATATTGCAATGAGTCACGAGAGTGAAAACTTAAAATTTCTCGATTTACAAATATGGAAAAATTATGTACGGGATTTATGGTTAGATACGCCAGTGAAGCAGGCGTATCTTATGTGAGAATGGGGGTAGTTTCATCCCTTGTGCAATTTTGTTTGGGTTTCTTTGATTACTAAAGGTAGTGGTATCCTCTGAAATGCGTGTTAGGAGTCAAGTTTCATTAAAATTGGTTCACACTTTTCTGAACGGCTTACAAAAATATGATTTTTTAAGTAAGCTTTGAACACATAATACATAAACCAACTTCTTACCTCTATACTAGCAAGATCACTGTGGCTAAAAGATGACGTAAAATTTCGTTCCTCATCAAACGTACAACATGCAACTACAATAAAACTCTTATCTATGTACACGGATCTACGCTTGTGTGTGTATCATATGTCACATACACAAGATAGGCGGGGTGTGCATTGTGTACGTACATATAATATGTATGTATTCGCTCATTGTTGGAAAATGGTTGAAAATAATGACAAACAATCGATTTGAATCGATATTGGCACCGCTATAGCTGGTACAGGACTAAGTCACTTTGAGTGGTATCTTACCAGTTTGACACACTATTCTGTCCACAGATTTTTATATACCTATACGTTTAGGGATTGGTTTTGAACTTCTCCCACGTGTAAAGGGTACATTCTGGTACTTAAATAAGTTGAGTTCAATCGTCTTGAACCTCTAGAATCCTCTATATTTCAGGAATTTTTGGACAGCTTGTATACATGTTTCATTTTTTGTACACGATATCATATTATTGAACATACCTTACCACCCATCTCTATAGTATTTTAACAGCACCAAATAGCACCTCATTCATTCTGCAGCAAGTACATAGCCTTCTTGATTCCTCTCTCACTAACAACTATTATAGTTTTAATTGAATTTGTTTCAATATATAATACAAATAAAGTTTTCAGTAGGAACGAGTACCACAGTACCAACAAAATAATACAATACCATCATTACGGCAGTACTAGAACTGCTCCACATGTATGTAGAACCTCTGTACTGTTAGTAGATAATATGTACATATGTAGACCCGTATTGTACTCACATTATTTATTATACAAAAATACACTTGAACAGAAATATAACATAATATCAAGAACAATTACTAATAATACTTAATAAAATAATTATAATTTATTTAATGAATAATAAAGATGAGGAGCGTGGGAAGTGGAGGGGTTGGCGTTTGAGGAATGAGGGACGTTTTATTTCATTTTATTTTATCGTGTATACTGTATTATATACATTTTACCTTAATTAATTTTATATCATTGTTTTCATCATAATTACTTTCAATTATACGTATTTTAATTCAATAGGCTTTACTAAAATATTTATTTTCAGTTCCACCTACAACTATAATGAGTACCTACGTGGCTGGGTTTATGTAATTGAATGATGTAGGTTTTCATTCAAACACATAGGGTAATCAGTCCCTAAAACGAGGTTGTTTATTATAAATGTGATAAACAGATTTTGTAGCTTTGAGTCATAGGTGTGCTATACAATTTCTTTTTCAGCACTACCTCCAAAATATGCTGTTGTATAAGTATTTTACATGTTTCAGTTCCAAATAAAAATTTCCAAATTTAGCTTAAATCACATTAATAGGGAAAAATAACTTGTTGGTTAAAAATATCAACTTTTAAGAAGCAAGAAAATTTTCTCCATTAGAGATTATAAAAATAGAATTAAATAGAGATTAAATAGAATTATAGATCATAAATATTGGCATAATACAATATTTCAAATTTAAAAAAAATAAAATAATAATAATAAAATAAACTATTTAGAGCGAAAAATAGTATATTATTCACAAAAGGACTAAAGTGTGATTTTTAATCCTGAGTGTAAAGTACCTATGTTGCCAGAGGGCATGTAACGGCCCGAGGGCAACAATTTACACAAGAGATAAAAAAAAACACTTTAGTCCTGTGGCGTATGTATATTTTGCAATTTCGGATAATTTAAAATTATAAAAATTTAAAAAAAAAATGTATTTAAATGTCATTAAAATTGTATGAAATGATATTACATATATGAAGTATAGGTACTTTGGACAAATCAACAAAATTGAACAATACAATATAACCACAGACTAATGAACACTATTATATTATACTACTGGATAAAGCGTGAAGCCAGTTTCTGGACATTTCTCTTGAAGCAGGTAACAAGGGTGAGACGGGTGAAATTTAGTGAAATAATATAATGTCAATTTTTGAGCAAATGCGACTATAATTATTGCAGGATATATTTTGTATACGTTGGTATTTTGAAAATAAAGCGAATACCACTTTTCTTCTTTCAAAATTTTGCAGTTTCTTCTCAAAAAAGTAAAATTTTATTAACAATATTATATTTCGACAATAATTATTTGAAAATGTAACTACGGATACAAATCCATTACTAAATAACAGAATACTATTAAGGTCGAAACTTAGTCTTAACTGGTTGCCTCAATTACACATTTATATTATCAGTCTATATAATATGTTCACTGGTCTGTGAATATAACTGTTTGTCTACAATGTAATTTTAAATTGTAAGTTACCTGGCAACGCTTTGCTAGGGTTAATTTTATTTGCTGGTTGGTGATGCTCTAAAAATTTTGCTTGGTGACTGGCTTAAAAGCGGGGGCAAAAATATTTTTCGTCCCTTGGGACTAAAAGTGACACTCTACTTCCTATTATGAGGGATTAAGTCATGTATTTTAGTCCCAAAATTCTAAAAAAAATTCCTAACAAACTAAATGCGTGTCCTGTTGTTAACGCAGATGAAAACTGCTTTTAAGTTAACATTTGAGTATATAACATTTGAATAAGTATCTAGTTTAGATTTTACAAGAGTATTTTTGAACTTGGACGGTGCAATGTTTATTTACATTAAAACATATTCTAAAATAAAACGTTCTAAAAAAAAAAATATTCTAAAATATATTCTAAAATAAATCTTAAATTAAATATCGTTGCTAGGTAATTGAAAATAATAACAGTGGCGACGCGTAGGAGTAGACAAGGGAGACAGTGTCTCCCCAAAAAGTTAATTTCATAAAATTTAAAATCCTCTAGAAAATTTAAAATAATTACGTTTTATAATATTGGCCATTTTCAATACATTCACATTTTCAAATAAAACGTATATATGAATATATAATATATATACGTTTACATCCATATATAATAATATATACATATAACCTGAAAAATATGAGCCTCTGTGGTCATACAGAAAGAAGATAGGTAAGTTACAAGCACGTTACAAATCTATTTAAAGGCAAAATACATTTTTATTTTTGTTTATCCTGACTCTGCATGTATGTGTGACAAGTACCCATTTACACATTCACACACACACAGTCTGCATGTACGTAGTATTCTCCAATATTTTTACTTCATTATTACTCAAAAACTAAGAAATATTTTGGAATAATTTTTTCTTATCTATATGTAAAATGTAGTATTCTTCTTAATAGTGCAAAAATTATAAAAATATATTCAGTACTTTTTAAATAATAATAAAAAAACTGAAACAATAATATCTATTTCTATGCAGTGCCAAGGTAGACACTACGATGGTTGTCTCCAGTGCAATACGTATGCGACGTATGGCTTTGGTTACTGGTATATATACGTATACACATACCAACAGTCTAAAATGTCTATAGTCTATATTGTTTCCTACATAAAATTCAAATATTTTTGTTATTGTTAGTTAATTGCTAGTTGGTTCAGTTCAGTTTTTTTTATATTTTTTAATTAATTTTAGATTTTGTTGTTTTTTATTTAAATATTAGAACCTTTGAATAAAATTTGTATTTATTTTCAATTGGTTTTTTTTTACTGTCTGTTTAAGTTTGTTACATTAAAAGTTTTAATTTTTTCCCCTTTTTCTTTAGAAATAATAAAATATGAATCTAATTTAAAAACTACAATATATCTAAAGGACTAATTTCAGGACTACTTATTTTAAAATTTTAAATTTTTTGAAGACCTTTAATTCAGATTAATCGCAAAACAAAACAAAAATTTTAATATCTTTTACTCTTAGCGCAGTAGGCACCAATGGCTGGTCAAAAATTTCGACATTTTTATTTTACAATCACAGTGCGGAGTCAGAAGGTATGTTATAGAAAAACACTTTAATAAGGCTGAGAAAGACTACAGATTTCGAAATAAAAATAGATACAAAATAAGTCTATTTAAAAATATTATGGTAAAAAAGACTGTCTCCCCAGGTAATAATTTCACGCGTCGCCACTGAATAATAATAAACAAATTCAAACTTGTAGATAACGACAAACAGTTATATTGTATTGTACAATTCGATTGATTTATCCAAAGTATACTTGATGGAGTATTATTACATACAAATTGAATGATATTAAGTAAATTTATTAAATTTTTATAATTTTTAATTATTCGCAATTGCAAAAAATAGTATATACACCACAGGACTAAAGTGTTTTTGTTCATCCCTTGTGTGATTTATTGCCCTCGGGCCTTTACAGGCCCTCTGGCAACAAATTTCACACTCGGGATTAAAACTCACACTTTAGTCCGTTGGTGTATAACATACTATATATTACTTTCAATTTTTGGAGCAGTAGTGTAATATTTGTAGGTATATGTTACATAGTATATACACCATAATTATATTTAATTATAATTGGCTGTAATACTAATTAGTATAATTCTCTTAGGTTGCTTAAATTGCAAAGTGCATTTCAGAATATTCTATAAGGTACCTACCTATCTATAAACCGTATTTAATTATGTATAATCAGAAAAAGCCTATTCACAATCGTTTAGATGTGTACCATCTAATTAGGTAATAATTAATTGGTGTACCTAATACAATATTTATGTTTATAAAAAGACTTAAAAATACTTCTATGGCCATATCTTTCATAACTTACTGAATTTCTTAGGAAATACAATAATTTTAAAAGGGTAGCCTCTTGCCATAATATATACACGAACACTTTGTTTTAATTTTAATTTATTTGTTAAAATACTCCTAACATTGTATCTACATAACATAATGAATTTCCAATGACTGGACACGAGCGAATCTCACATGACAACCTGTACTTATTTAAAATGGTATATTTAAGGAAACTATTTTTAAGATGAAAACTTCATTAGTGTTTATGCGTGTTTGCTCAGAACATTTTGAGGTGTCAACATTACATTCCACTTCATGTATAACTTAATACAATACACTCCAGGAGTTTGTGCAGCTAAACTCACATATTTTATGCTATTGAAATTTGGTTCTTTAACATCAACACACATTAACATTCCACTTTTAAAATATTGTTCACACCCGCGAAGAGGTCTCGTAGTATTTTTTACTCTTTCAAAATGTCCAACTAAGAAATCATCACAAAATTTTTATAAAGCAATGAAATAATATTAAATATATGTCATATATTAGTTCCACAAACGCTCACCAGGGAAATTTTATAATCGCCAATAGGTTTAATTATTTTTAAGTTAGATATTCGGAAATTCTGTACGAAATAAGTTATTTATTATGGTGACTGCCTTTGATCGCTAAATGACTCTTAAGCAGAGATTTTGTTGGGAGTAATTTTTTTGACCAACTTCCACTCACTCCAATAGTTTTCCATTCCCACCCACTCCTAATCCCAAGAAAGATTGCCAAATCCCGCTCAATTGGACTCCCATCTGATTGATCAATTTTAATGCCGTTCCCGGTTTTTAATCAGAATTTCGATTACATTTTTTTCGATGCCACTCCGTCCGTTTTTAAGAAGTCAGCCCATTCTTTTAGAATTCAAATGTTGCTATTTCCCACTCGACCGATATCTCTACTCTTCCATAAAATAGCTAATTTTCTCGCTTTAAGACCTTTTTTATAATGTCCGTAATGATAGTTTTTAGAAGTACTTCAGTTGTAGACCTTTCTTGGGAAACCGAGGCCCAGACGAATTTTAATCACACTCGCATTTTTTTGCAATTTCAGTCGTATTTGAGGGAAAATTTGTCAAGAACCAGATCAGCTGTTTATTATGAGGTCCATTCGATAGTTTTGGAAATCAATTTTGATCTTATTCCATTTTTATAAATTTGATATTTTAAAATTTTGTACAAAATCAGTTGTATGTAGTGCTTCGCTTTGCCGGCCTAACTATACTCTAAAAGTAATTAATACGTATTCATATTTCAATAGCATACATAATTTTCAGTATTTTTGTCATGAGTCCTGGTTAATAATTTCGATCTCACGTTAATCTTAAATCAGATATTTCCAAATTCTGTACAAAATCAGTATCTCATTACCGTTTAAATAATAATAGTACAATTATCGGATATCAGTTGTTTATAATTTGTTTTTCTACTCCTGTTGAAGAACACACTCATTACATATCCATAAATTGTTGAGAAAGTTAGAAATTATTCAAAAGTGTGGAGGAATGATCATTACCCAGTATCTTTCGACCAATGAAATCACCGTATTAGCCATTATTCAATAGGGTTCCCGTTGTTTTGTGAATAATATATCTGTAAGTTTTAATTTCATATATGTTTCGTAGTAACGTCTAAGTAAACAAAGTAGTTTGTATTTTGTTTTCATCGTTTGTACATATATAAACATCTGATGAAATTAGAAACAGATTAAAACTCTATTCTTTTGATTTAAAATTTATATTCAATTTCATTTAAATAAAAAAAATATCGTATTCTACTCGCTTGCAATGGCTATTACTCACTCACAATCAGATGAATTACGTGAGTAATAGCTATCATTACCAGCTTGTTGAATAATATATACTATTTTATAGAAATGAATCACAATTTTACTGTACGTTCAATTTCTCTGAAAAAATTTTAAACTGTGAGGATTCGTAACTCAGAAATGAAACCGAACTTCAAAATTTGGGCTTCGTTGTCCTATCTTTCGAGTAATCCTCTATAGCTAGAAACCTCACTTATTGAAATCCGTTGGGTAATCTTGACTGTGTACTTTTCACAAAATCTTACAAAATTGTTTCTAATTCTATTATACAGATTGTTTCATTAATAATTGGAAATATTTGCTCAGAATATGAAGATTTAACCCAAATCACTTCGATAAAATGTGGCTCCTTACTGAGCTACAGGTGTTTTATTTAAAAATTTAAAAACGATTTTTGGTCAGTACTTTAACTATTTTACGTATTCCTACCATATTTAGCAGAAAGTGTAGGTACCGTACATCATACGAAATTGCGTTAAATAAAAGTTTCTAGCAACTGCCAGAAGTATACGACAGGGCCAACTGAGAGGTAAACCTTTCATAAATTATACGACGGGATTGTTATTTTAGAACAATTTTTCGATTCACCAATGCTTTCTGTGTAAACAACATACCGTTCCTTCGTAACGATAAACTCATTAAACTCATTACTTTTCGAGATATTTAAAGTGAAACATAAAGTTGCACAATTATTTTGATCATATACAATAATAGTAATATGAACGAAAATTAAAAAAGACATTTTACCTAAGTGATTTGTGTTAAATCTTCATACTCTAAGCGCAGGATTCTCATGTTTAAATATTTTCAGTTATTGATGAAACACTCTATATATATATATATATATATATATATATATATATATATATATATGTATATATATATATGTATATATATATATATATATATGTATATATATATATATATATATATATATATATATATATATATATATATATATATATATATATATATATATATATAGATACTGGAAATAGGCGATGTGATACATTCAAGATAAAAATTTTAAAGTACAATAGACGAATTATTGTATTATTATTAACAAATTAATTAATTTTACTGTCAATATATTATATGTACCAGAGATTGAGTAGAATCCTTTAAACATTTTATTCGTAATTGCTGTATTTTAAGATACTTGAGATCCATGTGACATGGGAAATTTATAAAACCTTTTTCTAATTAAAAACTTCCTATAAAGAAAAGAATTGCTCAGTCTCATAAGTTTCATAATCTATATGCAACAGGCTACCATCAGGTAGCAGGCCGGGTCGGTTTTAATTTTTCTCAACTGTTCATAAGTAACATCATAAAATAAAATAAAAAATGTGACGTCTCTGTAAAGCCCAATTGTTACCCAATATTATTTTAAGAGATTTATAAAATAAAAATTATTAAAAAACACTGCGTCTGTTTATTCGTGCAAAGACAAAAAAACTAGGATAATAATACTCCTTTTTAATAACGCAGTAGTAAAAAAGCGGTGTTTTTTAGTTAAAAATTTGTTTAAATATTTTATGAAATAAAAATTTAAAATTAAAATAAACAAGAGTGTATTATGATGACAATATATATATACGTGTGTTTGATCTGTTCAACAAAGAGAATTGCACGATTCCTTGTAAACCCTCAAATCGTCCAGGGGATCATCCTGACTTTCAATTTTTTTTTCTGAATAAAATAAATTTTGAATCATATCTTAAATGGTCTAGCCGTACTTCCATAGTGAAACTGCGCCCAATAGCAACTTATATTAATAACTGTACTAACGGTATGGTGAGGCTATAAGTAATTGATATCTATCACCTTCTCGGCTAAAACCGAGTAGTTACGGAGATAGCTGAAAAAATAATAAAAAAAATGAGTGCTTTATGAGTGTAAGGTTTTTTTATCGATAAATATTTAACATAAAAAGATAATTCCAAATCCACATGAAGGCGAACACTCTAGAATATTTGTCATATTTATTAACATCCCAGTCCTCGTTAATTATATTCATTTTTTAATCTTTTTTCAATTATCTCCGTAACTACTCGGTTTTAGCCAGGTAGGCGGTAGAATCAATTACTTATATCCTCACCATATCGTTCGTACAGTTATTAATATAAGTTAGTATTGGGGTCAGTTTCACCATGGAAGTACGGCTAGGCCCTTTGAAACGTATTCTTAAAAAAACAACTCTTGCCATCAAGTGCGTTCATTTTGATACAAAAAAATTCAATACATTCTAAGAGAGTTCTTAGAAATTCATATGGCATCCGAACTTCTAAAAGTTTATTCCCAAGAATTAAGTAAAAAATTTGTTAACTTGTACTAGGAATACTTATCCCGATATTATTTTAATTTGTTATCTATTTAAAAACTAATACAAAATATTCGTTATCAAAGTACTGGTAACACCTAATTGTTAGGTGAAAATTTTGAGCTAAACGAAAATCAAATTTTAGATAAACGAAATAGGCCAAACATTTGAGAAAATAAATTTTTAGCAACCTGAACATACTGTCATAGATGAGTTAACTTTAAAAGATTAAAATAATCAGCAAGTAAGAAAAAAAATTTAGAATGTTAAGTAATTCGTCTATGTTAATTAATTAGTTAATAATTAAACTAATTTTATGTTTTGTTAAATTTAATTATCGTCAAAATGTTATAAATCAAATCTCAAAAATACTGCGATATTGACAGCAAGGATGAGTCTCTTTGAAACGATTGAAATTTTCAATAACGAGAATAGTGATCTAAGCTTTTCAAAACGTTGACATTCTGTACTCTTTAAGTCTTAATTAATGTAAAAAAAACGTAAAATAAGTTGTACAATTCAGGAATTAAATTAGAAATTAAAAAGGAAGGAACACCGATTTTTATGGTTTTTTTTGGGATCTCCCACAAACTCTTGTATGTCCTAACAATAAAACTTTTAGTTTGAGTAGTTTCTTACTTTATTTACAAATTTTGACATCATCTGGCTACTCATTTGATGATTTAAAGTGACCCGCTTGAGTTCTGCAAATGATAGAATATAAACGGTGTTTTTTTTTTAGGATGATAGGACTTGAACTTGTAATAAAATATCTGTGAATTAGGTTGGAGGCAAATTGCTTTGATTTGAAAGATGATTTTATGGAATTTATTGTTTTAGAATAATTTTCGGCATATCTGCCTACCCAGGGCCGGATTTACTCTAAATGCCGCTATAGCGCTCCGTGAAAAATGTCGCCCCGTTAATTAAAGCCGGGATCGTGAAGAGAAATGATAGACCTCTGAGAAAAAATCACATTTATTTCTCTAAAAAAGTAACTGATAAGCAAAACAAGCTATATTTTGTAAAAACTTTTTCCTAAAGAAATAAATGACGAGTAAAAAAAACCTTCGCACAAAAAACATCTTTTTTCCTATTAAAAAGCATGAATTGACAAACATAAGAAGGATTGCTCTTCATTGCATATAATACACGAGCCTCTATGTTCTCACATTCCAAATGTCTAGTACGGAACCACATTTAAACTAAAATTTACCACGTAAAAAAAAATTATTCATAAGAAAAGAGTAATGCAAACAAAACCTGAGTATAACCATTACTAGGAGGTTAATCCAGAGACCTTAGAAAATTGATTTTTACATCGAAGTAGAAGGGAAATAGAAGTTAGCAGGTGATGACTCAAGCTTTTTAGAAAAATACTTCTCCTGAAAAGTAGCATTTTTGATACTCGGGTACATATTTCGTCTGAACTATTGATGCTATGGTAATACTAATGGTAATACTTTTATGGTAATACTAGACTGCTAGCCCAACAATCCTAGCGGAAAAAAAGTATGAAATATGGTAAACTTTTTTTTAAAAAGTTTTTTTTTTTTTAAAGTTTTTTTTCAAGATTTTCTACGCTTCACTCATTATGTAAAAAAAAAAAAAAAAAAAAAAAACCAGAATCGTACGGGAAAACCATGCGCTGCGATTATAGAGGACTGTTATTGTGATCAAACAAAAAAAAAAAACTTAATAGGAGTTACCATTCCAAAGTAATGTGTACCTAAAATATGCCTTTTTTGTCAGAAAAACCGAGATGGTCGAGCTCCCCTTAACATTGTTTTTCTTTTTTAAGGGGGCCACCGCGATGCACAGTTCGGTATATATTCAAATATTTCATGATGAGAATCTGATGTGGTCTACGGATATTGGTTGAGAGGATATTTGTAATTCTAAACTGTTTTCTAAATTCAAAATTGTCTTTTTATTACCATTTCATTTATCAGCTCTAACTGTAACACTCAATTAATTATATTTATAACAATATTAGTATTACGAGAAATAAAGTTGGACAATTGCCTTTTTGAACAAACTTAAAATAGCTAGTAAAAAAAATTATGTAGCATTTTTTTTTTAATATGAAAAAATAAATTTTTTTTAATTAAAAATAATAATATTTTTAATTAAAAAATGTCAGGAAATTAAATTTTGTACAAAATTATTATATAAATAATAATACGTATTCGCCATATACATACATATACAACACCACTAAAATAAAGCGTGGCCGGACCAAGCTTCGCCTGTACCTATGTACATTCATATACGCAACAGTGCCTCACACATTGTTATTATATACATTCGGAGAGAACTTATTTTAATATTTAAATAAAAAAAAAAAATTATATACACCTAATATACATATTATATTAAGTATTTAAAGTTGATTATAATTTAGTGACACGCGTAGAATTTTTGAATATTTACGCACAAGTGTGGAAGGGTAGAAGGGGTAATAAAAGTAATAAATGTTTAATTAATTTTTTTTTTTTTTTTGATGGAAAGTTTATATCTTTTTATGGAACGATGTTGAAAAATTGTTTCTATATTTAGATATAAGTACTGGAAAAGTTATTATTAAAAAGTGGTTTGGACATCCCCTGGAGAAATATTGCACGAAGATTTTATTATAATTGCCGCTATCCTGCAGGTTAGTAGATACAAAAGAGCGGATATTTTGACAGTAATTTGGTAATTAGGAAGGTAATTTCATATAATAAATTCTAAGTTTCCGTTTAAAGCAGCAGGCTGTATTGAAATAAATTTGAATGAACAACAAAAATATAGAAAGACAAACATGCGCAATCGTGCTTTAACCTTTTCGTTGTTACCAGTTGATGTGATCCATTAAATTTCACATACTGGAGAGCAGGAAGGAGTTTCATAAGAAGGTGGAAAGAAGAGTCAGATCCGAAAAAGGAGTCTAACAATAAGTGTCATTGCCAACAATCTAGACAGCATGCTAAAATTTAATTTTTTTGGAACCTACAAGGAAAGGTTTTGAACTGTCAATTCGCAATTTTGATGGAACTTGGTATATATGTTGTACAAGCAAAAATAACAGATCCCTAGTTTTTTTATCTGCCACGGTCGCCATTTAAGGGGTGAAATCACCTCTCAAAATTAGAGTAAAATTTTAATTTTACTTGATAACTTGAAAACTACGCCAGATAGAAAAAAACTTTGAATTGACAAAACATTTTATTTTTAGAGAGCTGTCAATTGATGTGTATAAATCCACGATCGGACCTATTGGAGGGTCTGTTCAGGTAAAATTATGGTTAAATTTTGAAATAGGGTGGATATGCTTTAGTATATTAAAATTTCAATAGCATATATGAAAACTACATGAAAAATACTAGTTTACTTGTTTTTACTCAAAGTTGTAATTTAAAGTCTAAAATCTCAAAACTGGACAGCTAGTTTGAGGTGTCAATCATAATTTTACTGACAATCAGCAAAATAATAATATTTCTATAAGGTTTTCAGCAAGTGAATTGTCTTGTAATTAATAACTGGCTAAAATATATCAAATTATACTTGTTGATGTCTGACTAAAACTTAATTTTATACAAGTAATATGAAAATTTGATTTTGCTAAGTCATGCAAGAATATTATTGCATATTTAATTATAGAAAAAAATTAAGTTTATAAAATACTTCTTCTTTGTCATATAATAAGGATAAGGAAGTTTGTTCTAGTTTGGCATGAATGTAAGAAAAATTATAAAAGTTTTAATATCTTTAATTTAAAATAGTTTACAATAATAAAATAAGGCGTATATTATTCTATGGCTTATGGTCTTCACAATAATGATAATGTTCAAAAAAATGTTTTAAACAAAGAAATTTTTAACACCAACCACGTCTTACAACAGCTGGTTTTCCACAAATATGACATTTCGGTTGAATATCTACATCGGTTTTAAAAAAAAAAATTATATTCGACGGGATTAACGAAGTAATCTGGTCTTTGCTCTATATATCCGCTCTTGTACCAGCCGTATTTAAATGTATCTCTAAAGTGGGGTAATGAAAACTGATTATGTGCTAGGGATTGTATTTTTATGATATTATTCCTAGAATGTAGATCAATATGAATATTTGATACGAGAATTAAATCAGACAATGTTCGAACGAAATTCTTCCAAAACCGGGAGCCATATACATCTAATGATTGTAAATGCGCTGTTGTTTTTGATATTTTGGTATGCTTGATATTTATACTTATCTAACATTAGGAATGATATTTTTCACAACAGCTGGGCACTGACCACTCCACGAGTCACGTAATAATAAAAATTTTTTATCGGTTTGTGGTAAATATATATTTTGAAACCAGTCTTTAAAATGCTCTGTTGTTAATTTACCTGATTTAAATGTCGAAACATATACATTCTTTGCTTTAAATAATAACTACTGAACTCTAGGACCCAGTTGCCCGGTACGTTTTTTTTAAACTAAAAATAAGGGAGAAAGCAACTAACCCTCAGTCGAAATTGTTGGATGTATAGTATAACTGCGTGTTGTTGCTGATAGAGATTGAAAAATTTTTCGACTTTTTTAGCACCCTTTTCCCAAACTATATCCAATAATATTCTTGCATGACTTAACAAAATCAAATTTTAATATTACTTGAATAAAATTTCAAGTTTTAGTCAGATATCAACAAGTATAATTTGATATATTTTAGCCAGTTTACAAAACAATTACAAGACAATTAACTTGCCGAAAATCTTATAGAAATATTTTTATTTTGCTTATTGTCAGTAAAATTACGATTGGCACCTCAAATTAGCTATCCAGTTTTGAGATTTTAGATTTTAAATTACAACTTTGAGCAAAAACAGGCACAGTAGTATTTTTCATGTAGTTTTCATATAGATATGCTATTCAAATTTTACTATACTAAAGCGTATCCACCCTATTTCAAAATTTACCCTCAATTTTGCCTGAACAGCCCCTCCAGTAAGTACGACCGTGGATTTATACACATCAATAGAAAGCTCTCTAAAAATAAAATGTTTTGTCAATTTGAAGTTTCTTTTTTCTATCTGCCGTTGTTTTGAAATTATCAAGCAAAATTAAAATTTTACTCTAATTTTAAGGGGTGATTTCACCCGTTAAATGGCGACAGTGGCAGACAAAAAAAATACGGGTCTGTTATTTTTGCTTACACTACATATATACCAAGTTTCATCAAAACTGCGAATTGACAGTTCCAAAACCTTTCCTTGTTAGCTTGTTTTTGAAGTCCCGTCTCCAAATATGCATGTTTTTCAATCTACTTAATAAATTTCTAACACTGACTGACTGACAGACAACGCACAGCCTAAACCGTTGGATTTAAAAGAATGAAATTTTTCATAGGAGTTCCCTATGTGACGTAGGTGAGCACTAAGAAAGGATTTTTGAAAATTCGTCCCCTAAGTGGGTTTAATAGGGAATGAAAATTTGTATGTAAATTCTTTATTTTTGAAGTTAGTGATATTAAAAATATGTTACTATGGCTATTAAAATAAATATTTAATGAATCATTAACTTTGACCGATAGACAACGGACAACCTCAACTGTTGAGTTTAGAGGGACGAAATTAAGCACAGGACTTATGAAAATTGGCGTTTAGGCTTCTATTTATAAATAAAAGTCAGTTGTTTCTGGAAATTTATTCCCTAAAGCGTTAAAACAGAAAATGAAAGTTCATATGGGAAGTTCATCGTGGATATTGATTTAGGCTTTTGAAAAACATTAAAAGTGAGCACAAAGTGAGTACCTAATAAAGAGATATTGTCGATGGGCAATCCCATTGGGTATACGGCTAGTATTTATATAAATAAGTACATAACTAATGTTTAGCAAATATTTAAATAAGGACACCTGGATACAACAGTATATTGTGCAGTAAGGGCGGGAAATTGTCGATTGCCCACGAGAGCGAAGTTGAGCGCACCATCGTAGTGAGTGCACTCATTCGCTCGAGTGGGCAATCGAGAAGCCCGCACGAGTTGCACATACTATTTTTTATTACTTTTTAAAATATCTTTGAGTGTTTGTCTCTTTTTCTGAATTAAATATTGTTTAAGTTACTCTGTTGATGGTTTCTATAGAAATAATCATAAAATACTTATTAAATGAAAAATCAAGAGGCGGCTTTACGTGTTTTGACTAAATTATGATTGTTTTATTGTCAATTTGCGTGCGGAAAGTAAACTTTTCGCACGCAAAAAGCATATGGAAATAGTAGAGTAGTCAAACAGCTATTTTGCGTACAAAAATATGTACGCCAAGTAAGTACTTCTCTCACATGAGTAATAAAAAGTATATAAACTTAAGATTTAAGTTATTGCTTATTTTATTTACAATTTAAAGGTAATATAAATTCAAATATTGTTCTCGAATAAAATCGAAAGTAGGGCACTCTATTAATAGGTGGACTAATGTATCTCTATCATTTCCACCACAGATATTACAAATATTATCACTTTTTAATTTTAGTTTCAAGTTTTTAGAGTATATGTTCACTTGTATATTTGAGATCCTCAGCTGACTAATTACCCTGATTTTGTCTATATGCACGTTAAATTTTAAATATTCATCGGTTTCCAAACTTGTTTTGATATCTTGATATAAAATACAGTATTTAGAATTTAGTGCTTTCTCCCAATCGTTTATTTTTAGTTTTTCTTTAAGTTTATCCTTCAACTTGCCATATTTTTCTTCAAAAGTCTATTTTTTATAATATTAATATCCATTAGAGATTAAATCATTACTAATTACAGTATTATCGGGTTTTCCATTTAAATAGTCGGCACTTTAATACGTTGATGGTCATAATCTATAATGACGAAACACCCCACTAGCACAGTATTTTGACAACTAATACACTTTATATATAGAATTGTTGACGTAGTACAGCGTTGTGTCATAGTTTGTTAGGTTTTACTTGACGGTGCACATATAGCGCTCATGACCATTAACGTATCAAGAAGGAAAGCAGCCCTGCTAAGTTGTGCTAATCATCTTATGAAAAACATCGCCAATCATAGTTACCATAAAACCTTTTTTTGTATTTAAACCGTTGTCTGTTTTCAATAGACATGAGACGACCCACTAAATAATTATTACCTGATATTTTGTAACATCATTTAAAAGAATCGAATTTGTTTTATCTCGAGATATTTTTAAAACTGTTCGATTGAAAAATAATCGAATGATTATATCTCGCGATATTCTTTCAAAATCATCCGAATGAAAAATAATCGAATGATTTTATTATATCTCGATCGAGGCGCCTCTGAACGCGCCGAAACATTTGAGAACGACACTCTTCCTCTAACATCTCAGAAAGCAGAAGAAAGAGCAAAATTTAGGTTTGAAAGAATGCTGTATGGCCTACGGATAACAGAATAATGGTAAAAAATCACCAACATTATATTTTTAATATTTCATGTACTTAGCTAGTAAACATAAACGGATTTTGAAACTTTACGTGCCTTTTTCTCGAATTCACATTTTTAAACTAGTAAGCAACGCAATTCTTATCCGATTAACCTCAAACTTGAACTACAACTTTTTAAATATTTATCGGCGTATCTGTCATTTTCATGATCAAAAGACAATTATAATATTTATAAATAATTTACGATGGATTTTCTAACAAAAAATATTTAGTAAATACAATTGAAGCCAAATTCGCAAAAATTAATATTTTTTAATAATCCCAAGTACATACATCCAAAGAAAAGCTAATGTAGATTATTAATTTTTTTTTATCTCTCTTGGTACTCTTTGGAGATTGTTACCTTGGCTATCATCTACCTGCTCGGAAGATAATGCTCTCAAGTTAGTGTTTTCACAACGTTATTTTGTACCTTAAATCAAAACAAAAGGTATTTTTATAAAGGATCTTAAAACGAAAGTATTGAGTAGTGAAAAACTTGATTGCTTTATTACTGGTAGAGACGAAAATTTCTAAAAACAGACTCATTTTTCAACTCGCTTGAATATTGCTCTTATATGGAATCAGTTACATATCTAAAAAGTTTAATTAAATTACTTTTGGTAATTAATTAGGTACTTCTATTGAATAACATAAAGATGTATATAAAATTATAACAATAAAATTTAATAACTGTTAACGAAAATTTATTTGAAAGGATATAAATTAATTACTATTTTTAATTATTTAATTATATAAAATTTAATTGGTTATTTATACAGAATGATTCAAAGATATATGTATTTTTTATTTATATAAATTAATGACAGTTTAAATCGATAAATTACGAACATTTCTAAAGAAGTTTCATTTCCAATAATCTTTATTATAAATAAAAATACGTTGACAATATTCTGAGAAAATTTAACTTTTTCCAAAATGTTGCAATTCACGAATATGTGACCACTTTATATATTTCTGAATCTCTCTGTAATAAATACCTATTAACAAGATTATTATTATTATTACTTTGCTTATTCTAGAGACGATATCAGCAGGTAAGTGTGAGGTACGTAGTTAATTTCGTAATATAATAATATCTTTCGTGTCTAATATATTATTATTTTAAGTGTTTATTGTTCGTTAGGAAACCTCTAGACTGTGAATTGATCCTCACAACTCATAGGAAAGAGGATAGTGATTAATATTTTCACCATTTACTTTACAAAATGTGTTCGTAAAGTCTGACGAGAATAATTATGTCTCTGAAGAGCACAAATCCAAAAATAGAAAAAGTACTGATAACAAAGTTATGACGGTTATGACTTTTTAGACCAAAATTCAATTTCTTGAATACTATTAAAAGAAAAATATTTACTTCCAGGAGTAGTAGCACACTTTTAAGGGGCCTTTTACAAGTGATGTGTTATAAAAAAACACTTTTTTGGAATTTTTTTTTTTTTTTTGGAGAAACTATGTATTATATTGAAAAACAAACTTTGGTACATTAAAGTACATATAATTAAGTGTATGCTAAATTTTTTGCTCTGCAAAAGACTGCATTTTGCAAGACCAAGACCAAGACTCAAGCTGCTCTAGCAAGACCAAGACCAAGATTCTTAATGCAAGACCAAGACCAAGACCAAGACTGCTAAGTCTTGGTCTTGGTCTTGCATTTGCTCATCACTACTTTTAAGAAGTACAGTTAAATTTTTTAGGGTCCTCTTTATATGTAATGAAAAAAAATATTGTCGGTTGAGTTTCATGAGGAGTCCCCCTTGAGATTCATTTTTGAAGAGAAGTCGCTTAAATGGAAGGGTAGTAAAAAATAATAATAATATATAGAGCTGGCCGGTGAAACGGATTGAACAATTCTGAACAAATGGTAGAGCCTTATGGGACTGTGGCTGTTCAGTAAAATTACCGAAATATAATTTCGACATATAGAAACTTTCAGTTAAAAATAAGCCGCTGAATGAGATGCACGGTTGCTTTCTTTTTTGTATTGTGAAGTTACAGTGTAATAAAAAATTCATATTCATATGTTTTTTTATTTCATTTTCCTAAATTTTTTGGTACAGAATCGCTGTAACCTTACTACTATTGGTATAGAATCACTGTGACCTTGCTACTTTTGGTACGGGGCTGTTGTGATTTTATTACTTTTTGTATAGAACCACTGTAAACTTACTACTTTTGGTATAGAACTATTGTGATTTCGCTATTTTTGATATAGAAATTTGTTGGATGAAATTACTAAAGTGGAAAATCAATCTTCATTAACAGTACGTCCAAAGTCATATTTTATAATTATAATATAATTAATAATGAAAATTAATATAATTTTCAGGTTAATAGCGAAATTTAAATACAGTTCAAATAAATTACATAATTTTTTCTCATTAAATAATCAATATCGACTTTCAAAACCAGCGGAGTGGCTGAGCATGCTTGTGCAGTGGAACTTGCCGACTGGTAGCTCGGGGATTCGAATCCCGCGGCCGGCTATGCTTGTGAAGGTTTTCTGCAGTTTACCTTCACAATTGCAGATGAATATTGGCATAGTTCCTTACAAAGACGGCTGCAGACATATACCTACCAAATTCTATCCCTCACACCACTTTTCTTGTCCTCCACCCACATCATAAATGGATAATGTTAAAGATTGTAAAAATACAAAAATAATAAATAAAGCTACAAATAATGATGTGGATGGCGTCTGTTATAGACTAAATGGTCTTAAAAACTAACGTTAAACACATTATTATCATTATCATTATTACCATTATTATCCAATTGTCTTTCATAGGTCACATTAAAGTTTCTGATTTTACAAAATTAGTCAACGGTGCACCGTTTGCACCGTCCGGTACTCGGGTCGGCCTTGATGATATGTGCTCTGAATTAATAATAATGGAATTTGGCAAATATTCAACACCTGAACTAGGAATTCACTGAATATTCCATATCGCGACTTCTCTGTCCCAACCTCATATATCAAAAACTACATGTTTTAGGACACACAAAAAATATATTTATACATATATATATATATATATATATATATATATATATATATATATATATATACATATATATATATATACATATATATATATATATATATATATATATATATATATATATATATATATATATATATATATATATATATATATATATAGGTAGGTAGCCGACATAAAAGGGTGTAATTAGCATTAATCTTAAGTTCATAGTGATGAAAATACGGATTTAAATACGTTTTTTTTTTGGGGTGTCCAAAAATTGGGAGTTTTCAGATACGAGGTTGGGACCGAGAAGTCGCGATATTCGACCAGTGACCAAATGTGATATTCATTTTAAATCTAATATTTATTTTATGATAAATCGTAATAAATTTTGTCCCTAAAGTCGTGAAAAATGGTAACTCTAGCCAAGGAAACCGTTATCTAATGCATGTCCAACAGATTTCTTGTCTTTGTTATTAGATTGACGATCATGGCTGCGTTTGATTGTGGCACAGTTATTCTTGTTACAGGAATGTATTGTTTACTGTACATATGTATATATGGTGTTTTGTTCTACACTTGGATTCACCCCCTTATATTCACCCTCAACTCATGCTCTCCTGTTAACGACACGACCGTTCACGGTTACGGAGTAATGGCATTAAACAATGTTTGACCACAAGTTTATACAAGTTGGTTAGTACAGTTTAATTATGTGAAACCTCTCAACAATCTAATCTATTCTTATTTATTTGAACTAACCGTAAGGTACACCCATATATGTAGGTATATGCATACCTTAATAAAAACGTCTGGATATTATGTATACTTATTTACAGTACAAGTTCTCAATAATATCACTCTGTCGGTCTCCTACATTTCAGTAGGAATATGTGTATTACTCTCATCACCACATAGCTTTAAAGCTCTGAGCGAGATTTTAAATCACTTCTTTTAAATAATACCTACGCCATACCCAGACAATAAAAATTAAACATTTTCATTATTTATGTATGAAAAAAAGATGTGAAATGGGCAGTTTTATGACTTAAATTGTTTATAAGTAATTATTTTTCATATAATTTTTAGAATTTCGTAGTATAACAATAAAATCCTTGCAGGTTTGTCATGTCTGTCATCGTATTAGATGGTTACCCAGTTTAATAGATAGTGTCGTTTTTTTAAAAACTATTATTTTATAGTTAACCCATATAGTAAACAAAATATTCAGATTGGCCGCTAGTACACTGTCATATATGTCAAAGTTTTATTTAATCAAAGAAATATTATAGTGTAATAAGTCAACTTCTATAATATAAATTTCTGTAGCCATAGTTAAAGATACTTCTTAATATTTGATCATAGATTTGATCAATGATCTTTGACATATATCTATGACAATGTAATAGCGGCCATTGGTAAATATATTATTACTGACAATTTAACTCATGTGTCTCAAGTTCCATAATATTGTAGTTTTTTCACTTTTACCATAGAAATAATACAAATAACATTTCGTTGGTCATTTCATTGTAGGTAAACCGATTAAAATGAAACAAAAATTCGTATATTGGTAAATTTAACTGATTTCAAAACCATAGTAACAATGTATTAAATAATAATATGAATTATATTAATTTACCTTATTCGTTAAATTACCGAATTAACGGTACCTATATTTAACAACTAATCTAACAAATTAACGGTATGAATACTAATCGTATTTCACTTAGTTTTATATTTTTCTGAATAAATTTGTGTTTTCTAAAACTCAAATTTCTTGCCTAACAGCAATTTAACTCGAAGAGCTGTCAACCCAAAAACGCTTTAGCTTCGTTGTCGCGTTTTTGTTAGTTGAGAGTTCTTCTCGTTAAATTGCTAGGCAACAAATTTTTGTTAGACAAATGCAAATTTATTCAAAAGTGGCGGGGGGGGGGGTCAAGCTTAATATAAAAAATTGCGTAATTAACACTAAATGTTATAATTAGCTCGCGACAATATAGTGTCTATTTTCGACGTTGTGAAACGAGCAACAAATTCAAATTGTAACGTATTTGAATAGTATAGCTTCTATACATTAAGTTAGCAAAAATATTTGAATCATACGGGCAACAAATTTTTATAAGTAGGTAATTAATTAAAATGGTGTTAGCCCGCGCTATAAAGGCTTCGCAACAACAGAGTGTCTATTTTTGACACTGAATGAACACGTCTATGTTACTAAAATACGTCACAATTTGAATTTGTTGCTCGTTTCAAATAGCCGACAGTAGACACTATGTTGTCCCTTTGTTTCGCAAAATAATTATAACATTTGGTGTTAATTACGCAATTTTTTCAAAATGTTTTCTTGCTATGTTAGAGCAACAAAATAGCAACAAATTCTGGTATAAATATTTTTTTATATTTGGCGTTTTTGCTATGGGATGGTCCAGCTTATATTAAGCTAGAACTCCCCATTTAAAATGCGAATTCCTGCTAAACGGAAAGAGCAACAAAATTCAAACTACGGCAACAAATTAGCACACAATTAGCATAAAATTAATAAATAGTTGCGACATTATTTAATGATGGTGGGGGTCCAGCTTAATGTAAGTAAAATAAATATATACCTACGTAATATGTACGTAATTTTTATTTCGATATGCACGATATGTACCATGTAGTAGTCAGGAGTGGATTACAGAGTAGCACAGTATTTTTATTTTTTTACTCAAAAAGCACCTCTGTGATTTTGATAAAACTTTTTCGAGTGTAAGTACCATCAGTTGGGGCGAATCTGGACAGTAAGGGTGAATCTAGATAGAGCTGCCTCTCGATATTTCTTCGTCAGTGTTATGACCATAGAAGGTCATAGATCAATTTATGCTACTGAATTTTGTCAGTTATAAGTTAGTCATCAAAGAAAAGCGGTACGGAAAAACGTGATATCTTTGTATTTCGTTATTTTGCAGGCGCATTGTTTATAATTTTTAAAAATAACGCGCGTTTTGAAATCTTATAAAGAAACTGCTGTACAAAAAAAAAGTTATATATATAAAGTAGGGACTGGCGACAAAATTTTTGGCGTTTTTTTGTCAATATACCGGGTGTTCATAAAGTTGCGGAACAGTTGAAAATCTGAATTAATATTGACTTAATCGAAAAATGACCCGGACAAAAGTTTCATGGGAAGAAATGAGGAACTAGAAAATGACCTCGAATTTGAATTCAATCATAACTTTTTCTTTCTTATGACTTTCACACGACCTTGGGATATGAAGTATGAATATGGTTTTCAACGTAAAATTTCCCACTCTTTCCGAATCCGAGGTCAAAAATAGGGGTTTTCATTTAAAAAACAAAGTTGACCTCCAAATTCTGGTCAAGGTCCTGTTCAAGGTCAAATTCGAAGTCATTTTCTAGTGCCTCATTTCTTCCCATGAAAGTTTTGTCCGGGTCATTTTTCGATAAAGTCAATATTAGCTGAGGTTTTCAGCTGTTCCGCAACTTTATAAACATCCGGTATGTACCAAAAATGAAAGTTGTATTGTGCTTAATTTTTTTTTTTTATAAATTGATTAACAAAAAGTTATCTATAGTTGAGGCGAATTCATACACCATGGTGCGTCAATATAAAAAGAAAGTAAGTATAAACTACATAAACTGTAGTCTAGATAACAAAATGGGCTCTCTTCGACAGAGGCGCAACAACCGCGGGGTCCAAGGGAACCCCCTAAAATTACTTTGAAATTTTCCTTCAATTTATTTAGTTATATTAAAAAATAAAATTTTTAGTGATTTACTAATATTTTTTATTGGAAAATCAAATTTCCGGAGACGACATTTTATTACAACATTTTCCATTGTTATCGGAGAACTGCGTTGTCAAAAAATTTGATAATTTAAATTTCTGTTGGACCTCCTGTAGTGTGGCGTAGTAATGCTCAATAGTCCCTCCGGGGTTATTGGTGAGCGGAATTTGTTAGCACACACGCACCCATTATTTCAGCTCTATCAACCAGTAGTGGATCCTAAATATTCCTAACAGAGATGGCAACTGTGCTGGACCCATATATTTATTTTATTAAGGCGTGAATCAGGTATTCCACTAATGGTTTTGTTGTTTTGTAAAACCAAAGCCAAATGGAGGAAGAAACTTTCCACAAAAAAATTCTTGTCTAGAGTTGGTAGGAATCGATTTAGGGCGACGTAAAACCCGAACAATAAACCAACTTAGCAGATCTCCGTGGTGGAGAATCCTTAACTAATTTGGACGGAAATTTCTATCGAAGATTAACACCGCAATTCCGGCAGTTTCAAAAATTCCAAAATAAAATTCTCCCGGAGGTGTTCTTCTATGCTCGACCGAAGTTAGGATTCGAATTTTAAAAAACGAATAAAATAAAAATAAAAAAATCAATGATTCGTTTTTTTCCAACTTTATTTCAAAATTCCAAAAATTTCCAGTTGATTCCTTCCGATCAAGTTTCGCAAAAGTTGTTACATAAACTATTAAATTTTGACGACAATGTATATCACAAAAAAAATTACTGGTACGGAACGAAAATCAAAGTCGAATCTTTGTTGAATTTTATGTCATGTTCGACAATAGAGGTTTTTTCAGCCACGACGACCGAATTAAGATGTTGTCAGCTCGGGGCTGAATTAAAAGAGAGCGATTGAAAAGAATCGAACTTTAATTTTCGTTCTGTTTTTATAAATTCTAGATGTTTTATACAGATGTTATATAAATGAAATATATTTTTTGTAAACAAGTTCTTAATTAGAAAATTATAATTTTAAAATGTATAGTTATTCATCCTATGTGCAAACCAGTTCTCTTACTCCAATTCAGAACTCTGTAGAATAGAGGTTGTTCCGCTATTTAACAGATGGCTGTTTATGTCTGATTTTATTGATTTTATAATTTTATTGAAAATCTACCGTTTTTAAATGTAGCGGAGATAAGCTACGCCACAGTAGATATGTAGTTGTTGCACTCTTGCTTTCCGATGTTAAAAATAAAACAAAATCGCTCAGACAAGCTGCTGAATATTACTATGTTCCCAAATCGACCTTGCATGATAGACTCAAAGGCAAATCGAAATAAAACTCATTTAAATCCAAATTGTTTTATTCCACCCATCAAAAGTTATTCGCTGATGCAGTTATTTATCTTAGCGAATTTTCAGATTGGAAATTCAGCTATGTTTATCTTTTTATGTCCGATTTTACCAATATGCATGACTGAATGTGATTTATATTGCAAATAAAGCACTGTCCAGATTCGCCCCACACATAGGGGCGAATCTATACACTATATAACCAAAAAACAAAAATTGTTGCAGTACCAATTTTGATATTTTTATTACTGCTCTATATGCTCGCGATATTAAGCATTTAAATTAATTTTTTAGAAATTTTTATATAAACTATAAACAATTTATTGCCAAAAAACTGAACAAATCGTCCAGATTTGTCCCAACTGACGGTACATTGTATGGGCATATATTTGTTACTTTTTGCATAAGTGTCATTTAATTACAGCTGTACGATAAATAATAATGAAAAGTATTTTTATTGATTTATATCACATAACACTCATTCAAACATCAAAAAAAAAAAAAATATAATTATAATATATGGTTCATTTCAGTTAAATTTAACCATGCTTCGTCACTTTGAATTTAAATAATTTCCGTTTTCTTGGGTTTATCTCTTTAATTATTGCATTTATGTAAATTTTAAATTTGCAGTTTATTTTTAGAAACGAATAGAATATTGATTTGTTTTGAATATAAAAATTATTTAATTTTTTAACCAAAACTTATGATCAATTGTATCTGAAATGAGGTATACCTTGAACTATTCCTTAACGATTGCGATTTGTTTCATATTTCTAGCTTTCGAGATATAAAAATTTAAAAAATGTATTACATCGCGAGAACTTTCCCGATTATCTCAAGAAAAAATCAAGATCAGATTAAATCTTGTATTTATATAAAAAGCTCTTGCTATCACACACATCATTTTGAACCTCAGCCTCAAAGATAATTTTGTCATTGAAACCTCGCTATACTCTTTGGTATAATTGAGAACTTCTATTGCATATATTGTTATGTATACACTTTGGTTAAAAAAATTAAGTATTGTAAATTGAATAAATAATTCTAATTAATTGGGTATAATTTTCAAAAAGTTTGGCGTAATGTTGATGACATAATATAAATCCAAGTATAAAAGCGAACTTCAATTACTTAATCAGTTCCGATATAATATAAAGTCGGTCACACATCGAAAACGGTTGATTGATATTCACTTTTACACTTAGATTTATATCATCAACATTATGTCAAACTTTTTAAAAATTTTACCCGATTGATCTTTTGTGATCAAATTGGGGAATATTGAGTTTAATTTGAATTTAATGATAATTAAATTTCGAAAACAATTGTTCAATTTTAGTAAATTTTGCCACTACAGTGCTCAGTATCGAAAACATTAAAAGCGTGGTTTGCGTGGTGACAACTTAAGACTGAGCTAAACGATCAATACAGATGGGCCGGAAGATATGTTATGATGCGAATAAGAAAAAATGAATATTCTGGAAAGATTTAAAATTCGTGTTAATTTGATCAGAAAATTTAATTGTCTTGTAATGAAGGGGCCAGCGGTTCGTAACAGTCTATTTGTTAGGTGTCTATAACGTAAAAGCCCCTATTCCGGAATATGATCATATGTCCGAACAGTTTTAACTTTTATATATTAATGAAGTTATTTCTAAAAGAAACTTCTGATAACAAAAATTATTATTAATAGAATGATTACTTTTAAATTTAAATTCACCCCGCATTTAATGTTTCCTTAATTAAAGAAATATATATATATATATATATATATATATATATATATATATATATATATATATATATATATATATATATATATATATTAAACAATTTTTGTTGAGTACAGTATTTTTCTCCTTTATTTACGTCTGGTACTTAAATCATTCTATGTTTCCTACTTTGACGTCTAGATGTCACTCTACGTGTCATATTACTCATATTACACGTCGGTTTGTAATAAGCTCGTAAGTTCTAGTGTCATTAATATTTCTTTGTTTTGATATAAATGTTGACATTTTGTAAAAGAAAAACATTAATAAATAAAAAGTTTTAGGTTGTATTTTTTAAAAACGTATTCATTGGATTAAAAAGACTTTTAATTTATTTGTCAATTTTTATAAGCTAGCTTAATTATACACATAAAAATAGTGTTTCGCTATAGGGGCTTTTACGTTATATATAAAAAAAATTTTTAAAAAAAACCGGCAAAAAAATTTTTTTTTGGGTTTTAAAATATGATAAACGGTTTATATACCGACGAAAATTAATCAGGTTTTGCCACTTATTCCACTTATAAAAAACCTTAATATATTTCACTTAACTTTTTCACATCTGAATGTTGATCTGATTTGTTATCACTGTGAATACCTCAAAGGCTTCTGTTACCAAGACATTCTCCATCATTGAGAATGTCCTGATTTTATTGAACAGAAGTGTACCAAATATAATAGTGTTAACGTAATTTTGTTTATGTTTCCATATTTATAAAATAATATTTTATTAATTAAATAAAATAATGGTGTTTGGATGGACGCGAACGCACGTAAAACGTTATATATATATATATATATATATATATATATATATATATATATATATATATATATATATATATATATATATATATATATATATATATATATACGTTATATATATATATATATATATATATATATATATATATATATATATATATATATATATCGTTATGAAGTTAGGATCATTTACGTAATAATTAAATCAATATAATACCTCTACAAATCCACACACATATTAATCAAAAAACTAACTTTAACATTTAAAATTCATTCAAACCTTAAAAATTCGCGCACGCACGCAAATATATGTTTGTATTATGTTTTCAGCGGGGATAGCTCTTTTGGTTACAATTAAATTATAAGAAAAATTCCAATTAAAACTACGTTGATTAATTATAATAATGTTAATAGATTTTCAAAACCTAACTTCTTTGCTTTAATTAGTAGAATAAATAATACCGTCGTAAAAACAGTTTTCAGTAAAATTATTGAAATAAGTGTCTACTCTAACGTAAGAACTCTAATTATAGATTAAATTGGGGAAAACATAATTGAATGGCCAAGTGGATGAAGGTGTTATGTGACAGTTTCATAATTTTATAAAAGAAGTGTTGTAAAATTTTACAATAGAAGTGTTGTAAACTTTTATTTACATGTACAGTAGAAATTCGATTAACTGTCACTCGTTTAAGTGTTCCCAATTTCTGTTATCCGTCAATGTCTAATAAAAAAAAAAACGGCATTAGTTATACAAGTCTACTATCCAAACAAATACATACATAATTCTGTAGAAAAATAATTTTTTTTTTTGAAATAATGAATATGATTGCAAAAAAATATGAAATTATTTTGTATTTATAATGGTATGTAGAGGTTTTACCCTTTCTGGAATAAATAAACGACCACTGAGATGGGAAGCTTCAAAAGAATTTATGAATTGCCCTTTAATTCGCAATTTCTTTATTTCAAAAAGGAATAATCGGTTGTTATTTACCACACTGAGAAATATCTAGAGCCACCTAGCGACTGGTAGAGGAATCTGTCAGCCAATCAGTGGGATTCGAAGGAAGGAGAGTTCTCTAGAGGGATCTAGAAGAACCCACAGGCGGCAGCCAATGAAAGAAGAGAGAATCTTCTAGAAGAGTCTAGTGAGTTCCGCGTCACTATGGGTTTGTTCTTGCAGTAAATTCATACAATTGAATTGCAGTTCAGTTCAAATTCAATAATTTAAAATTCTGAATTTATATCGGAATTTTATTCTGAGAACATTCTAGATGTCTTGCCGCCTCCCTAGTTTTGATCCTGTGTACACCCTTGATAATATCTTGTTGAACTCTATTGCCAACCCTATAATCACTATAAATACGTAATTAAATTAGCCTGATTTGTCTATGAACAATTTAAAATATATTTCCTTCATACTTGTAGCTGCATATAATTTTGGCGACTTCATGTCTAAACGGCCATTTTTTTAAATATTTAACAAGAATAACAAAATAATACTTTTACCACCATTACTTATTATTCAGTATAAATACATTTGTCCCAAAATTAGTACTAAAATTAAATTTATTAAGTATTAAGAATTTTCTGTTACCCGTCTATTTGGTTAATCGTCACAGTTCTTGCCCCGACGGTGACAGTTAATCGAAGATCTACTATACTTTACATATTTATTATAGAATTTTTACAAAAATATTGGACGCAATAAAGCAAAATTTCGATAATTAACAGTAAAATTTTTTGAATCTTACAAAATATTATTTTTAAAAAAAAATTCCTAGGAAACCTCAGCCATTGCAGCTCTTCAATTATTAGAAGTAAACTTACTTTATTTAAATGTATTAGAACTTGACATATTTTTGAAATCAACTTATTAATAAAAGTGGATATTTGGGAGCTTCTTTCTGTGTCTTATAGATATAAGCTGCCCGGATTTTCCATAATTTTTTTTTTCGTTTCGAATCGGGTTTATAGCGTTCGTTACCTTCCCACTTCCAAAGACAATCTGTCCTGTCTTGATACTGATCCCAACTTCACCATGCCCAGCTTTTTCTAGGCCTGCCTCTTTTGCGGGTTTGCAATGTAAAATCTCTAGTGGAAGTCGTTCAACTGCCACGCAATTAACGTGACTGAATCAAAGGTTTTGTGTGATTGTTTTTATAGGAAATAATATTTCTTAGCCCCAGATACATTCCTGCCAAATTTCAACCCTCCGAGGCTAATAGTTTATGAATACACAAAAAGAAAAAAAATTTCCAAAAAAAATTTTTTTTTTGACGAAATTACTGAGCCGATTTATTTGAGTTCAATATACCAGGTGACTTTTTGGAGAGTTGCCATTTCTATTACAACCAAATTTTTATGATAGAAATGGTACTGGAAAAGGTACTTTTCTTGGATGTAATGGAAATGTAACTAAGAAAAACACTATCGGTTGAAGTAGCCTCAAGTACATATATACATATTTTTATCGCCTAACTGTTAAAGTAAAAAAAAAAAATTAAAAAATTAAACTTGGATAAAAAATTTTTTTGCTCATTTATGTTGTTAATTAATGCATTAGATCAGTTTTATCGAAAAATTAACATATAGTCTCATTTAAAAATCTATAAGTTTGTATCATAACGCGAAAACCATAAGAGTTATAAAGCTCCTGACTATACTAATCGGTTGTCCCCGTCGATATCTACAACTCTTATTTGAACAATTTTTCCATTAAATCAACGGTTTGGCTGTAAATATTTAAATAGAAATGCATGCCATGTTCGGTAATACATATATTATTTATTTATAAAAAGGACTATAAAGTAAAATTTCTACCCTGTTTCTAAAATAATATAATTACATTCTTCCATAACTACGATAAACTACTTAAAATTTACAAAAGTCCAACATTATCTGCTGTTTGTCTTTTTTTTTTATTAACAAAACAAACTAAACATTGATTTCTCTTTTGTTAGAGTTTTTTCCTTTGTAAGACATCAAGTGAAACTTTGTTAGCTCATACACCACGTCTTACGACTTCAACAATTTCATACAAAGTTCATTAGCTGTCAAAATAAAATACCAGTTGGTCATTTCGTTATAATTCCTCATGACCCATCATCGTGTTAAAAAAAGAAGATAAACGGCAGATAAAGCTAGGCGTTTGTCTAAATTTGTTTGTCGTAGTTATGAACGTATGTAATTATATTAAAGAAAAAATCCACTTTCTGTACACCCCAAGAAGTTGGAACAAAAGCATCAAGTGAGAGGGGCGAGCTACATATTGCGTACACATATACACTAATTTCTTCAAGTTAATTATATGTACATGTAATATACCTACATATTTTTATAACTACAACAGGTTTTAACCGGACTGTTGTTATTATTATATTATTATACATTATTGAAGTTTTTTTTCCAATTTATTAAGTTAATGTTTATTATTATTAAAACAATATAATATTTAAGACGTATTATTGTTATTATTATTATCTTTATTTAAATAAAGTTTCTAAAACATGATTTTTGTTGAGATAGATGTAATTTTAATTAGTAAGTATGGTGAGATAATTTTATTGATTTCATTTAAATATTCAGAGTCATGGTAAAATTAACCTTGAAAATTATTTTTTAACAAGTTAAAACATATTTTTTATAACTATATATTTTTTTAGACCGTCACAGCAACTCCAAGAACTGCAACTCAGAGGGGAAGAGAACATTTTTGTACTCCTTAGAGTTCTACTGTGTTTTAGAAATAAGGCAGATGCTTTACTTTATGGTCCTTTTTATACATAAGTAATATATGCAGTATCGAACATGGCATGCATTAGTATTGAAATATTACTATGTTCTACCAACTAAAATTTTTCCATAAAAATATACGTTATAGAGTACTAAGAGACAAATTATTGGACAAAAAATGGTGGGTGTCGCTAACGCGTAAGTGCCAAAAAAAATTTACTTAAATTAAAAAATTAAAATAGACTAGTATAATAAAGGGATATAACGTTAATTTTTTTTGCCTAAGGTGGGTACACAATATATATTAAACTCAAATAAATCGGCTCATTAATTTCGTCAAAAAAATTTTTTTTGAAAATTTTTGTCTCTTTGTGTATTTATAAACTATTAGCCTCGGGGGGTTGAAATTTGGCAGGAATATATCTGGGGCTAAGAAGTATTATTTCCTATAAAAACAATTAATTTTGCGTCAAGGGCCGTTTTCCTTATCTTACCCGGCTATGCCCATTGGTGCTTCCTCTGGATCGCGTCAATTGTGTCCTTATAATTATCTATCTACGTCCATAATTTCTTGCACTTCTTCATTGCATATGTAATCGACTTTGGATATATTTGCTATTTCCAGTAATCCATTTCCAATAGTCAATAAATTTATTTTATTGCATTTCTGTAAAAGCTTGTATTACTGAAGTATAGATGCGCTTCGTTAAATATAAAAAATTAAAAAAAAAAAACAAAAAAACAAACAAACAAAAAAGAAAAAAAAAGAAAAAACAAGCACAAAAAATTTGATTTATCTCTTTATGTCTAAGCAATTCTTTTTAATTGAAATATTTTAACATATCTATTTTTAAGATTTTTCTTTCGATAATGTTGATTTACCATTGTATGGAGAGGGACATGTATTGTCCTGGAGCTTTTTGTAGAACTATTTGAGGCAACAAATTTTCTAGGGCTCACTGAATTGGGCAACAATAGGGCAACAATTGTTTTCTTCGAACCTTATCAATCGATATATTCATCATCATAAGTCGATCAATTTTGACAAAACATTCGTAACTTATACGCCTGAGCATTTCTTTTAAATCATTTTACTGATAAATATTATTTATTGCAATCAATTAATGCAATACAATTTACCGCATATTTTCTTCTTTATAATTATGTTATTAATACCACACATATAACTGTAACCACAACGTCGTTCGCGTGACGCGTTATTGAGTCGATTTGGTATTTTTTCATGGGACTGAGATATTTTCCTGCAGTAAACAATAACGTAAATGTTGACCCAGGTAATACGTTAACACCAGATCAAATTTCATCAAAATCCATCCAGTTGTCTTTACGTGATGAGTGCATAGACAAACAGACCTTTAGATAAAATATTTAAAAATCGCTGCTCTGATATCAAAATCGGTAACTATTTACAGTATCAATATAATTTTCAAAAAAATATTCCATGTACAGACACGGTTTTGTTACAATTTTATTATATGATTGTATAGATAACGCAAAAACCCGTAAGCCCTAATTCTTAGTGTTCTGTCTATCTGTGATGGTGGAAATTTGATATATTGAGCCACTCAGGCTGAATAAGAAAATTTATCCCCATTTTCAACCCTCTAGTCCTTCTTGTGAACTCGACCCCAGTTTAACCTATACAGATGGATAGATCATTCGAATAGTAGCATTTCATCAATTTAAAGTTTCCCTCTATCTCTTATAGTGTTCGAAATGTCTTAATAAATACGATTTGAAATTCCAACTTTAGGAACTGGTTTTTCCTCATAAAAATGAAAGACGGCCCATAAAGAAAAATACGAGTTCGTTAATTTTGCCTTTTCTACACACCACCAAAATTTCAAGGAAGTTGGTGGTTGATACTTGGGTAGTGTTAGGATTTCTCCAATTATTGACATTAATATAATGACATAACAAGTGTGTTAACTTTTCAATTTATGACGATCTGCTCTATAATATACCAAAAAACTGAAACATTCACACTTTGTTTTCATATATTTATATATAAGAAATCAGAACAAGAAAAAAATGAACTATTTTTGAAGAAAATCTTGAACTGATTTGTTTTGATAAGGAAGAAGAAAAAGGCACTATAACTGATAAAATGTTCTATAGGTTACATATTTTAATTTTTCAGGATTTTTTTTTTTTTTTTTTTTTTTTTTTTTTTTTTTTGTAAGTGTAACTCGACTATTTTAGCACTTATAAATCGATTTTATTGTTTAGTTATTGAAAAGGCAATAAAATTAAATTAACAAAATATATATATATTATGTATTTGTATGTTTTGTATGCTGTAAGGTGATTAATTAGTTTCAAATATTCAATTTTATTGTTAATTAACAAACAAACGTATTATCGATTATAATTAAAACAATTTTACCCGAAAATTATAGAAAATGAATTAATAATATGACATACTATAAAGAACATATGCTCGCCCTGTGACTGCACCATTTGAATCAATCAACAATTAAATGTGAGAGTAATGAAATGTTATTAAATCGTTTATTAAAGTATACGTTGTGTTGGAAAGTTTACATCTTTAGTTTGGTATTGAATTTAAATTTAGAAAATTGTTAAATTTTTGTCGAAATAGGTTATTCAGTTGAACTGAAAGTAAAGATGTTTATATAAAAACCTTGTGTCATCTATGAAGGAAACACCCAAATAGTGTGAGTAGGCCCGACGAGAGGGTGGGGTAGCCAGGGTTACATTCCCGAGGCGCGGGCTTGTGGAGGGGGCTAGTAGTTGTTGGTAAAGGGTCCGGAAAAGAGTTCTTTTTCTGCTCACAATTTATTTTTTTGGGAGAAAATTTTCAAAAAGTGCCGTGTATTCTCGAGGTCCACCATTTTTTTCCACGGTCCTGACAAGGAAATGTTCTGAACTACCAATTCTCAATTTTAATGAAATTTCGTATAAGTGCAGTACAAGCAAAAATAACAGACCTGTATTTTTCTATCTGCGAGCGTTGTCATTTAAGGGGTGAAATCACCCGTCATAGTTAGGGTAAAATTTAAATTTTGCTTAATTACTTGGAAACTACAGCAGATACAGAAAAACTTTAAATTGACACAGCACTTTAATTTTGGAGTGTTTTCTACTAATGCAGGTATATAAAGCCAGGAGCGGCTGTTTAGGTAAAATTGGGGGTAAATTTCGAAATTAGATGAATGTGCTTTGGTATAATTAAAATTTGAATAGCATATATGAAAACTACAATAAAAATACTAGTTTCCTTGTTTTTGCTCAGTTGTTATTTAATGACTAAAATCTTAAAACTGGACGGCTAATTTGAGGTGTGAATCCTAGATACTCACAAGCAGCGGAACAACGTTTTTTCTGATAAGGTTTTCAGTAAGTGAATTGCCTTGTAAGTAATAACTGAGCAAAATACATGACTAATAACTTTTAATAAAATTTTAATATATAGATACTACTTTTATAAATTAGCAATTAGTTTTTTTTTGGCGATTGCCAGTTGCATCATTGTGTTATTTATGTACACGGGTTGACCCAAAATTTTGTACTGTAATTGCGAAAGCTGATAGTACTTTCAAATATAAGAGTACAGCCTATATACATAGACATAACAACGATACAACTGGTAATCGCCAAAAAAAAAAGATTTTTGTTTCAAAAATGTTTCAAATTCTTAGGATAATGTTAAATTGACAAACACAGTATCATCTGTTAATTTATAAAATTAGTAACGTAAAAGTCCCTATACCAGAACACTATTTTTAGGTGTGTAATTATACTGGGTTATAAAAATTGACAAATAAATTAAACACCCATTTTTTTTCTTAATAAGCATGAAAGAAAGTTTTTTTTTTTAATCCAATGAATATGTTTTTAAAAAAATACAACCCAAAAATTTTTATTTATTAATGTTTTTCTTTTACAAAATGTCGACATCTATATTAAAACAAAGAAATATTACTGACACTAGGAGTTGGGAACCGATATACAAACAGACGTGTAATATGAGTAATATGACGCATAGACTGACATCTAGACATCTATATATGTATAGACGTATACATACGTATATCTAGACATATATATATGTACTTCTTTAATTAAGTAAGGAAAAATTAAATGCGAGGTGAATTTTAATTGAAAAATATTCATTCTATTAATAATAATTTCTGTTATCAAAGGTTTCTTTCAGAAAAAACTTCATTAATATATAAATGTCAAAACTGTTAGGACATATGATCGCGTTCCGGTATAGGGGCTTTTACCTAGATATTAAAAACTTATTAAAAGTTATTATTCATATGTATTTTGGTCAGTTAATAATTACAAAGCAATTCACTTATTGAAAACTTTACTAAAAATTATTAATCTGCTGATTGTGAGTAAAACTTAGAATTTACACATGAAATTAGTCGTCCAGTTTTCCGACTTTAGACTTCAAATTACAACTTTGAGCAAAAATAGGTAATAAACTGTATTTTCATGTAGTTTTCATATATGCTAATCAGATTTTAATTATACCAAAGCACATCCATCCAGTTTCAAAATCTACCCTCAATTTTATCTAAACAGCCTCTCCAGTAGGTCCGACCCTGGCTTTATAAATATACAACAGTAGAAAGCTCTCTAAAAATAAAGTGACGTATCAATTTAAAATTTTTCTCTATCTGCCGTGGTTTTCAAGTAATTAAGTAAAATTTAAATTTTACCCTAACTTTAAGGGGTGATTCACCCTCTAAATGGCGACGGTGGCAGATAAAGAAATACGGGTCTGTTATTTTTGCTTGTACTGCATGTATACGAAATTTCATTAAAATTGCGAATTGACAGTTTAGAACCTTTCTTTGTGAGTGTGAGAAGTACAAAGCGGGAAACTCGACCTGAAGTGAGTAAGAAAATACTATTTAGAATAGTTAACAAAGAGTTGATTGGTCTCATTTTATTTATAATTTTAAAAAATTCAGTTGAGAGAGTAACCTGGTGTAGAATGCCAAAAACAGCACTTTTTGTAAATTAAAAAAACGACAAACTTTTCAACATATATTTTTACAATTATTAATTTTTATTGTGTACATAATGAAGAGCTCAAATTAATTTTTTTATTATTATATATTTAATTATATTATTATAACATTATTATAACACTAATATATAATTTTTAATTATATAAAAATTTAAGCAAGTTATTACAAAAAATATGAAAGATCCTGCAATAATTTTATCTTTACGGAGTGCGCTCTAGTATCTCGCAAAATTAGTTATTTGAAAAGAACAATAAAAATCTTTTTGTAAAGCATAGGAGTGTATTTGTCGATATATCTAAAAAAATTAATTACATATATCATCATAAACGGATGAAGCACAAAACGGGACGAAATATTAATAGAAACATCAAAACTTGGGATGGATATTGTAGCCGTTACTGAAACAAAAAAGAAACGAGAAGGAATCGAAAGCGTAGCCGACTATGTCCATATCTTCTCTCGTCTTAACAAAGATAAAAGAGCGAAAGGTAGAGTATCTCTATTAATCAAAAAAAAAAAAAAAAAAAATTTAAAAACTGCATTCAAAATTGGGAAGCAGTCGATAATAGAATCCTAAAAGTACACATGAAAATTAATCAGATTAGACTCTCCATAATTACACTTTATAGACTAACAGAGAATGAAACCCTAATAGTAAAAGAAGAATTCTTTGAAAAAATTAATGAAGAAATTTCGAAAGTACATAAATCGAAATCGAGAACTGATAAAGTTGTACGTAGGACGTTTTGGGGAGGTAAAGGCAAATGAAAATGGAGAACGGTTAATAATCTGTATGTGAACAAAATGATTTAAAATATTGGAATGGCTTCTTCAAGCACAAAGATATTCACAAATATACATGGATACAAAGCACCTTAGATCTGAAAACTATAATTGATTATGTAATAACACGTCAGAAACAAAGAGTAATAAAAGTTCAAGATCTTAGAATACACAGAGGGGCTACATGTGGATCAGATCATTATCCTGTTAGAGATAAATGCCGTTGCTAAAGTGCTAACGGCCTTACTGATGCCGTTTACAAAAAATACAAACAAAGAAAATCAAAACGAGTACATTTTAAGTGAAATATCAGGCCCAACCTATAACTTGTCAAGTTTTGTAAATGAAAGTACACCAGATTTATATAAAAGACGCTTAGATGAAAAGCTGAGAATCAAACATTGCGAAAATTCCTCTGACCTATACAACCGTATCTTAGAGTGCACACATGCAACTGCACGGGAAGTCTTAGGTTTAAAACAAAAATCAAGAAAACAAACCAATTACTGGTAGAATGAGGAGTTGGACATCGAAATAAAGCGTAAACGACAACTTGTCCATAAATCTTAAAAAGTTTTAAAACTCATGATTTGAAAAAAATCCATTTTTTTACAAAAACTTTGTACGTTTTCTATTTATAATTTTTTCTAAATAATGTTTTTAGTACAAAATGTAGGTATAAGTTCAAGGTAATTTAATTACCTTTAATTAAAAAAAAATTATTTTGATCCATCAAGAATGTTTTGAGTTATCCTGCACGCTAGTTTTCAAAATATGATTTTGAGAAAAACACTAACAATAAGTAACTGTTATAAATATAAGTAACTGTGTTTATACGTCAATGACGTTGACTGTTGAAATGTACATAAAATACACTTATAAGTGGCTTGAAAATACAAATCACGTGCATGCGCACTAACGTTCGAGTAACAGTGTTTACACACAAATAACGTCAGTAGTCGAAATATACGTTAAACATGCTTACAGCCGGCGTGAAAATACGTTCGAATAATGGATATACGTATATGACATGCGTACTGATCGAACTCATTTCGACCCGCGAAAATACGAATTCATAAATAGGGCTTTAAGGACATATTCTAGATAATAAACTATCAATTTAAGCAAAAATAAAAAAAATAGATTTTTTGAAGCCACTACACCAGGTTACCCCCGTAAAGTGAATGAATTTAACAACATTTGGTGGATAAAATAGATTCATATTTTCCAATTGTTTTAAAATTGTGTTAAGTAAGTTTCAACAACAAATTTTAAGTTTATAAATTGGTCACTACTCCTCCGTAATATACCTACACCCAATAATTAGGTATCTATCCATCTAATGCAGTTGCTAATAAAACTATCATATCGCTCATACTAACTCTATACCACACACACCGGTAGGAAACATTCCTTCCCCTACTCTGTTTCCCCACCCCCTCCATCACTCGTTAGTCGTTGTGGCGTAATGGTAGATACATCCATCTTCCATCTTCTATCCACTTACTACTTAATATAAATGATTACATTGGTACATTAGTTTGGACTTTGCTTAAAACTTTTGTAAGTTGCTTTTAAACATTAAACTAAGTGCCGTAGCTTGTCGTATAAATGGAATCTGAGAGGCACTTAACGGAACGATATCAACTAACGCTGGCTCGGTTTGGTTGGCTGGGTAGGTACCTACATATTCAATTCGTTTATTGCCTCGCATTGCCGTCACCGTCATCGTCACTAACCAACCCCTCGTGGCGTCGCGTATCGTGCATCATCCTTACATTGCTTTCGTGTTTCCCTTTCTTCTTTTACATTTAACGTAACGTAAAAAAGTGCGCGTCTTGTCCATCAAATCTAAGTTATTGTTTTGTTATGTGTCATAATATTTTTGGAGAGAGAATATGTAATGAGAATGCTTACTTTATCATTACTTTCCATTAGAGCAAATTTGTTAGATTGCTAACTAGCATTCGAGCATTGTTTTATCAACAGGTAAAAGATAACTGAATATTTTTTCTTGGTTCACTTGGAATTTGATAGATAGAAAGGGACCGGGGAGAGTTCCTGCTCTCAAAAACGTCTTATATTCAGAGGCTAAAACATACGAAGCACTTCGAATAGCAGAAGGAAATATATTCTTGAGCGGTTTTACCGATATTCTGTGAAAAAATTTCTGATTTTTTTCGTTCTAAAGGTATTTCTCCCTTTAAAATTGTCCGGCAGCGTTTCAATTCCCCAAAAAAGATCTAAAATTAAAGTACTTCTAAAATTATCATTACGGAAAGAATGGGCTCAAAGCGTGGAAATTAGTTATGTTATTGAAACTTTATGTAATGCCGGTTGCACAGGAGAACTATGGGTCAGGCTGGGGCTCGGAGCCTCCCATTTGGATACTTGGTGAACGGGTTGAGTTTTTGAATTCGAGTAGGGATAAAAATTTTTTTGTTTGGAATTGGTATCGAGCGCGGAATGGCATTTAAGATTATTTGACACCACTTCAGGACCCAGAGTAAGAATGGGAAACGACATGAAAAATATTGTAAATCTGAGGGGAGTTTCGAAACCATTCTCGGGATTGGGAGCGGCTGGGAATGGAAAATTAGTTTCGAGTGTTTGCAGAGACAAAAAAATTACTCCCAGTCACATCTCTACTCTAGAGTCGTTTGCCGAACGAAGAAAATTTTTATAAATAACTAATTTCGTACAAATGTAAAAGATGTATAACTTTGCAGGAAATTATATCAAATACTAAAATGAAAATAAAAAACAGACACTTGAGCGAAATCAGGACGGACGGCTAGTACTTAATAATTTGATAGACATTCACGTATGTCTGATTAATTCAGTTGCCTCAAACACTTTATGAATTAATTAATTATAATCGTTTTAAAATAATGTCTCAGGAAGTTCCAAAATTCAAATACGATTTTGTACGTTTTCCGTTTATAATATATGGATTCAAAAAATTCTCTTTTGAATATTTTTCAGTAAATACATAAAGATGGCTGTTTCAAAAAACTGAAAACATATAAATTTTAACATTGGGAAAAACTATTATAATTAAGGAGTGCTTTATTTTATTATCTATATAGGTATATATATAAAAGCGAAATACCACTCATTCACTCATTCACTCACTTACTATCACAAAATCTCCAGAACTATAATACCTACAAACTTAAAATTTGACATATAGGTCCCTATTGGATCGTAGGCGCTCGCTAAGAAAGGGTTTTGCAAAATTTTTTGTCTAACCGTCGAAATTTACGAAAAACCGTAAAATATCAATTTTTATTACTGTATACAGCAATCTATGAATTTATTAAAAAAATCATACAAATTTTAAATAGTTGCTAAGTATTTGTGAAAAAATAATTTTGGAATTTTTGTAAGTACAGTTCAACAAATTTGACTTTGCCGCTGTCAAGGTAATTTTTTCTTTATTGTAAGTACTATCCCAGTATATCACTATCTCACTTTTAAGGACCTTGATGCGGCAAAGTCAGATTTGTTGAACAATATTAATAAATATTTCTATAGATACCACCAATAATATTTTTAGCTATGACTACTATGAAATTACTTATTTACTGTACAAAATACTATTTGTATCCTTTAAAGAAAATAAACAACTGGACTGTCCAGTTATCATCAATTGGCATGTGCGTCTGCCGTTCTCAGCAAGTTCCATACAGATTAAATTTCCATCGAGCCGGTCTTAGTTATCTTGATATTAAAAATGAAATATGGACTTTACTTATCGGTCCTCAGTACTTTCGAGAAAACGGTAGCAGGTAAAAAAATGATGAAACAAGACTATAGGTAAAATTGGTATACCAATCAAAAAAAAAAAAAAAAAAAAACGATCAAAGTTAAAGTTATTCTGTAGGACCTGAGAACCCCCAAGAAGGCCTAATGTACACGACTGGACGTATCGTTATCAAATATTTGGCTCTCCAAAAAACCCAAAATAAATGGTTTGACGGATCTTGACCAAATTTTTCTCGAATAGTACTGAGATTCTGAAAAAAATGGACATGAGGCTAAAATTCCCCCGTAGGCTTTTGCGGACCCAAAAAATCCTTCAAATAAACGATCAGACGGATCTTATCAAAATTTCTCCCAAATATTATTGAGATTCCGAAATAAATTAATGTGAATTCAGAAATATTCTCCAGAGCCCTGGGATCTCAAAATGTCTCACAAATTACAGGGCTCTTAAAATTGTCAGTATGAATATCTAACTATCTACGATAAAATCTCAAGGTATGAAAATTAGACATGCTATTGAAATACGAATATAGCGAAGAATTTCAGAATATCCGATTTGAAATTAAGGTGAAGTTGGAATGAATCCTCCAGCGCTATCGAATTAAACAATTCCATATATTTTATTAAACAACTCGACTGATTTTGATAAAATTTTATGAAAATTAGATATGCCATAAAAATATGAATATGACTTGAAAATATCAAAATATGAATAATACTTTAGAGTCGTCGAGCGAGCAAAGCGAAGCACATAATGAAATGATTTTGTACAAATTTTCAGAATATCAAATTTAAAGGAACGTGTGGTCACATTGTCCGTCAATTACACCAAATAGGGCGCAAATTAAAAAGCTGAAGAAATTAGACAATTTTTACTTAGGTGTACTGTTGAGATCTCTGTGAAAGGTGAAAGTGACGTTAAAATGGTTTCTCATGGCCTTGGTGACTTGAATGGTCTAAAATAGAAACAATTCTAAAAGTGCTGGTATAGGTACCCATACTAAGTTCTTACGGTGCGGATATTAGCCATGCTAATAAAATATGAAGATAGTTATTTTAGAGTCATTGGGCGAGCAGGGTCAAGTGCTATAAACAATTGGTTGCGCACAGAATTTTGGAATATATATGATTGAATTGACCTATAAATTTTTAGATAATTTTAATTACAGATAATTTTATGCGAGTGAAACCACGGGTCGCAGCTAGTTATTAGGTATTTAACAAAAGCTGAAATGACATTACTTCAGAATAATATAATGTATAAGGTAATTAAAGTCAATAACAGTAAATTTATTCAAATAATTATAAATAAATCTTAACCTAATATTAAAATGTTAAAAGATAAATATTACCTACACGGAGAGAAAATTCCTATAAAAATTACTGTGCTCAGCACTACAATCGACGTGTAAAGGACGAACATATTAAATTCTGTAAGGTAAAAATATAAAGATTATAATTAATCATAAAAAATTTAAAGGATGGAATGTTCTTTTCGTAATATTATCTCCGTAAAATTTGTAAAACAACACAGTAAAAAGTTCCATTACCGACAAAAAAATAATTTTTAATTGTGTTTATTAAAAAAATTTCCATGCTAACATGCTAATAATAGAAAGAAAAAAAAACAGAAAGAAGGTTGGTTGTGTTGGGATCGCTCTAATGAAATGTACCTCAATCAGCGAGTTACATGGGTTACATGCGAACCATATAGGTGTGGACTGTGGAAGAAACTTTGTCAGACAGCTCCCACCAAGCACCTTGATGCAGCTTAGTAGTCAGTTGCTTTTACACTCTCTTAGGATGATGTCATCGTTTAATTCATCTTTTTGTTATTTACCTATCTTTAGTATATGTATTAGAATTATATTGTTGGCCATCATTTTTGTATACATGTTTTTACAGGTACAGTGCAACCAATATAAGGTCGCGAGTCAGATGCGCAATTGAAAGAGTACGACAAGAATTAAACTATAATATACATGCATAAGAGTGTGATAAAAGTTGTGTTAGCACCACATTAAATTTTACCATGCTAGCACATATTTTTTATTTTGGTCGTCGATCGCGCACGGATTATAGGGGAGCATAGTAATTTTTCTGAAATTTTCTCTACAAAAATTATAGGATTTTTCTCTCCGTGTACTAGAAAATTACATTTATTGTAAGATTATTCTTTTCATTCAGAGATTTATTTTATCCAATAGACTATATAATAATGACAATTATTAATTCAAATCTATAACAAAGGAGACAAAGATTTTTTTGAAAACAGGCTTCTCTCATTTTGTTGTTGGAAATATTATTACACCAAACAGAATCTTTATAAAACGGTTTCACTAACGAATTTTAGTATCACATTATACTGTGAAGATGAATCCAAATTTAGAAATTCTTTATTTTATTATTTTTACAAATTTTCAACCATTCAAACGCTGTCAAATTATTAAAATTTCGTTAACACACAGTAAAAATATTGTTTTGTCATCTTCCTCCGCAAACTGTATACGATAATATACTTTTATATAAACTTCCATTATTCCATTTCATGGGCCATGCACCAGAAACTTTTTATACAAGACTATTTTGTACAAAAAAGCATAGAAAAAAAAACAGAGCCAAATTTCCGTATTATTTAAGGTTGTAAGTGAGAGAGATGGTGGAGAGAGTGAATGAACATCAAGAGCTCTTAAAATATGATATGTAAATTTTGTGGAAAATTGTATTTAAATTTTGTTTATACAATGTTCAAATATAGGTACGTATGTACGTACGCACGTCTTATGTTATTGAGTTCATTCAACTTCTTAAGTTAAGCTTCTTCTTAATGCTACTGAGTTCGTTCAACTTCTCCTGGCCTAATTAAAAAATCAAGATTGTTGACCTAATTATTAAATCACACTCGATTAAAAACAACTCTTTACATAAGAAGCTGTAACAGTGATAAATGTTGTTTGATTTCACGACTGTCTATAGTAAGTTCTCATCATTGATAGTCAGAAGACATTGTAAGGATTTATAAGTTACCCTTTGCCTCTGTTTACAGGCAATTCAACTTTGACATTGAAACGTATAGTAATGAAAATATAATCCAATAAATCTCCTTTTTGGAAACATCAGAACGGAAATTGGATTCGGAGGGGCAATATGGTATTTGACTGTTCGTTGTAAATTGTGGTTTGCATCTAATATAACATAAAAAAATTATTTCTGAGGAAAATTTATTGATAATTAGCAAAAAATGGTTTTCTTACATTAATTTCAAATTTTCCTCTAAAACACACATATTTTTCCCAAGTTATCACATCTTTCCTTGACCACCTTTCCTACTATGTCACGTGCCGGTATTGTTAAAAATTAGACAAGAGATTCTTAGCAATATCGTAAAACAATCGTAACATTCACACTTCATAATATTTTGTACTACCTTTTACCCGCGACTTCGCTCGCGTGGTTTTTGAAATTATGACATCTAGCTAAATCTTATAGTGTACTTTCATCGCGTCACTATTGAGAACTGTTACACAGAGAAAAAAACTACGCATAATACTAAAAAGATTTCCACATTGACTTTTTTATACAGAAATGGTCTTAAAAATCACTGTTTAAGATGGTTTCTTCTTAAGAAGTATTTATACTTTCAAAGAGAAAATCCTCTTAAAAATATATAAAGAGAGCATATTAAGTTAATGTGTGAACTATTTAATTCCGTGAAGAACATCCTATTAAAATAGTTATTTAAGTAATTAATAAGTGTTTCTGCTTAAAATAAAAAAAATTCTTGTTAATTTAAAATAAATAATTCAAAAAATTAATAGATTTCTGTATTCGTAAAACGTGTAGATGCAAGGACGCAATGTATCAGTTTGCATTCAAGCTTTTATAAGTTAATGATTTACATTTTATATTTATTTAATATATTTAGCTTATTCCCAAAAATTTCTGGAATAAATACAAAAAGAATTGTGAAAAGGATGAAATTAAAATATATCCACAAATTTTTATCTGAATTGGGTTGTTCGAAATATTTTAGGTGTTTCTGCAAGAGAAGGACAAGTAAGCATATAATATAATGTTATTAGCGAATTTCCAAAAGTGAAACTGGAAATACGCTATTACAGTAGGTGTCATGACGGGACCTAAGCCCGGGATCATAACAGAAATGTGTTTTGAGGTCCCTAGAATACGAAAATGATATTCACTAAAATTATATATATATATATATATATATATATATATATATATATATATATATATATATATATATATATATATATATATGTCGCCACGATACCTCTCGAACGAAACGTCTAATGCTTATGAAATTTTGTGTGCGGACTGGATTCTGAATTCGCTCGGCTAAGTTCGTTAGCCAGACACGTCGGATGCCCAGAAGTAGGTTTTCTGGCCATTTTTTATCATTCGATCCTATCATAAGACATAAAAAAAATTATGAAGAAAATATTCTTATAATTTTCTTTCTATTTTAAGTATTTTTCGAGAAAATGTAAATTTTCACCATTATATTATTAGTTTTCTTTCTTTGTTAGTCTAATAAGTAATTTATATTTATATCTCAGTTCTTTATGAAGTATAAAAATATTTCACTTTTTTATTAAAGAATTTTGTGAGAACAAGTGAAGTCTATTCACATACATGTGTTATAACACACATACATGTATAGAGTTTTGTTTCTCATTTATTGCATTATAATTAGCATGGTTCTATCTCATGTTGAAAAATGTAAATTAAACAGATTTTCTAAGCTAATGTAATGAAGAATTTTTTTTTTTTTATTGAATTTTTAAGTAAACAAGAAATTGAAGATTATGTTATGATATAATATTATTAAATATGAAACAAAACAAAATATGTACAATGTACATATGTATGCACGGAAAAATATTTTGAATCGATTTTGAAAATTTTTTCACTAATAATTAATAATGTTAAAAAATTAAACCATTTCAAATGGATTTAAGGTATTTTATGTGAGGTCAAGGTTTTCGGGACCTAAAAAGGCCAGAAATTAATTAACCAATCGATTTTAAAAATTTTTTCACAGTTAGTAAGTTAAAGTATTTGAATTAATTAATTAAATGATGTCCGCAAGAAGCTTACGGACTGCCATAAGTTATATGAAATCTTTAGAACCCTTTTCTTACTGTTAGAGTACTGATCCCACAATTGTAAAAAATAAACTAAACGACCAATTTTAAAAATATCTTCACTGTTACACAGCTAAACTATTTTAGATAGATTTAGAATACATTATGTAAGGTCCGCCAGGGTCCACAGGACCCAAAAGTGTCAAAAATAAACTAACTGACCGATTTTGAAAATTTTTTCACTGTTACAGAGCTAAACTATTTTAGATAAATAGAGATTACGTTATGTAAGGTCCGCCTGGGTCCATAGGACCCAAAAGTGTCAAAAATAAACTGCCTGATCGATTTTGAAAATTTTTTCACTGTTACAGAGCTAAACTGTTTTAGATAAATATAGATTCCGTTATTTAGGGTCCGCCAGGGTCCATGGGACCCAAAAGTGGTAAAAATAAACTAACCGGCCGATTTTGAAAATTTTTTTCAATGTTACAGAGCTAAACTAGTTTAGATAAATATAGATTGCGTTATGTAAAGTCTGCCAGGGTCCATCGGATCCAAAAGTGTCAAAAATAAATTAACCGACCGATTTTGAAAATTTTTTCACTGTTGGGGAGCCAAGCTATTTTAGATACATATAGATTACGTTATGTAAGGTCTGACAGTGTCAGTAGGACCTAAAAGTGTCAAAAATAAAATAACTGACCGATTTTGAAACTTTTTTACTATTACCGAGGTAAACTATTTTAGATAGGTACAGGTTGTGTTATCTGAGATCCACAACTGTCCTGCGGATGCAAATGCGGCGTAGAATGCTACACAACGGGTTTTGAATATATATATATATATATATATATATATATATATATATATATATATATATATATATATATATATATATATATATTACATAAAGTCCGCCTAGAATATACGGTCGAGCTGATTTTTTAATGAAGTCCACCGGGATCTTGCAGATCCGAAAACGCCAGTAATAAGCTATCGAACCGATGCTAAAAAATTTCTCACTGCTAGAGAACTAAATTATTTTAGATGGATACAACTATGCTGCACAAAATTCGTTCGGGTTCTTGGGTCCCTAAAAATACCAAAACTAATTACCCAGCCGATTTTAAAAATTCTTTTACTCTTAGAAAGCTAAACTATTTTAAATAGGTACAGGTCTTAGATGAGATCCGCCAGTGCCCAAGATTTGGAAATTCGCTATGTTATGCAGATGCTGCGACAGGGGTATTTAAACCTTAGGGCTTCTTTTGACATGTTTTAAGGTAATACTCTTATATTTTTTAGAATAAAGCAATCATGAATCGAATGTGATAGAGGTGCTGTTTCGCCATCAACTCGATGTATACAGAGAAGGTTATTCGAAAAATGTGATTATATAAGATTTGTGTAAGAAATTAATTGGTATACATTCTTCTGTCCAACTTAACTTAGTTTAATATTTTCAAGATGTTACTTTTATGATTAATTTGAATATACCTAAGTTACTACTGCAAAAGATCTTAATTTTGATATAAATAGGCTAGAAAATTAAATCAACCTATTTATTTACTATAGAATATAAATAATTTGAAAGTTAATTTGAAGGTAAGAAAAATATTATTTTGTATTGCTTAAAATTATGTATTCCACATGGCAGGAAAACATATTAACCGTCTTAGCTAATTTTCTAGCCTTAGTAATATCAAATATGCCAGTCGCGGCTGGAAATTTGTAACTTAAATAAAATGCTGTTGTAATTTTTATTGTATTAAATTCTTTGCCTAGACTTTTCCGCACGTAGGCAAAGTGTTTAGTAGATAACTATAACCTTTATTTTATAATTATAAAATTATATTTAGAAAAAAATTAGGTTAACCCAATTTTATGTAAAGTTTGTATTATTTACTTGTTTTTCTAATAATAAAAAATACATTTGTATTTTAATGTACAGCCCTATTTAGTTTATTTAAATTAAGAAGATTACCCTTTATATGTTTTATGTGCTTTCTCCTTTTAAATTAAAAAGATTTTTGCATAAAGGTTTCTTCTTGATTTAAGGTGCAGTCCTTAAAGATAATTATTGGGATTACTGCTCAATTTTAAGTGAAAACTTTATAAACTACTATTCGTAATTCTAAGATGAATTTCTTTACTATTTTATAAAGATTTCCTTCTTGGATAAAAACCATAGGGAAATTTTTATGATTTCTTGCTGTTTTAGGTGAATTTTTTCTCTGTGTACTTTTTTCTTGGGAGTTTTCCCATAGAAATAAAATACTTTTCCCGGATAAAAAATAGACTATAACATTGTTTTTTTATATCATTTTAATTATATTTTCCCACGGGAATAAGACTTCCCGCAGGATTTAGATATTTTCCCGGCGTCGAAAGTAACCTATCTGTATCGTTGTATATTGTTCTTTCTATTAACAATATGCTAATCAATTGTGCGTTGTTATAATTTAAATATCAAGGTGACCGACCTCGGCCCGGTAGAAATTTCATCTGTATGGAATTTGTTAAGAATACTAGATGTGTCAATTGACGATAACTGGATAGTTACCGGTTGTTTATTTCCTTATAGGATACAAATAATATTTTGAACAGTAAATGAGTAATTTTCACAGACCAATGAACACAATTATATTATACTACTAGACAAAGCGTAAAGCCAGTTTCTAGGTATTTTTCTTGAAGCAGGTAACAAGAGTGAGATGGGTGAAATTTAATGAAATAATATAATGTCAATTTTTTTGAAGATAAAGCGAATACCACTTTCATTCTTTCACAATTTTACAGTTTCTTCTCAAAAAAGTAAAATTTTATTATCAATATTATATTTTGATAATAATTATTTGAAAAGGTAACTACGGATACAAATCCATTACTATATAACAGAATACTATTAAGGTCGGAACTTGGACGTAACTGATTGCTTCAATTACACATTTATATTATCAGTCTATATAATATAATATATAATATGTTCACTGGACTGTGGTAATTTGATAGTGATGATCGGTAGAAATATTATTGTTATTGGTGGTATCTACAGAAATCTATACTTAATAAATTTCTAACACTGACAGACTGACTGACAGACAACGCACAGCCTAAACCGTTGGGTTTAGAAAAATGAAATTTTGCATGGAAGTTTCCTATGTAACGTAGATGAGCACTAAGAAAGGATTTTTGAAAATTCGTCCCCTTAGTGGGTTTAATAGGGAATGAAAATTTGTATGTATATTCATTATTTTTGAAGTGAGTGGTATAATATAAATATGTTACTATGGCTATTAAAGTAAATAATATATTATTGAATAAATCTTGAACACTGACCGACAGACAACGAACAGCCTAAACCGTTGGGTTTAGAAGGGCGAAATTTAGAACAGGAGATATAGAAATTGGTGTTTAGGCTTCTATTTATAAACAAAAGTCAGTTGTGTAAACGTTTCTGGAAATTTAATCCCTAAGGGGTTAAAACAGGAAATGAAAGTTCGTATGGAAAGTTCGTATGGAAAATTCGCCATTTTTGAAGTTAGAAACGTGAATATTGATTTAGGCTTTTGAAAAACATTAAAAGTGAGCAGAAAGTGAGTACCTACCTAATAAAAGATGTTGTCGATGGGAAATCCCATCGGGTATACGGCTAGTATTTAATAATATTGTAAAATAGGGGAGAGGTGTGTCAGTAGTAACAGAGGGCCAATTTTAACTTCAAAATTTGCGAGATATCTGTCAATCCTATTGAATAGTATTACATATCATAAAGTGGCTTCTAAAGTTGTGCTTTACTGACAAAACTTTCAGGCAATATCATCCGGCGGTTTTCTCTCAGCAATATCAAATGTGTTTATATAAGCTAATCATAATTTTGAGTGAGTTAACAATGTTTTGATTTTTGAAGTAGATACCCCATCAATTGGGAGAAAAGTGATTTTATTGCAAACACAATCAATCAAATAATATTATCAGATAGGTAGCTTAGCTTTTTTAATCCTAATTAATATTTTATGAATATTTTTATAAAATGAAACAGCGGTGGAACAATTGTAACAAATTCAATAGTGTCGATTGTAACATGTACAACTAACAAAAAATTTTAGTTGAACAAAATTAAACTTTATATTTTAGGTATGAATCGGGATAATAAAGGAGAAACAAAAATCTTCCATTAATGGGATTAAAAAGAATGCTTATAATGTGCAAAACGAAAAACTAGGATCGAAACTATATTCAATGATATGAATTCCGTAAAAGAGTAATAGAAAGAGAAAAAATTCGGAGTTGTTGCCTGATACTATGCTATTTGTCACCTTCCTTACTCAATATGTAAGGAAGAATTTTTAAAAATGGGTTAATTATAACAACTAACCTATAAATTCAACTAAATAATGAGTGTTACAATTGAACCTAAGCCCTGTAACAATTGATCCTCTGTTGGTGACGATTGTAACATTACACTTTGGTCCACATAAGTGCAGTTATTTCAATTATTAGTAAACATAGAGTATTTTTGTGCAGCTCATTCAAAATCTGAGAAATGCCCGTAACTTGTACCAAAAATTTGATTCTCTGTGACTAATAAGTACAAAGTTACTAGCCTGTATATTTTTTTGTTACTATTGACACACCTCTCCCCTACATTTAATTAGTAACAAATGAAAAGATTGCTCGTTTAAAAGTATAAGTTACATTTTCCCACGGGAATTAAATATTTTCGCGAGAAAAAAAGTACCCTATAACCGTCTCTCTTCCACAAAATACGTCTGTGCAAAATTTTAAGTTATTTGGTTAAGCTGTTTGGGCGTGAAAACCAATCAAACAAACAAACAATCAAACAAACAAACAAACAAACAAAAAAACAAACAAACAATCAAACAAGCAAACAAGCAAACAATCAAACAATCAAACAAACAAACTCGATTTCGCATTTATAACATTAGTCAGGATAATGTTATTTTTTGACTATTTTATGATAATAAAATTGTTAATAACGAAAAAAAGAAGGAAAATTCTACATTTAATGTTTTGACCAAATTTTATGTATACTTACCAAAAAAAAAAAAGATTATACTTGTCTGTGACGTAAGTTATTTCTGATTGTTGTTTCTGATTACGTCATCATTACGGTAAATTCTTCAATTTTAGTTAATTAAAATTTTTATAATTTTGAATGATATAGCTTTTAAAAGGGAAATATTCAGTACTTGATCACTAAAGTAATTCTTTAAAAGTTAGAGTAAATCCTTTTACAACTATACTCAAGTACACTATTGAAATCGGAAGAAACATCACTATTATTTAGATACTAACCAGTCAATTACCTAAGCGTATTCACCATTAGTTACAAGTAGTTATCTACCGACCCGGAGGTCGATGTCCTTGCCCAATCTGAAATTGAAACTATAGAGTTTTAAATGTTGAACGTCACCAAAATAAAGTTAAGTAATTGAACTGATTGCCAGAAAATAACTTTTTGAAAAATGTCAAATATTATCTTCAATCAAAATTCAATCTACTCAATAATTTATTATATTCCCATATTTCTGTATATTCCTGTTGTTACATATACATACATATATGTATGTATACATGCGTCCTGCACAGTGTACCTGATTGTCTGGTGTTGCTATTTATTTTGACAGGATAAAACAATATCCAAAAACGGCGAAAGATTTATGAGTTTCCATATAACAATATTTTCTAGCTATTGGAATTTATATATATGTATATTTTATCAAATAAGAAATAATAAATATAAGGATATCGAATATGTGTACCCAATACCCAGTACCTTGAATAACTCCTGTTACCCCCGTTATTTAATACGGATAATTGTACCTTCGAAACATTGAGATAGTCATTAAATACACTTAAACTAAATTGTTTACCAAATAATGTGCCAGTATTTTTAAAAATTCATCTATAAATGTTTGCTCGTAATTAGTTAATAACGTTACTCAAAAAATATTTTTGTAAAGAATAGTTAGATATTTTTGTGCATAGATACCAAAATATCTATATATATATATATATATATATATATATATATATATATATATATATATATATATATATATATATATATATATATATATATAATCAATTTATTGTTGGGAGATGAAAATAGGATACCTATCTAACCAATTTTGAAATACTTTTTTAAAACACACATATTTTTGTATTATGCATGTATATATTTTTCATTTTAAAAATAATGGCGAAAATCGTCAGAAAAATTTAATATTTATTTTCAAAACTTGCATGAAGACATTCATAAGCTGTCAATTACATCACATTCTCTAGATAGCAACAGGTGTTCTGTAGCTAAGAATAAGAAGCTCTTTATTTTTCTTAATCCAGGAAATTAAATTTGAATTAATTAAATTTGGGCTAACATAATTTCCAAAATTCTGTTTGATAATCGGTAGTCAAATTAGTGACCCTAATGACAATAATGTTGAAGTATAAGAGAAGGTCATGTCACTGCCGGTTTCTGATCACGAGGTTAATAATTAAAAAATTACTTATCTAATTAGTTTTTCCAATTTAAATAATAATATGTAGTTAGGATGAATTAGCATAATAAATTTTTGTTTTCTTATTGTGTATAAATTTTGATTAAAAAAATTATTTTGATCATTTTCCGTTAATATTTTCAGATATCCTATTTCTGTGGAAATGAATAAATAATTGATATATCAGATAATTGCACTGCTAAAATTATTTTACTGGAGTCGCAGAACTTGCTACATAAATAGCTATTACGTAAAAACCGCGGAAAATGATGATTGACTGGAATAAACAGACTTGTTGCACTAATTTGCAAAGCAGATGGCAAGTTAGCGACCAATTTACAATGTTAATAAACTGTGTGTTCATATAGAATTAACGTTTTGTTATTTTCTCCACAGATTATAATTCACACAACATTGAGGTAAAATTATTTCTGTCAATTGCCAATGTTACCACCTTGATATGTCTCCCTGTACATGTGTTTCATATATTATTATAATACTTAGATAGTCAGTTTTCTTCATATTCTATGTATATTTATTGTGTCCGTTTTTTTCATCTTCGTCTTCGACCGGAGCCGTCAACAAACAATTCTATTTGGTGCCTTGTTCGCGTGGACTGTTCGCTCGTCTGTCCGTTCAGGGCTGTTATATTATGTACCTATCAATCCGTTTTTTACCTTTATTTCCTAGAGCTTTTACCTCTATAATACTATATATATATATATATATATATATATATATATATATATATATATATATATATATATATATATATATATATATATATATATATATATATATATATTTAATACATGGTAGATAATATATCTGGGGACAGTATAGCAAATTTATGCTTGTGAAGTTATAATAAAATTCTCGTAATATTTCCTGAAATAATTAACAGGTATGGTAGAATTATAAAACAAAAGTAAAATTTATCCGTTATTGTTGGATAAAGATTTGTGATCCAGGAAGTGCTATAATGAGCGTAAGTCGAGAGATGATATGTTCAAATCGTTAGATATTAAATAAATTGAATATGCTTTCATTACAGGGACTACTCAAACATATGTAATATTATAAAACTTAAATAAGAAATATGCTGCCACTTGTGGCTGAAAATATTGTTCACCTATATTATCATTAGAGCTGAATGTATTCGCTTACAGTCAAGTAACAGAATAAGTCGGTCTTTTGAATGTATGAGAGGTGATGGCAAGAAAGAGAACTTTAGTCTAACATGAGACTATCCTAAACTTTTTTTTTTAATAATTTCTGCTTCACTTTATAGCAATAAGTGAGTGTGTCACTATGCAAATCCTCACTGCCCAGTGCCCATACAGAATCTTTTATTAGATGTAATATAATATAATTATAGGATATACATGTGTGCATTTAAAGGCAAATTCGAAAATAAAATTATAAACAGAACAGAAGAACGGAAACCTCATTTCGTATGGTTCATGGGTAATTTTGGTGACCAACTTTATTTGTTCCGTCGATTAGATACCGGTAGTAAAATCTCGGTAGTATCATCCCCCCCCCCCAAAAAAAAACATCTCCGATCAAAAAAATCTCCAGTCAATAACGTCCCTAAAAAAAATATCCCCCGGTCAATAATAGTCCCAAACAGGAAACGATGAATGGCATAATTTCTTAAAATAAACCAATATAAATTCCACAAATCAATAGAATGATATCAAAATAAATTTATTCCTTGAATGTCATCAATGATACATGTAATGTCTGTTTAATTAAGTATTGTAGGCTATTCCCCGCAAATATAATTAATAATATATATTACGATCTTCATATTTTTGTAGACCATATTTAAATGAAATGACTGTTCAAGTACAGCAATAATCAGCACTATTGTGCGCATCAGGTTATTTACTTATCTATGTAAGTGCTAATAGAAACCGTCACTGGTAAAACAGGTAATAAATTTAAACACGGGTGGTATTTGTTGTAAGCAATAAAATAATTTAACTTTTTGAAAGTTTATGGTCACTAATAACACCCTCTCAAACAGTCATCCCAAAAATTGTTGGATAAGGTATACAATATAATTATGTAATATACGCTTATTCTAATCGCGGTATTTTTTCTTCTTACGCTCCGGTTCTCCATCTAGGTGGTGAAGTTAGTTAAGGTTTGGTTAGTTTAGTTATTTTTGACAATATACTTCGACTTTGATATAAAAACTAGTTAGATTAAGGTTATAGTTTTTTTTTTATTACAGCACGCGGCTAGTCTATCATTTTTGTAGAATAATACTCAACAATGAATTACATTCTTATATGTATCGTTACTACAAAAGGCGCAATAAGGCGAACATGTGATTTTATTGTTTAACTGTTATTATTTTGAATTTGGTAATATGTGGAATGCATTCAAACAATAAATTTATTTTGGTTTTAACATGATTATGCCGTATAATTTTATGTGATTTATATTAGTTTAAGTCATTCAGCAATTCAAGTTGATTGATTGATACTGGAACTCTTATTGGTGGGGAATATTTCTTTTTTGGGAGGGGATGATATTACGGGGATTTTTTAGGGATAATATTGCCGGGATTTTATTATTAGTGTGTAATAATGTCGGTCACCTATATAGTAATTCTATATTAACAGAATTTTTTTGTTTTGTTTGGAACTGTTATTGGGCTTGGTTATTTTTGCTTGGGATGTAATTGGCCGGGAATTTTTTTTGGTAGAGGATGTTTTTTGGGAGATGATATTGTGGGGATTTTATGATTGGCTATATTATTTCGGGACTGTTATTGGCGGGAATCGGTAATTTTGTATTCATCTTGTTCTTCTTACTTATAATATCAAATATGTTCTAAATTTGTTTTCGTTGAGGTCATTTTATAAAATCTACTTACGATATTTTTTCTCTCTTTTTTCACGTTTCGTCTCCGTCTTGTACTACTACTAAAATTCTCCTTGTAACTGACAGAAGTCGTGGTATCTAACTCACAAGGAGATGCACCCAGAATGAAATTCGGGATTTTGATGAAACTTCGCTGGTGTATAGAGTTGGCAAAAGTAAGGGACCCGTATTTTTTTTTATCGGCCATCTTCCACGTTTACGGGGTGAAACCAGCCTCTAAAGTTGGGGGTTCTAATCGTATTTCTTAAGATATTTCAAAAACCATAAGAGACAGAGGAAAACTTTAAATTGACGAAATGTTACTCTTTGAAAGACCTATTCACCTGTATAGGCTAAACCAGGGCCGGGTTCATAAAAGGGGCTGAAGGGGAGAAAATATGCGTAAATTGTTTTGTACAGCCTGAGTGGTTTAATGTATCAAATTTTCACCATAATAAATAGGAAGAGCACCAAAAATTAGGGGATACGTGTTTTTGCGTTTTTCCGAAATATGTGTGGTATCCAAGTCATATAAGGAAGAAAAAAATAGGGTAGATTATATTGCATTATTATTGATTGTAAATACGTTCTATATTTTTTTTATCTTTATGTTTATTTTCACCATGACAATGTAAATTTTTACTTCCCGATAATGATTCATACATTTTTCAGTACTAACTTAATTGGTAATTCAGCCATGTGTACATTTGGTTACTCATTTACTCAAAATAAAGGCAATTGTTGAACGGAAAATTATTGCTTCTTGTTGAACATGCATGAACGCTTGCAGACCAGAGAACTTTGGTAAAAATAGGTATAAAAAATATCGAATATGAGTAGCCAAATATACATACATGGCTAAATTACCAATTAAGTACTGAAAAATACATGAATCATTATCGGAAAGTAAAAATTTATATTGTCATAATGAAAATAAACATAAAAAATAGTATATTGTGCCATAAGTGCGGGAAATTGTCGATTGCCCACGAAAGCGAAGTTGAGCGCACGAACGTAGTGAGTGCGCCCATTCGCTTGAGTGAGGCAATCAACAATCTCGCACGAGTTGCACATACTATTTTTTATTACGAATTTCACATAATTTTTTCTATTATTATCACTATTTTTGACATTTTTATTACTTTTTAAAATAATATTTTTAAGTGTTCGTCTTTTGTTCTGAATTAATTATCGTCTAAATTACTTTGTTGGTGGTTTCTATAGAAATAATTATGAAATATTTATTAAATGAAAAATTAAGAGGCGGCTTTACGTGTTTTGATTAAATTTTGCGTGTTTTATTGTCAATTTGCGTGTGGAAAGTAACTTTCCACACGCAAAAAAGTATGCGGGAAGAGTACAGTGGGCAAACAGCTATTTTGCGTACAGAAATGTGTGCGCTAAGTTAGTACTTCTCTCGCATGAGTAATAAAAAAAATATATAGAACGCATTTGCAATCAATAATAATGCAATATAATGTACCCTTCCTTATATGCCTTGGATACCACACATATTTAAAAAAAACGCAAAAACACGTATCCCCTAATTTTTGGTGCTCTTTATATTTATGATGGTAAAAATTTGACACATTAAACCATTCAGGTTGTGCAAGAAAATTTACTCCCATTTTCACCCCTCCAGCCCCTCTTATGAACCCGGTCCTGGTTACACCTATCCAAGTTTATAGGTCCTTCAAAGAGTAACATTTCGTCAATTTAAAGTTTTCCTCTATCTCTTACAGTTTTCGAGATATCTTTAGATATACCATTTGAACCCCCAAATTTAGGGGCTGGTTTCACCCCGTAAACGTGCAAGATGGCCGATAAAAAAAAAAACAGGTCCTTTATTTTTGCCTACTCTACACACCAGCAAAGTTTCATCAAAATCCCGAATTTCACTCTGGGTGCATCTCCTTGTCAGAGAAAAATTTTGAATAAGTGTGAAATAGTGACTAAATTGCAAAAATAAGCAGAGAGAAAAAGGGGATGGCATTTATGAAAAATAATGGTATTTATAATGGGTAAAAATTTTGAGAGCATGTTTTTATTAAGTTAGAAGAAAATGATGAATATGAATCATACAAAAAGAGATTTTTTTCTTCATTGTTCACTTTTGTAATTCATTTGTGGAATTTATCTTTAAATACAGAAATGTTTTTTAATTACAATACATTACAATGAACATAATATGTCTTAAAAGACTGTGCATGGGTAGTATTTGCATCATAAATCACATTTATTTAGTGCTATAAAATAAAACAGAAATTATTAATAAAGGCGGAAGACAGTTCGAGATCTTACCTTGTAAATTAAAAAGTTAAATTTTCTTTGACAATTGCTGTTGATTTTATTTTTTAATTACAAATAAACAAACTAAAAAACATTTTCCTGATAATAGTATCATAGTTTACAGGGAAAAAATTTGTGTCAAGTTGTCCATCTTATATATGACCGTTGTTGTGTTTATATGTAGATCACTTTTATAATATCAACTAGTACGGGAACGGACAAAGGGACCCCCTTGAAAAACTTGTTCAATTTTATAAGATTTTTGTATTGTATTAAATTAAATTTTGAACCAATATGTGTAGCCTGGCTCTATACGGACACACTTACATCACATATTTATATGTATATATAGGGGTGTATACAAATTCATTCATTTCTCTTCAGTCTTCGGTTCTTATGTGTGCTGGTTTGGATGGATATTATGATAAAGATGTTTGAGATATTTATTGGATCAGGAAGTAAAAGTACCGGCTAAGCTTGTTCCGTTCTTTGCTTTTTCCTATTGGCCATCTTTTTACAGGTCTTTATAAAAATATTTTCATCTACTTAAAAAAAAAAAAGTTTTATTAAAAAATTTTATTATGAAATTTGTTATCAAGGTAATCCGTATATATATATATATATATATATATATATATATATATATATATATATATATATATATATATATATATATATATATATATAATGTGTCTAGAAATTTGGTGACACTGAAAAAAAAATAAAAACTTAATAATACTCAAAATAAAATAACAGAATCATAGTTCCCTTTCACTACTTTTTCATGCTGTTTTCAGTAAGTGTTTGTAACAACACTTTGAACAACACTCTTGAGCTACTTTATAATCAGTGCAATAACTGTTGTAAATAGAGTAACAATTTGGAATGCGTTTTTAAAAATACTCATTATCGATTAATACTGATAATAAAATTAATTAATTAATTAATTTTTTGGGGAAAATTTCAGAAAAAAGAAATGGTACTAATTTTATTTTCAAAACATGTATGTGTACAATTTATGTCTTGTGATAAATATGGTCCTGTTTACAGATTAATATTCCTCATATCACACCCCGCCGGGTGCTTTAGTGAAATACCCTACAAAATTGGCCTTATGTTCTATCTACAATACTATAATAGTGATCATCGGTGTATATTCACTTCACTCGCTAAATTAATGGCTCTAAAGCGGTCACATTCATATTAACTAACTTCCAAATCTTGAGATTTTTCCGAAAAAATACCTATAATAACTTTAGGAATAATTTAATTTTTAAATCGTTTTGGTACTTTCGGGAATAATTTAGAATTCACGTTTATTTCCTCCGTAATAGGATTTTATTATTGACCTTTACTTTGGTGAAATTTGCGTAAAAAATCGTTGAAATTTATATTCATATTTTTTTATATTATTTTGAGATAATTCAATTGTAAGTAATTATTTGTTTTTTCTTTTTCGTTTTTGGTTTTGGTTAAAAAAAAGTAAAATTATAAAAAAAATTAAGAAAAATATTACCTAAAAGCTGTTTAAATTGCGTAGAATAATATGACAATAAGGCCAGGCGCACATTGAGCTACGTCACGCAGTAAAGGCAAGGCAGAGCAGAGCAGAGCAGGAAAGCATGTGTGTTCGGGCGCACATTGATACGCAGTTGACGCAGGCAGGGCAGCGCAGTTTCTGTGACTCTTGTTGTAGAACGAGATAGCACGAATTTAAAAGCAGAGCAGAGCAAAGAAGCACTATTTTTCTTCAATTTCTTCAATTGTTTTCATTTCGACGAAATAAAACCAACTTAAACTCGAGCACGTGTTACAATGTCGTGCAGCATCGCCCAGTTTCTGTATCACATTCACGAGTGCCATATCGCTCTCATGCGACGCAGTGCTGCTCTGCTCTGCGTTTCAGTTCGCGCTGTCCGGTTCTACAACACGAGTCACAGAAACTGCGTTGGCCTGCCTGCGTCAACTGCGCCCCAATCTGCACCCGGCCTAAGTATAGATAAGCTGCGTAGCTCAAGTAGTGAACTCTATAGTGGCATTTTTTTTCAAAACTGGCGTTTGACATTCATAAATACTAATAATGTAAAAAATTAATCAAAATTGGTTTAAAAGGCAAAGAGATAATAAAAATCTTCAGTGACAATTAAAATGAATAATTTCAGGATTTTTAGTTTGCTGAAGACACTCTTTTTCAGTTTATATTATTTTAATCTACGCGAGTGAAGATGAATTTCTTCAGTTAAAAGGATTTTTTCGTACAGTAGCTATTTATTTACCTCAATTGTAACAAAATAATTAAGCGTGAGATCAGTGATTTTTAGATTATAGCATGATTATCGTAAATTTTACATTCAAAGATATCCCATGTATCATAATGTAGTCAGCGAATTTCGATCCTATTCGTTATAATTACTAAAAATTAAAAAAAACTGCATTTAAATTTTAAATTACATACCATAAATGAATGAAATAATTATACAAATCGTTAACTTTTGCTAATAATATAGAAATTTGTTTTATATATTTTAAAATTAAAATAATAAATTAGTAGATTGACGAGTCTATTAAAGGGGTTCAACTTAAATTATTTAAAAATTAATTGTAAATTTAACATTTGGTTATTGAATTAATATAGAAAAAATCGATTTCAATGAAATGAAAACCACAATTTTTATTCATTTAATACAACTTTTTTCAAAAATTTTCATATCCATTAAACGTAATAGCAAACGCCAGTGTTGATTTATACTCACGATAGGCGGCACAACAGTCGAATTTTAAAAGTACGCAGCTTGTCTATACCCAGTTCCGGACTTACCTATAGGCAAATTAGGCAATTGCCTAAGGCGCACTTTTTGGAAGGGCGCATTTTTTCTAACTGAAAACATTTGATTCAATTGTTATTTAGAATAAAAACATTTTTATTCATACGAAGTTTCTTCAATTTAACTTTCTTAACTTATTTTTCAATTATTTATAAAAATAACTGGCAAAAATTAATCTGTGATTCCATTTCCACTTCAAAAATAATAGTCTCTATACTTTCTATAATTTTTTAATATTCTCACTGCTGGATTTACACTAGGGACACGGGGGGTTAGTGCCTAGGGCGGCAAAATTTTGAACACAATGTGGCAATTTGGATTTTTTCTTCATCTCATTACTTATTTTTTTGTAGGAAAAAGTAAAAAAAAATAAATGTTTTTTTTTTGTTCGAAACTTATTTTTTTTTAGTGAAAAGTTGATATGATTTTCTTCTAGGGGCGACATTTTTCGTGGTACCCAGGGCGGCACTTAGGATAAATCCGGCCCTGTCTATACCGTAAGCAAGTTAAACAAATTGGATTATATAATTATTGTCTTTACCTACAAATTTGAATTTGTTTATTGTTTTATATAACAAAAGGGGGATTAGGTGATTTGCTTAGATAATTGAAGGATAAGGTTTTGAAAAAAAATTAGCAACAGTTAACGATATAAAATAAATATTTAATTGCGACGTTTCGAAAACATTGAATTTTCATCATCAGGCAAGAAATTTCCTTAAAAAAAAAAACTAAATACATAAAATAAATTATAAGTAAATTACAAATGAGAATATATGCAAAATTTGGTACTTACATGTATTTAGATTGTTATAATTAAACGCAAAAAGATTACACATGAAATCAAAATTGATAAAAAATTATAAATAAAAACTATAATGTCATAAGTGTGAAAAATAAAAGTTAAATTGTTAAAATTGTAAATTAGCAATTGTAACAAAATTTAAATATTAAAATATATAAATACGAGGAACGAGTTTTATTGTATTTAATAAAACGCAACACAATGAGTGTTGATGAGTTAGAACAAAGGAACCCGGATTTTTGCTTATGCGCGTAATACATGGTTTATTTCAGTAGTTGTCGCGCTATGCAACGGATGGATTCATAGTTGCTGATATGCGAATTGTCATTTTGATTGTTTTAATTTGGACACATGTAAGTAGATCTGAACACATGTAAGTACCAAATTTTGCATACTTATATTCAATTGTAATTTTCTTATAATTTATTTTATGTATTTTTTTTTTTTTTTAAAGGAAAATTCTTGCCTGATAATGAAAATTCAATTTCGAAATGTCGCAAATAAATACTTATTTTATGTCGTTAACTGTTGGTGATTTTTCTCCAAAACCTTATCCTTCAATTGTTTTATATAAGTAATTTATAAATCATTATCTAACAGCATTATTGATACACTGACATTCTGGAACGTAACTTTCATTTATAGCGTCTTATTCCAGCAATTTGCACTTAAAATTATGAGAATGCTACGTAGAAAATTTCACTTCGATATAGGTCAAATTATCTTCCTAAAAGAACTAAACAGATTTAAACAGCATTCATGAGGGTATGCAGCCGCAGAATTCAGGCGTCAATCTGCCACCTCAAATGCCAGTGATTTCGTACGCTTGACCATTTAGTGGATTATGTTCTTCGTCAATTTATTGCTATTATCAAAACTTTATTAAACATATGTAGTATCGCGGTTATAGAATTACGAAACATACTGTACAATATTTAATATCCGAATTGTATATAATGTAGAGATTTATGAAAGACGTTCAGAACAATTTTTCATATTTTTTCCATAGTATGCCATGTTTAAAAAGGAGGAAAAGAGCTTTTAGTATTTTTCTATTTATATGAAAATAGTTTAAATCAAATTTATTGATATTGATTTAAAAATTTTGTGCCTCTATTGCCTGCCGCTCTAATAATACTACTAGTGCTTGGATGCTGTTCTGGTACCGATTGCTAAACTATTGGGGCTACAAGGAAAACAATTTTCATCTATTTTATTGCCTTTTATTTATTCAAAACAAATGAAAACAATCACATACATTTAATGGATTTGTACCGGGTGATTATCGAAACATTAACCAATTTTGTCACGTCAAATTTTCTTTGCAACTATAAAATATAAAATGTAAATTCTGCCTCTATCTAGCATAACAGTTTAAAAAAAAAATGTACCGTGCACTATCACAACAACCCGGTACCCTCAGCAGTGACCACAATAGGAGAACACACACGGACGTGTCACCGCGACCACTAAACTGTACCTGTGTTAGTGATGTTGACAATCCATGAGCGGCATGCTTACATGTTTACGGTGAATACGGTATATATATGTACCAGTACCATACATAGTATAAGTATTGTTGTAATTCCTATATTATACTCATATGAAACATGTTATCTAATATGTATAATTTTGCATCTAATATTTTTAGTATACAATAAATATTTTCTAATATGTATAGTCAGAACTAAATAAAATCTTATTCTTAGAAAAGTTAATATGTAGTATTTTATACATGTGTATATCAATTTATTGTCAGCTGAAAAAAGTTAACTAAATATTTTTACACAATTTTCAGAAACAACTCCCACTCTTATTTAAGTGTTTCAAATAGGTATTTAAAAAAATATCTTAAATTTTTTTGTTTAAAAACCGCCAATGCTAAGTATCACAATAAGACACGCGAAGGGGAACGTATTGAGTGGTGTGGCAATTCAGTCCGGACGTGTTCCTTATTGTGATATTCTAATGTAATTAGTGAGTGTGGTGGTGAGTGGAGAGTACAAATCCACCCCCGTCCTCCAAAATATAAATATTTTTAAAATAATACGTGCAGAAGCTGCAAAAATCAAATTCATAGATGAAAACGAAAACGTATTGGGTAACACTATTAACTATAACCGAGAAGTCTGGAAGTCTGTGTCAGCGGATTGTGCATCTTGATTTGCCCCAGAATTCAAAAATTATTTCCCAGAAGTGTCGATTTTTACTAGTCATAGAGACTTAATTTCATTTTAATGAAGAAAAACGTATCAGTTTGCTTTTGATCACTCTGAATTTTTGAAAGTTTTACACTTTTTAATCAAAAATTAATGGAAAAGTGATTTCTTCGTTAATATACCGGTCACGATTTTTACAGCTTGTCTGGTAATTTGGTCGAACTTTTCCCGGAATTTTGTTATTATTATTACTGTTTGCGGAATAATTGTATTTTATGCTACAATTTACTAAAAATTAATTTCCAGACGGATTTCTCTAAAATGATAATAAAACAAAAACATCTTTTTTTAGTTACCACCGTGATCAATTAAGGTGTAAAATGTGAATTTTGACGTAAGGAAATAAACCGAAGTCACAAGGTGCAAGGACAGGGTTGTAGAGAGGGTGTTGTAAAAATTGTATGGATTGTGCGGATGTCTGACGTCACAAGCAAATTGGAAATCAATCATATCGCCTTAAACTTTTATCTTCTACTTCCCTATTCGATTTCAAAAATTTTTTCACCTAGTTTATTAGCTTTGGTCTATACTACTAAATTTCTAATAACGGAAAAAGCTGAATGCTTTTTGAATTATCAATGAGTCGTTAATATACCAACATCTTACTTCAAAATAGGAACCTTACTGGATAAAATTATTATTTCATATTTCATGGGAACTTTCGGTATGGAGTGTACTCAGTTGATAATAATAGTAACTAAGTGTATTTTCTTTTTCAATTTTTTTTCATATGCCCTCACCACTCGCGCCTGCATACATTCCCCATGCCACCTATATACTCCCAATAAAATGGAGTTAAAAAAAAAACGAGAAATGTTGTTTAAAAGCTTTTAGAACTGTACACTACTCTTACATTCACCGCTACTCCCTCAAGTTCCCTCATCCTCGCCGTATTTACCGGGATCTCGGTGAACAGTTCGTTCCAACGCCGATATATACCTACATCGCCGTTGACCGATTTCATTTTTAAACATGAAATGGCTTTCATTCAATTTTCATTTTTTTATGTATTATAATGATGATAAAACTAAACTTTAAAATGATATTATGTTACTTAAATATACAGCGTGTTCGAATAATTGTTGCACATAATATTAAGAGGGAATAAATTATTTGAGCAGCAATTTAATTTATTGAGCAGCAAAATTTATCAGTTAAAAAAATATTATACAGCGGGAAAATTATTTTACCAGCAAAATATGATTAGCATAATAATACGATTTGGTATGCTAAAAAAAAACTATTGAACAGCAAAAAAGATAATTGAGCAACAAAAAGGATAACTGAGCAGCAAAAAGAATAATTGAGCAGCAAAAAGAATAATTAAGCAGCTAAAAGGATAACTGAGCAGCAAAAAAAAAATTATTAAGCAGCAAAAAAAATTAGAGTGGCAAATTAATTATCTGTTTGAATTTTTTTTAAATAAATGGTCAAAAATCTCAAAACCCGGAAATCATTTTTGGGCTAAATGGTGGCGTACAGGTGAGTCAGTATTTTTAACGGCGCAACCGAAGACGACCTTGACTTTGAGATCAAGGTCAGGGGTCAAGACCAAGTCAGATTTTTAAAAGGCAATTCTCTCTTTTGACCGTGGAAATGGAAAGAGCGGCAAATTATGTATTCGAATATGACGTTGATCGTGATTTCAAGGTCAATTGTCAAAGTCAGTTCAAGGTCAAGAGCTGATTTTTAATGTAATTTTTAATTTAGATTTGTGTTGTAATTTTTTAGTTTTGATGTGCGCAGTAATTGCAGACAAGGTAGGTGTAGCTAGGATGTAGACGTGCGTAGTAGATTTAGGTAGGATGTAGACATGTATAGTAAGTGAAGTTGGTAGAAATGAAGTTGAAGAAAGAATACAAAAAATGAAATATTTCAAATTTACCTCACAAAATTGTAACCTTAAAATATTGAACTTTATAGATTATTAACTCGTCCGTCTGATATGTATTAAGGTTATAATTTTTTGAGGTAATTTTGAAATACTTATTTCATTTTTTTATTTGTCCTTCAACTTTATTTCTACCAACTTTATTTACTGTGCATGTTTACATCCTACCTAAACCTACTGCGCACGTCTACAATTAAAAAAGTTACAGCACAAATCTAAATTAAAAATTACAGTACAAATCAGCTTTGGACCTTGAACTGACCTTGATTCGTTTACACGCGCTTGCAATCATCTTCACACACTTGTCGAATTTTGTATTAATTGTTGGCGTGAGTGTTTTTATTTTACTCGTTTTTAACGTTTTTAATGTTTTAACAATAGATACTTTGTTTTTATTACTAAATACCAATAATAAATAAATTCATCGTTTTAATAATAAATACTAACAATAAGTAAATCAGTTTCTAACAATTGAATTGAAAATAACATTTGGTAGATTTACTTTGTACTCCGCAACAAGCGTTCCGTACAACCATAATAAACCATTACACAGTGCTTGCATGCATATCGAAAATTTGCCTTTAGAGTTTTAAAAAGTCTATAACATTAGTTGCTAAATGACCAGCATATTATACGAATTTAAATCAAATAAACAAATTTTAAAATAAATTTGTTAAATTTGAAACTGCATACGTGTGTGGAAAACTGTTATTCAATATGGAAACTGACATTAGGTACACATGAAACAAGTGCCGAAAATCAAGAGTTTATTTCATATCCTTTCATATTTCATGTTTTAAAAACTTTAAAAAGACTCTTATGTATATTTTAGATACTTTAAATAACTAAATTGCAGCTCAAAAAAATATTAAATGCTGAACCATATTTGCAGCTCCTTAATTTTTTTAGCTGTACCATATTATTTGATGCTCAATTGATTTACGAGCTGACCATATGTATATACATTTAAAGCTGATCGTATTTAATTATTCTGCTGCTCAAGTTTTGCTGCTCATTTAGCCTTTTTTGCTGATCAAATCTTATTTATTTTGCTGCTCAATTAAACCTAAGCCATATTAAAAGTTGGATATTGCACATTATCAAAAGTTGGATACTATTGTATTTTCATTCAAGTCATAGTGTCTTAGGGTTGATGAAGTATTTTTTGTTTATAAGATAAAAAATTCAGCAAGTACGTGTTAAACACGCATTAAGTCAGGATTTCGAAGCTAGTTCTATTTAATGTTAAAGTTAGCCTACAATAAGATTATCTGAACTTCTTATTTTCAATATGGGTTGAAAAAATCAATTAAGAGTTTTTAAAAAGCGACACTGTCTATTAAATTTTCTAAGATCTCACACTAAGTATTTGAAAGTGGTTAAGTGCGGATAGTCCACCTAATGCGATGACATACCATTAAGTCCATTCCGCTTAAAAGTTACAAACGATCAAAATTTATTTTCTTTTTTTTTCGAAGTCCTTGGGGAGATTTTTAAGACAAGTTGTCGGAAATAAAGTTATTGCAAATTAAAGCCAGTGGACATTATAGCGAATCTATTAATACAAAATATGCATATTAAAAAATATCAATCGATAATAACATCATTAGATACAGATAGTTTTCAAATTACATCGTGATCTCCCAAATTTTCAAAAAAAACGCCGTGAGCAGCGGAGCCCCATCACGGAAGTCGAATTTTTCCTTTCATCTTCGGTATTGAGTCTCTACAAGCGAAATATAATTAAAAGTCCACAAGCGATTTGTAATTTTGGTGGTTTCAAAACTGATGATGAGTGTCCGGTTGATCGGGGCTTTAAAAAAGGTTTTAAGTTTTTAAGGGCTGAATCTCAGTAAATTTCAATTTTGTGCCGATAGAAGTTAACAGGGAAAAAGCCAACACAATTCGTACGAGGTCATTTCTATCCATGCTTATCCGCCAATTGCCTTTGTGTTTTATTTTTAAATATTAAAAAAGGCACTTAAATAGTAAACTGGAAGGCTTTTATGAAGATATTTTTTCTTTCCAAAAAAATCCAAAATTTCTATTTTATAAATAATAATACCCCTGTCGCAGCATCTGCATAACATAGCGAATTTCCAAATCTTGGGCACTGGCGGATCTCATCTAAGACCTGTACCTATTTAAAATAGTTTAGCTTTCTAAGAGTAAAAGAATTTTTAAAATCAGCTGGGTAATTAGTTTTGGTAGTTTTGGGGACCCAAGAACCCGAACGAATTTTGTGCAGCATAGTTGTATCCATCTAAAATAATTTAATTCTCTAGCAGTGAGAAATTTTTTAGCATCGGTTCGATAGCTTATTACTGGCGTTTTCGGATCTGCAAGATCCCGGTGGACCTCATTAAAAAATCAGCTCGACCGTATATTCTAGGCGGACTTTATGTAATATATATATATATATATATATATATATATATATATATATATATATATATATATATATATATATATATATATTCAAAACCCGTTGTGTAGCATTCTACGCCGCATTTGCATCCGCAGGACAGTTGTGGATCTCAGATAACACAACCTGTACCTATCTAAAATAGTTTACCTTGGTAATAGTAAAAGGGTTTCAAAATCGGTCAGTTATTTTATTTTTGACACTTTTAGGTCCTACTGACATTTCAGACCTTACATAACGTAATCTATATGTATCTAAAATAGCTTAGCTCCCCAACAGTGAAAAAATTTTAAAAATCGGTCGGCTAGTTTATTTTTGACGCTTTTGGATCCGATGGACCCTGGCAGACTTTACATAACGTAATCTATATTTATCTAAAATAGTTTAGCTCTGTAAGAGTGAAAAAATTTTCAAAATCGGTCGGTTAGTTTATTTTTACCACTTTTGGGTCCCATGGACCCTGGCGGACCCTAAATAACGTAATGTATGTCTATCTAAAATAGTTAGTTCCCCAACAGTGAAAAAATTTTCAAAATCGGTCGGTTAGTTTATTTTTGACACTTTTGGATCCATGGACCTTGGCAGACCTTACATAACGTAATCTATATTTATCTAAAATAGTTTAGCTCTGTAACAGTGAAAAAATTTTCAAAATCGGTCGGTTAGTTTATTTTTGACACTTTTGGATCCCATGGACCCTGGCAGACCTTATATAACGTAATCTATATTAGCTAAAATAGTTTAGCTCTGTGACAGTGAAAAAATTTTCAAAATCGGTCAGTTAGTTTATTTTTGACACTTTTGGGTTCTATGGACCTTGGTGGACCTTACATAACGTAATTTATATTTATCTAAAATAGTTTAGCTCTGTAACAGTGAAAAAATTTTCAAAATCGGTCAGTTAGTTTATTTTTGACACTTCTGGATCCTATGGACCTTGGCAGACCTTACATAACGGAATCTATATTTATCTAAAACAGTTTAGCTCTGTAACAGTGAAAAAATTTTCAAAATCGATCAGGCAGTTTATTTTTGACACTTTTGGGTCCTATGGACCGAGGCGGACCTTACATAACGTAATCGATATTTATCTAAAATAGTTTAGCTCTGTAACAGTGAAAAAATTTTCAAAATCGGTCAGTTAGTTTATTTTTGACACTTTTGGGTCCTGTGGACCCTGGCGGACCTTACATAATGTATTCTAAATCTATCTAAAATAGTTTAGCTCTGTAACAGTGAAGAAATTTTTAAAATTGGTCGTTTAGTTTATTTTTTACAATTATGGGATCAGTAAATCCTGGCGAAACTCATACAAGTCTAGTACTCTAACAGTAAGAAAAGGGTTCTAAGGATCTCATATAATCTATGGCAGTCCGTACGCTTCTTGCGGACATCATTTAATTAATTAATTCAAATACTTTAACTTACTAACTGTGAAAAAATTTTTAAAATCGATTGGTTAATTAATTTCTGGCCGTTTTAGGTCCCGAAAACCTTGACCTCACATAAAATACCTTAAATACATTTGAAATGGTTTAATTCTTTAACATTATTAATTATTAGTGAAAAAATTTTCAAAATCGATTCAAAATATTTTTCCGTGCATACATATGTACATTATACATACTTTGTTTTGTTTCATATATTTAATAATATTATATCATAACATAATCTTCAATTTCTTGTTTACTTAAAAATTCAATAAAAAAAAAAAAATTCTTCATTACATTAGCTTAGAAAATCTGTTTAATTTACATTTTTTAACATGGGATAGAACCATGCTAATTATAATGCAATAAATGAGAAACAAAACTCTATACATGTATGTGTGTTATATCAAATATATGTGAATAGTTTTCACTTGTTCTCACAAAATTCTTTAATAAAAAAGTGAAATATTTTTATACTTAATAAAGAACTGAGATATAAATATAAATTACTTATTAGACTAACAAAGAAAGAATAAAAGTGAAAATTTACATTTTCTCGAAAAATACTTAAAATAGAAAGAAAATTATAAGAATATTTTCTTCATAATTTTTTTTTTCCTTTTCAACGATGTAAAAATTGAACTGCCTTATGATAGGATCGAATGATAAAAAATGGCCAGAAAACCTACTTCTGGGCATCCGACGTGTCTGGCTAACGAACTTAGCCGAGCGAATTCAGAATCCAGTCCGCACACAAAATTTCATAAGCATTAGACGTTTCGTTCGAGAGTTATCGTGGCGACATATATATATATATATATATATATATATATATATATATATATATATATATATAAATTTTAGTGAATATCATTTTCGTATTCTAGGGACCTCAAAACAGATTTCTGCCATAGTCCCGGACTCAGATTGCGTCATGACACCTACTGTAATAGCTGAATTTCGAGTTTTCGAAATTCGCTAAAAATCCAAAATTCCTAATTTATAAATAAACAGCGACTTTAATAACATTTTCAAATTATTTAATATGTATGTATTTCATTTGTTAAAAAATTGTATTCAATTTTTTAAAAATTTCTTAAAATTACTATTCGCCTACTTGTATTTAGAATAAAAGTAATGCATTTAAAACACATTTGACAATAGCATTCACTTCCGATGTAAAAATGGAAGAAGTGGGGGGAAAAGTAATGTGGACTCCCTAAAAGGTACTAGCTGGATACTAACTGAATACAAGTACAAAATTTCAGCCCTCTAGGTTTCCTTAGATAGTCTCTAGATGTGTTAGAAAACAAGCAAAAAAATTAAGGAAATATTGGCGTAAAAATCGTGGGGGTAAGGGTTAAAAGTTGAAACCCCCAAAAAACAGTGTCTGGCTATTAGCTTAACCTGTATACAAAATTTCAGCCCTATAGGTTTATTTGGGGAGATTTTGACCCGAACGAAACTGTTAAAAAACAAGAAAAATCATGTTCTTTTGGGTATAAAAATGGTGGGGGTAAGGGTTAAAAGTCGAGACCCACAAAAGGCACCCCCTTGATACTAACTCAATCCGAATACAAAATTTCGGCCCTCTAGGTTTATTTGGGTGACCTGTGCGAGTGGTACAAACTTCGAAAACGTCGAAAATGCATGAAATTGTAGCTTAAAAATGAGGGGGGTGGGGGTAAAATATTAAAACCTCCAAAAAGCACAACCTAGGTACGAACTTTATCAACACACCAAATTTCAACCCTCTACGTTAATTCTGGGGGGCTGGGGGCCTGTTAGATCCAGCGAAAATCGTTTCCCCCCCCCTCTACTCCCACCAAATCATCCTAGGAAGCTGAATTTTGGATATGTTGTAGATAATTGACCGAAACGTTATTTAAAACCGGTTTGGAAAAGTTTCATTGCTTTTCCGCCCCCCACCACCCCCTTAAAGGTCGGGTCAGAAAAAAAATTTGCCCAAAATTTGACCCCACTTTGATAGTATGAGGTGCCTCGAAAATGAGCCCCATTTACCAAATTTCATCTCTTAACTTCCATAGGAGGGCCCTACACAAATTAAAAGGTGGCGGGAATATATATATATATATATATATATCAGACATTTTTTTTCTACATATTCGTGTTCTACGGGTCCGAAAACGGATAACGCCCCTACTCTCGCCTCTCGCAGCTCTTATCGTATAGACTGTATAAGTCTAATTTTTTGAAGAAAATTCGACTAATTAGTCTCGGTATTAATAACAACATTGTTGCTGTAGAGAGGGCACTAATAAAATTCCTGTGCAAAAAGTAAAAATATTTTTTTAACTACCTATTTACAGGTAAATGCAAAATCTGGCATTCCGAAAAAATTTTATTATTTCTTTTCTGATTAGCAAAGGATATGTAAAAATAAAAATATATATTAACTAAAGGAAGAAAAAAATAAGATGAATTTTATTGCATGTTGACTGCAAATACCTTCCATTTTTTAAATTTTTATGCGTAATTCACCATGAAAAGGTAAATTTTTATTTCCCGACAATGATGCGTGTATTTTTCAGTACTTACCTAATTGGTAATTTAGCCGTGTGTATATTTGGTTACTCATATTCTATATTTTTCATACCTATTTCTGCGAAAGTTCTCTGGTCTACAAGTGCTAATAAATGTTCGACAAGAAGCAGGAATCTCTTTGATTTACTGTTCAAATACAGTGTAATAAATTTTTTGATTTAGAAATAAACCGCGTTTTTGGTTAAAAAATAATTGATAAGAAGACAAAAGCATATGGTATTATATTGAATAATATTATGTATTTAACTTTCATTTAATAAACTTAATTTTAAATATTATTTAATAATTTCGTATTTACCTAATGTTATACCCAAGACACGAAACAAAATTGAATACGTGACACATACAATAGATTTAAAAAATTGTGTATTATTTTAATTGCATTAGTCAAAACATTTATGTTTAAATTTTTTACCTAACAGTTTATTAAAAAGTAGAAAAAAATTGGTATATATGCATATCTATTTGTTGAAATAGGTGACACACTTGAAATATTTTTTTTTTTTTTTTGTTAAGTATTTTATTACCTACCGACTTCACAGTTCGTAAAATGCCCACAGATAGATTGTCCGTCAATTTGCCCGCAAAAACCAGTTCGTATTGGTCTGAATACGTACATTTAAATACATGTATTGAATTGTTCGTGCGGGAGGCCGCACGGGCAATGGGACGGGCGCCCGTCACGGTCTGTCCACACACTAAACGAGTACATTAATTTCAATGACTAGTGCAATAAATCCTCATAAATGGAATTGGTTCGTCATAAATGGGTTAAGATTTTCTTATGTATAATTAGGTAGAAGATTGAATAAAATTGGACACAGTGTGACGCGGCAAGGGGGAGGGTTGTGATTCGGGGTTGTGATTCGGAAATTTAACATGCCGTAAATACGAGTACTGCCTGTGTTCAAACTACCTATAAAATAAAAATTAATATTGAACCATATTATCTAAACTCTATGTAGCGAAATACACTGGCAATCCACTATATAGGTAGTACCTACATAGTGACGGCTGGAATTTATAAGGAAGGATTATTTTTAATTGAATCTACAGAAAAAAGTTTATTTATTAAAAAAAAAAAATCGTCTATTAATGTATTTCTCATGTCGACCATTCTATATTATTCATGTATAAAAGCTTTTTATTATAATTGGTATTCTTGTCCAAAAATATCTACAACAGATTATATGAATTAAGTGATAGCATTACAAAATATATATGTATGTATGTACCATTTTATATCACTATATACCGACTGTTTCATTTAAATTTAAAATACAATTTACTATAATTATGGTTTGCTGAAATATTTGGTGGTGATAAGAAGTTTTTTTTCTAAAATATCGTAAAACGTGTTACACGAGTTGGACTATGGTGGTTAGCACATCGACTCTTTTTTTGTAGATCATGAGTTCGAAACTGATTACAACACTTCACATTTTATCGTCAATAATCATTATCATGGCCAGATTTAGTGAGGGGCGCCAAAATGTTGAATTTGAGGTATTTCTTTTTTATTTTTTTGTTCATCACTTACTTTTTGCAGGGAAAAAGTTAAAATATTGGTGCGCCAAAATGGCTGAATTTGTCGTTTTCCGCGGAGAGGGTTCCAACAGCAAAGTTTGCCCCTCCCCCCTCTCATAATAATTGTAGGTCCGGCCCTATCATCATACAGATAATAAATATTTTATACGATCCTATACAGCAGAACCCCTTTTTATGCGGTTCTTTTTTTATGCAACTTTTTATGCGGTTTAAAAAAAATACCTATAAAACTGGATAATGAAAATGAAAAGTAACAAAAAGTAAGAAATTTGAACATTAGTTTGCGGTGAAATTTTTTTTAGTGTTCCGTACCAAAATTGGAAAAACGGAACATTTATGCAATCATTTCGGTGTCTGTCCGAGAGTCACAGGTAATTTCCCCTGAAGTCACTCAACGCGAAAATTTGAAACTTAACACGGAGATGGGGGTGTGGTGGCCTAATTCCGGATGTGAAGTTGAGTTTCGATTCTGGTGGTTAATTTTAGGGGATAATCTGGAAAGTAAAAACAAATTTTTTTCCCAGAACACAGAGTAAGATATCAAATGAAAGGCTATGAAACCACGAATTCAATAATAACTACATATTTTTGTCAATTTTTTTTTTTCTATGATCAAGATGCTGTTAATTAGTAATTGTATTATTATTATGTTAAACGAGTATTTTAGTAAATTTTTATAAAGTGAGTTTTAAAAATTAAAGAAGTAAGGAATAGTTGATAAATCTGCACACGAAAAACATATTCGAATCTCTTCACCTAAATATTATCTAATACAAGCTGTACCCGCGACGTCGTTCGCGCATAAGAATGAGAAGTATATAAGTATAATAATTATAAAGCATTTGCATAGAACAATAGTTTTGCGTAATGCATGCACATGCTCAAAAACGTTTTTCTATTTTCCCGTGGGAATGAGACATTTTCCTGAAGTAAGAAGTATCTTTGATGTTGGCCCAGGTAATAAGTTATATATCTACATCGATAATTATTTGCAGTATTAGTGCAATTTTCAAAACATATCTCATGTACAGAAACGGTCTCATTACAGTTTAATTATACTCGTATGTATAGATTTATAAAATTTTGAGAGGTATCCATAGAAATAATAAAATTCAAGCTATTCGAAGAAACTGACAATAATATTTAAAACATTTTCGGCGTGCCAAATTTTCTAACAAAATATTATCCAATACAATTTTTATAACAAATAGTACCTACTGCTAATAATTATTATTGAAAGAAAAAAAGTAAATCTTCATCTAGTAAATATCAGTGTTCATTTCTGATAAACGTAAACAAACGTCAAATTCATTAGAAAAAATATTTCATTCACTTTCATATTCAGTTACGGAACACTGTTAGCGCAAGTACAACTTGCACTTGACGACTTGCTTTTTTAACATTTAATCAGTAAATTTCATAAGAATATAAGTTATTGCATTATTAAATTTTTTTACAGATATATTTATCGCAATTCTTATAAAATTAAAAAATGATTTGCAAAGTGAAGTTTTGTCTGTTCCTGATAGCGGAAAAAATATTAATGTTAGTACTTAATAATAAAAGGATACAATTAAAATTATTTTACCTAAATTCGATCTATAACTTTCACAAATATGGACAGCCAAATTTTCAAAAATTCAAAAATAATTTAAAATAGAACAAATGGTTCCCAGTAAATGAAATTTTGCATCGATGTATGTTTCGATGTCAAAAACGTCCCTCAAAAATTCAAGTCAAAATCGTTAGGAGAAGTGATAAACGTTTTATTGTTCGACACGAAAATTGTTGTAAAGTTGTTTTTATTTAATTTTCAGCAAATAGAAATATTAGTTGAGTGAGAATCAAAATTTCTATCAAATTAAGTTATCTATACAGTATACAGAAATAATTCTTTTATTTTTAAAATTTTATAATACTTTTTGTGAATACAGCATATACTTAAACTCTTTTTGTGCGATCCTTTTTTATGTGATTAGTTGCGGGCGGATCCAAATTTTTCCCAAAATTTACCTCCGCTTTTATGGTATAAATCCCCAGAATTATATTCTAGACGTTCTAAAACGAATTTAAAATCCACTTCCACTTCGGTCCGATGACTTTAGGTACGGGCAATAGTCTGATAGGCGCCCACACTCTTTGCGCTCGATCTTAAAAGTGGTTCATTGAACAAAATATTGCTTAAGATCCGAATTACAGAAAATTTTATACTCTACAACTGTTCTAATAACTTTAAAACTCATTTAGAGCACAAGAAACTAGATATTTTAAGAAGGCCCGATTATAAGACTTTTAACGTTGAATATCTTGATTCGTGTACACGAAATTCTATGAGACTTTTAAGGTAACATATAAAATGCCGAAACAAACAATTATACAAGTCTGCAGCTTTATTATCTTTCATTTTAAGGCTAAATTCCTATTTGACTGGACTAAAATGTAATTTAGGGACCTTACATCATAAAATACTATTTTCGCTCTCCCTATGGAACAGATATCATTAAAACGTTTAAATATAATTTAGTGCATCAAAGAAAATAGTTTTGTCACCAGCAATTTGTCACCAGCATTTAGTATTAAGTACATATCATAACATTATAGTTTTTCCACTTTTACTCTGAAAAAAAAAAATGAAATTTTCCATTGATCATTTTATTATCTAGATAAACATGATGAAAATCAGAAAACGTTATTCTTGGTAATTTAATTGATTTAAAACCGTAGTGACGAAATGCTAGATAATAATATGAATTACACTAATTTATCTTAATCTTTGTCTTATACCGTACACCTGCGTACCGTACACCAATTCACAAATTATTTTTTTACTGAAAAAACTCATATTCTTGGTGGGCGACAGAGCTTTTCGACACTGGAGAGGAAATGGTTGATCAGACACGTATTCGGTAATTACGCGCTAACGTGACTCTTATCACAGAAAAAAAAAACTCACTGTATATTACAAAAACGTGAATTAATATTACAAAATTTTTACTCCAATAGAACCGTTTAGTAATATTACAAAACCACTTTTATTAAAAATCTGAGTACTAAAAGGTTCTATTAATTCAGAATAATTTTTGTAATTATCACAAAGACTTATTTTTGTGAATAAAACTCAACGTATGTTTTGTTAAACATTTAATAAACTTTGTTATAATTACTAAATGGAATTTGTAATTGGTATGATTTATTTATTAATAAATACTAAATTTTATAGTAAATTTTACTATATTTTTTTGTTGTACTTACAAATAACCCCTGTAAATATTATTAAGGATATTTGTGAAGGAAAGGAACTTATTGGATATACTTTGATAATTAATGTAAAAAACAAAACAGATGTGACTATAAAATATGTACAAAATTCAAACTTCACATCTATTTTACACAGCATTACATTAATTATCAAAGTACATCCAGTTAGTCCCTGTAAAATAAGAAAAATTTTATTTTATATAAATGAATTTATTAATTAATTAATACAAAAAAATAAAAAGTTATGTTAAAATGTATTAACTTACAGGAGGTATGGCAAGTGTTTTAGAAATAATTCTAACATATTTTTATATTCAGAACTAATATTAAGCAAATTTCAATAAAAGATATAACTGTAGTCCAATATTCAATTACATCTTCAAAATCCAGTGAAAAATTTTAAAAAACAAAACGAAAACAAACATGTTGTTTATCTGTAAAAAAGCATATTTTACTAAAATATGAAACATAAAAAATGTCTTAACCAAATAATAAAAAACTTACTTGAATTTGAAAAAGAATCCTTTTTGTTAGTAATTTACTTGACTGATGTTTTTTAAATATAGTCGAATAATGGATTACATATTCGATTCAGAATCAAAGTAAAAAGATAAAATAGGAGTACCTAGCATGTTTTCCACCTGTAAAAAAAGAATATTTTACTGACTAAAATATGAAGCTTAAAAACATGTCTAACCAAAAAATAACCCTTACTTGAATTTGAAAAGGAATGCAAATTTGCTAGTGTTTTATAAATTTCTGAACTGAAGGAACTTTTCTTTGGTTATAAAACAGTTTAACTGCAAATCTGAAATTATTTTTTCCATAATGTTCAAAATTGCTTTTAGTATCTGAAAAAAAGAGATCAAATTTTAATAGGAATATTATTAATATTTGTGAGCAAAAAATAATTTATGAAAATACTTACTAGCCATTGTCAGATTTTCGATAGTAAAACCATTAGCAAGTTTTCTTGTCATATTTCTAACGTACAAACAATCATTTAAATTGAGATTGTATACGTTGTATACTATGTTTTTTCATAAACTCTTGTCAGGTTATAATAAATATTTATGAAGATGGACTCTATCACAGAATGACGCTATGAATACTACACAACATTCTAAAAATCATAGAATTCGTTAATATTGCGCTTGCGTCAGTTATTTATTACAAAACTTTTTGTTATAATTACAAAACACAATTTTTAAATGAGAAATACAAAACTTTTTGATAATCACTAAATCAGGGTTTCTTTAAATGTATATACTTATAGGTATTATGAACGTGATGAACGTTTACAAAATATCACATAAACGTATCAACTTGTCAACTCTGCGCAAGCGTCATTTAATTCTTACAAAAATTTTCGTTTTAATTACAAAAGAGACTTTTACTTTAAGCATGCGCATTTTGATTTTTAAAACAGTGTTATAATTACAAATATTTTTCTTATATTTACTTAAAATATTTAATAGAACTGTAATTAATGCTACAAAAATATACTACTAAATTATTTTTTTTGTTATTATAAAAGTTTTTGTAAAATTTACAAAATTTTATATTTCCAAATTAATAAAACGCAATTTGTAGGATTAATAAAACTTATATTAATCACTGAAAGCGAGTTTTGTTACAATTACTCAAATTTTAGTTCTAACAACGAAAGCTAAATACTAAAAGCGGTTTTGTAAATAAAATCACTGTTTTTTTTTCTGTGTACCGCTTGAGAATTGTTATTGTTAAAATATTACGAACAGTAGGGAGCAGAAAAATCAGTGCTGAGGGGTTACATGGTTTTTTTTTTAGCAAAAAAACCTAATTTATTCCAACTTTTGGCAACTTTTTTCTATTAGTAAATGCTTATGGCTTGTACTTGAACAAAGGGATTTAAAAAAAATTAAATTTCAACTTTTGACAGTCTTTTTAAACAAAAAAATTTTGATTTTTGGTAAAAATTTTCGTGTTTTTGCTAATTTTTTACCTGTAAAATTAGATTTAATGAACGGAATCAGTAATTTTTCGTTCAAGTACAAACCATAAGTATTTACTACTTTTTGTTTTTTATATTAGGTTAGAATTTCACGAGTTACTCTGCCTACGGCGAAAAATCAGCGCTTTTCAGAAAGTAGCTGCCAATGGCCTAATTATTCTTTTTTTCATAAAAAGTTTTCTATAGTGTCTCAAAATAATATATAACGTAAAAGCCCCCATTATAGAACGGTATCAAATACTGGAACAGTTTTGACATTTACATATTAATGAAGTTATTTCTGAAAGAAACGTCTGATAACAAAAATTATTATTAACAGAATGATTGTTTTTCAATTGAAATTCACCAGGCACTTAATGTTTCCTTACTTAATTAAAGAAATAAATATGTAAATGTCAAAACTCTTCCAGTATTAGATACCGTTTCATAATGGGGGCTTTTACGTTATAACAATATTCCAATAGTTGAAATAAATTATATTTTCTTATAGGTACTGTAAAAAAAAAATCGAAAAAATAGTGTTTTTTTTTTCTAAAAACTCATGTATCCCCTTAATATAAAATATCCATTATTTGTTTAGTAATTATATTTGAGCGCTTATTTTTAAAACCATGATTTCATCAAAACGACGACGATATTTACAATTAACCTGCGCCCTCCAGTTTGGAAACCGCTGCCGTACACATATTATTACACATATATAAGTTTAATATTTTTCTGATTGATTTTGTATTTTTTGTGACTCAATTTCTTTTACTTAAAAGCGATTTAACTTGAAAAACTGTTAATTTAAAGTCACGATAGCGTTCTAATTGGCAGTTTTTTTCGCTAATTTTTAAAGCAACAAATTTATTCGAAAAAATACAAACCTCTCGTGTAATACTAAGTACACTGACGACAAAAAGATTCCCATGTGCACTTTTGATGGTAAAACTAGAAACTGGCTCTGGATCAGTATTTACACATTCGTTTAATTGACGATAAAATATATAAATTAATGTTTTCATGGCCAGTAATACGTAGATAGTAATATTTAAGTTACGTATGTATTTCCATGATATTTATCTGCATGTCTATCTTTACCATATCTAGGTATATATATATATATATATATATATATATATATATATATATATATATATATATATATATATATAGCTCATTAAATAGATTTTCTCCAGACATGTGTTTTGCAGTGCCATCCAGGCTCTGGGAAAATCTATTTAATAAGCTATGAGTGAGTGATATGTAATTAAAAGTTAATGTAATGTCTTAATTTATTACTTAAATCATAATCAATGTCACTTTGGTGCTCACGAACTTAATGAAATTTTATAGAAATATGAAATTTTATTATTTTGAAAATTCAAAACTTGGTAGCGACCCTTAAAACATTATTTAAAAATCTAAAATGTTTATGGAAGTCTTTTTTCATATGGTGGAAAATGAACGGGTGCCCCTAGTAATTTTTAAATATTAGTATTTTAAGGACCACCCTACTATATATATATATATATATATATATATATATATATATATATATATATATACTGTGTGAGTTTTTCGAGAGTTACCATTTTTATTACAGCCAAACCGTTGATTTAATCGAAAAATTGTTCAAATAAGAGTTGTAGCCACTGGCGGGTACATTGACTGATATACTTCGGAGCTTTATAGCTCTTGTGCTTTTCGAGATACGATACAAACTTACCTTTTTTTAAATGGAATAGTATACTTATTTGTTGATAAAAATTATTCTATAAAGTAACAGGAACAAAAAATAAAAAAATTAAAATTTTTATCGTAAGTTTTTTTTTTAAATTTTACAACTTTCGCCCTTGAAAGTGATTTATTTAAGAGAATTTTGGTGAGTTTAAGAGCGCCTAGTTCAAACAAGCCTCATAATTACGGAAAGTAGCTAAGCGGTAATTGTATTTATGCTACATGGATGGCTATCTAGTTAACAACTCGTAAACTCGTGTTTCCAGGTGGGTAAAACAGAAATTTTTAACTGATTTGAATAACATCATCTGTCATACAGAAACATATTTCTATATTTTGCATATTTACTTTCAAAAAAAAAAAAAAATTATTACCTTGGTTTGCGTAATTTTAATTTTAGATTCGTTATTTAAAAATATTAGTGGTTTTTAATTTTAAAAATATTATTTTTTAGGCCAATGTGGTATGAATTATTATCAGGTTACGCTCGCAATTTTAAGCAAGGTATTCAAATAGTATACTATCTGTTGATTCATCGTTGAGTTACGGATGCTTTGCTTTCTACACTTTTATAAAAAAGTTAACAAAGTGGGTTCCTGCAATAGTCAGAAAAGTCTTAAACAACAATGATTATTTAGTGACTACTGAAGATAACTCGACCTAAAGACATAATCTTGCTTATTTAAAACCTCAGGTCACGTATACAAAATCTGGCTCAGAACAGCAATGTGAACTAGATCTGCTGAAGCTGGAAAAAGGCAACGATTTAAATGTAATTTATACAAATAGTTGGAATTCCAATGATATCGATGTTGACATGAATGATAACGTGATTGAAGAAATCGCCAATGACAACGTTGGGAATGATGACGTCCACTAGGTCGAAAACACAGCGCGGCGCAGTTCCGCTCTCGGAGATAAATACATCTGAATAAATACTATAAGAGTCAATTAAAGATAAAATATTTTTAATAAAAACTTTATTATTTTTTAAAATAAACTTTATTATTTTTAGTAAAACCTGTTTCATTACAACATTTGTTTGAATTGCAGAAACCATTTCTGTTTTTTAAAATACCGAATAAATTTTTTTTATAAAAATGGTACCCGGAAAGTCTTTGGTAATCAAAACTTTTCATCGGGTTCTTTTTTTCGAGAGTAAGGTCATTACACTGTAAATGTACACTATAGAACCATTATTTACAGGAGTAAATTTCGTTTCAAATGGAAATGTTTTTTCTCTTCACAATCAGTGATCAACTAATTTTTTTCTATTGCAGTTGGCGGAAATTGAACTAAATACTTCAATTTTACACATCGAATGAAATTAATATTACTGCAAAAGAACATAAGATTAGGAAAATGATTTACTATATTAAAATTATTAAAATTTACTGTATTAAAATTATATTTACTATATTAAAATTATTAAAAATAAAAAAAAATATATTGACTTACACGATACACTAATGGAAATGAATAAAACCATATTTTTCCCTTTTTGGACATATTGCAAGCTCAAAATGCTTTTTTGGACAATTTTCTTACTTTTTCTTTAAACAGGGTTAAGTTAAAATATTTGACAATATTTATTATAGTTACTCGTATTAACATTAAATCATACCTATGCTGCCAGCTACGCATTTCGGTAAGAAACTATAAATATAGGTACCAAATTTATTAGGTTTATTACTACGTTTTAAAAAGTTTAGTAAGTACATAATGCCTGTTTTAAACCTACTAGATTTTGACTTCTTTAGTGTGGTGTAATATTAAATATTAAAAATTAAAACTACAGCTTATAATTTAATGACTTTTAATTGAATACTAAGTTAAATATTTGAGAAAAAACTACAAATTATTTTGATAATTAATGTATTTAATTAATTAATTTTGTTTTATGGTAAGAGATTAATGCGAGCGTACCATTACAACTTATGTTGTATTTTTTTGACTCTAAATTTAAAATGAACCGCACTTTTTTGGCGTTCGTTTAAACAAACCTGACCATGGGTTTTGAAAATTAGAACTTAAAAATGCAATTTCTCAAAAATTTGAAATAACCTCGGGGCCCGGGCTTGAGCAGCGGGCCCGTAGCTATCGATAGAGAGCCCGGGAAGAAAGTTAGGATTTTTTCTTTGCTTACCACTTATTTTTAGAGAGGAAATTTTCAAAAAATACGGTTTATTTCCAGGGCACTGGCTACTACGAGCTCTCTTTTTTGGAATTATAGTACTATCTCAAAGATATATAAAAACGTTTTATAATTTACTTTGGGAAAAATATTGAAATATCTTTTGTAGAATTTATATCAGAACCCTATTCTTCAATAACTATGTAAAATTGTATCAAAATCCAATAAGTAGACGTAGAAGCACTCTAATGGGTCGAAATTTTTTTTTTTTTTTTATAATATTGAGATCACTTTTTGTAAACATTCCTTTTTCTGTTTAGGTCTTACCAGAGGGAATTTTTAATCAAAGTTTGGTACTTTAGCAACAGTTCTCCTTGTGTGCAAGGTAAGATGATTATTATTATTAAATATATTTAGCTAGAAATTGTAGGTCAAATCAACTTTAAATGCAACGAAGGAAGTAAAATTGGACGTACCTATTTTTCCGTCTCTTATTTATTTTTGTTATCTTTATATTAGAATAACTATAACAACGAAATTGTACGTCTAACTTTGTTTTATTTGTTAATGATGTCAGACTATTTTTAGGTAGTTTGAGCTCTACAATAAATTTTGGTGTACACAGTGGTGGCAGACCGTATAGTCAGGCAGATCGTTATGTGCCTATAGTTAAATTTTAAAATTACGTTTTTTTATGAAATTCCTAACTATAATATCAGTCAGATTGTTCAGCTTCTATCGTTTGATAATTTTACTTGTTGACGATATGACAGTACAATTATAAATACTGTCAGTACCTACCTCTAATATTGTAAACAGTCTAATTTTAATGTAGATTTGAGCGTTATTTTATGGTATTCCATATTTGTTATTAATAATTCAGATACTTTTATGAACATAATTAGTGGTATTTTTGCAAAGTTTATACTATTTATTAATATAATGTTTAATGTTTACATACTTACCGAATTGCCTAACTAAATTGTACATATATATACCGTAAACACGAGTTACTTGAGCCCAGATTTGCAAATCATCTGATAATTTTTAAAATTTAGCGTAACAGTTGTATTTATTTGGGATAGAGAATTCAGTATATTAATCTGTTTATGACTACGGTTAGTTTAATATATAATATGGATTTTTTTCTGATGGTTCATAAATTTTATAAACCTTTAGATTTTGGTTCAAGTTAACCTCAAGATCGGGTTATTTGAGCCCAAACCTAAATTTCCAAGTGCTTTCCATTTGAAAACAGTTTAAGACCATGCAGGATGTTGGTTACTAACTAAAACACATTGTACAAACATGTATTTATTAAAAAAAAAAAATAGGTACCAAAATTGAATAAAAATTTTCAAACAAAAATTGTTATGGATACCAAATTATTTTTATGAGTTAGAGTGTGTCTTTTAATCTACCTAAAGAGAATAATCCTTTTTTGATTAGTGTAGTCGTAGCTATTTTTTTAACTGTATCTTCCCATTTATAGTACAATACGTCCGTGTTCTTGGACCACTTCCATGCCTTTTTAATTGGATTCATGTACCATTTTATACCAAAGTTATAGTGGGCTCAAGTTACCCTAGTCTGAAGGTCAAAACCTTAAATTAAGAAACTAAGGAAATAGCTGGCATATGAATATATCTTTTTTTTTGCGTGGACGGGAAAAAATATCCAGTGATACGTTTAACTGCCGTTAAACGAGTTGGACATATGAATATATCTGAATTTGCTTTAGTAACGAAGCAAACATGAAAATTATATATGTACCTTACTTTGTAAGCTATCGAAATATTTTTTACAGTTGAAAGTTAGCAACATGACAAAAACAGCAACGTCAAATAAAAGTAAACAACACTCGCCTGACGCCTAGTGTCAATTGTCAGAACTACCTAAACACAAACACAGTGAACCTAGCGCTATTACCTATCAGATAAACCTGTAACTTACTATTGGTTACACTAAGCACAAAACAAAAAATACTTTTTCCCTTTTGGGGTCAAGTTACACGTTAGGGCTCAAATAATCCATGTTTACGGTACTTTGAATGAGCCATATAATCGAATATTAAATGTTTTTTTATTAAAGTCTTTTTATAAAATGGCATCATTTCACGTAATATCTGTACATAAAACAAGTATATGACAATCTGCCGGATTATACGATTGGCCGTCGACATATAAAAGCCAACCATTTTAATTTATCTAGAATTTCAACAGTTGTAATTATCATTGAACACCGTGTATAAAGCAATATTTGAAAGTAAGTGAATTGTAAAATGAATAGCCAATATAAAATCCATTAAGCTGATAATGGTCGGGAAGTGCTAAGCTATGTTACACTGCCCACTAGACATGTCCTTGCTGTATGTTCGCTGCTATCATTCCACACTGCTCGCACTCAACACAGGCAATACTGGCAGTGTGACTCTGTTCGACTCTGTTTTGATTCTGATATTCGTTCATTCTACATACGGTTATGTTTGGTAGCGTTCGTTTGGTAGGTACTGTCTGTGACTCCTTCTGAAATGTGTATGTATGTACAATACCTTTGATGTTGTACTATGTATAATATATCCCTCTGCATACAGTATACAGTGTCTTCAATGATTTTAGAGGGATGCTGATTTGTAGTTATTGTCAAGAAGAATTCGATCAAATATTTTTCTAGTAATAAAACTGTGTATTTTATTGACTGAAGTGGGAAGCGGTTTCATGGGGGTGATTAGTGGGATCTTGATCACCTCCTTTTAGATTAATTGTCAGACGTTTTGTTGGTTATCGCCTCAGTCGATTACAAATTAGGTTTGATAAAATTCATTTAAATTGCGTAACGAAACACAATAACTTGTATTGTCGTTGAAAAACATGAAAAATATTGAAAGTCTAAATACACGCATAAAAACGGCTATTAAAGAACTATACTTTTGCTATAATCTGCCATAATTTCTGTACCACAACTAACAGACAAAATTTTGTCCTGGTTTTCAATTAAGTATAATTGAAGGCTGGGCTTCAAAAACAGGCTGTGCCAAATAAGAAAAAAATTTAGTTAAATCCGAAAAAGGAATCTAAGTGTCATTACCAACAATCTAGACAGCATGCTAAAATTTCATTTTTTTGGCACTTAGCCTGTTTTTGAAGTCCAGCCTTCAATTGTCGTCGAGAGTGTCCGTTAAAATATCATTTTCAATCGCCAATTCAATTTATAAGTAAACAGCTAGTACAGGAAATACTACCAGTTCTATTCTACAATATTTTAATTATTCTTCTAACTCCAACAGGAGCCGTGATATTCCATTTATTTATTATAACTATATTCAATCCTATAAATAATATGAGATTTTGTAAGGGCTCATTGGATGTAAATTAAAAATTCTGTTAGCACGTCCTATGAACGGCAAGCAATTCTCCGACTCCTAAAGGACCGAGTTATTTGCATTGGTTTGTTCCAGGACTTAATTTCTAAAATTGTAAGTGCCGGAACGCCTTTTGCACTTTTTTTTTCTGGAAAAAAAAGCAATCATATCGGCTTACCATTTCTCCTATTCCCCTGAAAATGGCACTCAAGCGTTCCAGCCAAAACTAAAAACCTCTGGGATGTATCGGAAAGCCGTTCGAGATACTAGAACGCCGTTCCGCTGCATTCCAACCGAAATTAAGTCCTGGTTTGTTTTAAAATTTAACTCAATAATTGTGTAATTCAATAGCTTGACAAATTAGTATAATGGCTAAATAACTACTTGATTGAGATAGAGCTTTGTAGCCGAAGCTTTAACTAAAAAACTTTTAGCAATCCGGTAGTGTAAACATCAGTGAAAATTAGAATAATCGATCAGAAACCATACAACTCTCCATTAGAAAAATACCGAAATGTAATAATATTAAGGTGAATAAAATTAAGAAACAGTGATAAAGTTTGAAATTACAGAAAATGAAACTGATCTTGAACTGTATTTTTTTTAACTCTGCATAGCAAAAATAAGCGTTCTGCATCACATTTTTTTATGCTCTAAAGTCATGTTCTTCGAAACACTTGAAAAATATTTAAATAATATCAAACTAATACTTTGACCTCAAATTATGGTGAAGATATTGGGAATTAATGTTTGGATCACGTAGGAAAGTAATAGTTGAAGACTCCTTTTAACCCTGAGCACTTAAATTTTTCCTATTTAAAACGATGTAGGCTTAATACAATCTAACAGTTAAGTGACAGCGCTAATAGATCGATGTCGGGAAATCACATTAACGGTTGAAATGCGATTCTTCTCTTATCAAGATCTCTGTGGAAAGCTTCTGAGTAGATCCACAGAAGCTTTAATTGATAAAATTAAATTCAAACGTATCTAAATAAGGAATTCCTTTTATCAGTAATTTTTAGCTCTTTTTTTAACTATAGAGTTCATCGTCCCGATTATCGAATCAATTTACCAGTGCTTTAAAAATAGAAGTTTTGTTATTAATCGCTCTAAATCCATTTTATACGAAAATTGTCACTAATCAATTAATTCTGTTTTGAATTTATGACAAGCTTTTATCGAGACACCGTTTGTCACTCTTGTTTCAATTTAATTTATAATTTAACGATCTTTATTGTACTTGTATGTACACATATATATTGCACGTACTTATATGTGAGATCAGATAATTAACTATTAAAAGCATAATTACAAAATGTTGTTTGTTTATATCAGGCCAATGGAGAAAAAAGCAACTTGTTTTTTATTTTCGTTTTTGTAATTGAATAATAATACTCAACTCAGAGTTTTTAATTGGTCACTAGTAAATTGGTAATGTTAATTGAAAAATCAGTTAGTTGACCGATTAAGCCGTTTTTTTGAGGTACGTACTTTGCGCCAGTGGGTGCGCCATTAGGATTTACAAGAATTATTTTTTAACAGAAACAGTGAAGAAAAAAATGTTCATATTTTTTTTTTATTTGTCATTACTAGTGATCGTTTGACATATTACCGAGACTTTTCTGTAGAAAATTCTGTACCAAGAATTTTGCTTAAATATTATTGGAACTTCGAAAGAAATGGATATAAGTTAAAAATAGTTTTCCAGGGTTTTGGAGACTAGGGAAAAGATCCATAATTGAAATGCTCCTAAAACTGTCAATGTTGGTATATATACGGGAAAATCAAAAATGTAAAAATCATACAGCTAAACCTTTTTTAGGGGGTCTTTTTTGTGCGATTTTTTTATGCGGTTTTTGAAAAAATGTCCATTATAAAGTGTATAATGTAGCTTAAAAGCAAGGGAAAGCAGGGGCGTGGAGGAAGAAGCGGGCCCCGGGAATAAACTACATTCTTTTAAAAAATTCCTCCCAATAGAATAAGTTATGAGCAAAAAACCCTTTTTTCCCTCTACCGAGGGAAAAAAGGGTTTTTTGCTCATACGTTACGGGCCCCCTCGTCAAGCCCGATCCCGGGGGCTAGAACCTCAGTTACCCAACCCTCTCGTCGGACCTGAGAGAAAGTAAAAAAATTAAACATTAACTATAATAGCTTTCTTTGAAAAAATTCATTTTTAATGGTTTTTAAGCATTTAATCAGTACATTGCTTATAAGAATATAAGTTTTCGCATCATTAATTTTTTTTAAAGGTGTGTTTTTCAGAATTTTCATAATATTATAAAAATGAAATAAAACGTTCTTATGTAAATTAATACTTTATCTTGTTTAGGAAATCAACGTCTAAGCAAATCATGAGGTTTTGAGCGTTCTGTGTTATGTATTTTCAATAAAACTTTTTTTTATGCGGTTCCGCATAAAATTTTATTTTACAATCTGGACCAAACTGTACTTTTTATAGCTATTTATGAAATTTTTGAATATAGTTTTTTGTGCCAATTTTCATATCTACCGCACAAAAAAAAGTTTAGCTGTATATAGGGTAAAAGACCCGATTGTCGAACGGGGTCATAAGTCCGAACAGTTTTGACATTTATATATTAATGAAGCTATTTCTGAAAGAAACCTCTGATAAAAAAAATTATTATTAATAGAATGATTATTTTTCAATTTAAATTCACCTCACATTTAATGTCTCCTCACTTAATTTAAGAAATACATATATATATCGAACAATTTTTGTTGAATTCGTGAATTTTTAATATGATGGATGATCATTATTCAAAACACATGAGTTATAAATTGTAACATTTTTCACCGAATTTTTAAAGTTATTAGTATAATAAAAGTATACAAATAATTGTTATTAGTCCACTTAAGAGATTAGGATAGCTAAATTATATTTTATATGCGTTAAATATTATTTCTAGAAGTGTTCCTTCTTGGGATCCAAGTTTTAAGGTTGGGTACCCCATTTTGAGAATTATATATTACATATCTATTTTATAAACATTTTTAATTAATTTTTGGGTTTAAAACACTTAACTAACCGTTTTTATAATTTCACTTTAATATTTTATTTATTTCAGAACGTAAAATCAATTGAAAAATAATTAATATTGAATTAAAACTTCGAAATTGTTATTTACATATTATCAAATAAAAACGTCAAACATATGTATTAAATCTGAAACGACATAAACTGTGCACGTGTGTACATTAAATACATTAAATATATACTTAATTTAACTGTTTGGATAAGTTAGAATGTACACAATATTTTTTAAAATATCAGCAGATGGCGAAAAAAAATACAGTATTTTAGTGGTTTATTTTATCGAATATTTAAACCCTTCTGTCATTGCTGCTATGTTTCACAAGGTGTCATTCTGTGATACTCTATGACACAGACTGACCCCTTGTCGTGGATAGAGTGTCAAAGTGGCTGCAAGATAATGGTTTAAATATTCGATAGGAGAAGATGGTATGTATTGCATGTCATGTACATTAAATGCGTGTTTTTTCTTAGGGGTCAGTGTGTTGTTTTTTTAAAGGAGGTTAATATATTCTGTCCGTTTTTTCATAGACGTCAACAAATTATAAAACACAAACATTAATAAATCAAAATTTTTGGGTTATATTTTCTTAAAAACATATCCATTGGATTAAAAAAACTTGGTTTCATACTTATTAAGAAAAAAAATGGGTGTTTTGTTTATTTTTTAATTTTTTAAGCTACTTTAATGATACAGCTAAAAATAGTGTTCGGTCATCGGGTCTCTTACCCTACTATTGAAATATGAAGATTTTTGATTGTGAAGATATATTTTAGAACTGCTTTTACATGATTTTCGAATATCTAATTCAAAAGCAACATGAGGTCAAAATTATCATTTAAGATCCTGGAGCCACAAAAAGATCCGAAATAAAGAGCTAGACGGATTTCAATAAAATGTTATGAAAATTTGATATTATTGAAATATGAATACTCCTTATCGTAAAGTGATTGGACGAACGGAGCAAAGCACTATAAGTAATTGATTTTTTATAGTATTTTAGAATATCAAATTAAAAAGTGATATGAAGTTAAAATTGTCCCCCAGAGCTATCAAATAGAGCTAAAATTAAACAGTTGAACGGTTCTTAACAAATCTTCCTACAAATACTATTGAAATTGCGGTAAAAGATTGAAAGCAAGATTAAAATTTTTCATCAGGGCCTCGATTCTCTAAGAAAGGCTTAAAATTGAAGTACACTTAAAACTGTAATTACGAGTATCTGAGTGAGCTCGGGTGGAACAACAGTGTCAGTTTGGAAAGCGGAAGACTTTCGTTAACTTTTTTAAAAATGGGTAGGATTTAAAAAATATTTTAAGGAATTACAAGCGGATAGGAATGGACACTGAAGGTAATGTAATACCATTTCAAGACCCGGCCTAAAAATGACGAATAGAACTAAAACAGATAAATCGAACAGGAGTGGGATTGGGCGGGATTTGAACAGTTTTCTTGGGATTAGGAGCGAATGCGAATGGCAAATAAATTTTGAGAGTATAGTGTCGTTTGGCAAGCGAAGCCAGTCACTAACTGATTTGATACAGAATTTCGGAATATCTGAATTAAAAATAATTGAATCCATAATTCAAACAAATAATTGTACGCAGATGAAATTGCTAACCACAGCCATAAAATATATAAAATATGTTTTCCGTTATGCATAGTCCAGGAGGAATTGGCGCATGAGTACCGAAGATTATTCCACCTCAATTTTTTTATGCGATCCTCTTCAAATTGCCCTACTGATGATATAAATACATGTTGTCACGTGCCAAAAATCTCGAACCTTTAAAAATTCATATCTCTAAAAATATTAACTTTATCGTGAAAAGTCATAGGACCTTTTTTATTGGTATTTCAATAAAGAATATAAAAAAAAATTTGTCCGGTTAAAAAATAACAATTTCTTGCAATTGTTTAAACAATTTCGGTTTCAACAATATGGCACAGGGTTGCCCCATGGCAACATGCATTTATATCATCAGTAGGGCAATTTGAAGAAGATTGAATAAAAAAATTGAGGTGGAATAATTTTCGGTACTCATGCGCCGATTCCTCCTGGACTAGCAGGACTATTTCATAGACACCGTCGTCCATAATATAGGTAGTAGCAGAGTGGCAGCGACCGGAGGTACAGAATGGTAAACTAAGCGCGGTGACGCTACACTGATAGTGGTCATATGTCAACAATTATTATTGTTGGTGCATGTCGTCCGTTATTATTTAACAATGATAATTATTGCTTACTACTCTCATTTATATTGTGCTAAACATCATTTTATTATTCGGTACCTCTGTGTATATATTTAGCTTACAGTTAGCCACTAATATACAGCAGTGGACAAAACCATTCAAATACAATCGTAAAGTTCAAGGACTAACCTTCATAGAAGTAAAGAGCTAGAAAAGAAAATCGACCAAAAATATGTCAAAGACACCCATGATAAAATTTTGTTGCCAGAACTTTTTGTAATTTTCTACGATAAAACACAGAACATTGAAGAACTTCAGCATCAAAATACAACAGCATAATTATGAGAGGTTTATTCACTTGTGTAACCATCTACTTCTTAGGTGTAGGTACATCGATCGCGTATATCTCTTAAAGTTGTCCATCCAAGCTAACGAAAATAATTGTCATTGGAAAATCTTATCAGATGTTAGTAGGTACCTATATGTTATTTTTGCAGATTTTTAGAACGAAGGTTGGAAAGTTGCAGGGGTAGTGATACAATGCACACTATTTGGAAGGCTAATAGCAAAAAAGACTTCAATTTCTGGTTAAATGACGTTTAAACGATACGTTATACGACAAGGTACATGGTTCCATTTTTCAGTACCCCAGAAGTCTTATTGCCAGTTCTGATTTTGAGTTATCAATATCTTTTTCTATATTAAATTGTATCTTAATACGGGCAAGAAAGATAGGTAATTGAAATGGGACAAACACACGAATGAAAAAACAAACAGAAACAGCTAAATTATATAAGTTAACCCTAGAAATATAACAATCTTCAAAGTACCTCAAATGTATACGTACCTATGTCCAAAACAAAGCTTCTGTTTTCTTTTAACTCTCACCGTAGTATTACAGTTTATTTTTTTTTTATTAGATTTTCAAACGTTCGTCTTCTGGGTATCAAGATATTTTTTGTTGAGGTTTTTCCCTTTTTCTGCAATCCTGTCATGGTATCATTCTGTAAAAGGTACATACTTTTGGATTGACTTACGTACGAACAGGTATATCTTAGCACATGCGGTGGATTGAACTAAACTGATTATTCCGTCAGTAGTTTACATACTACCAACTCTCTAACCGGTACTTTTTCCTTTTATAATAGTTTTCAGCGTCTTTTTCAGCGGTTACGCCACAATTTGTGTTCAGATTATTCTATCCACTATTGTAGATTACCTTAATTCATTCACAGTTCTAATATTTATGGTAGCCTATTCAACCCATTCATTGGGGATATTCACTCATCCAATTCTATTCTGCTCAGTGCTCGTCGAGTCGAATAGTCGATTCGTTCTATTGTTTAATGGTGGATAAATAACGGAATTTGAACAACAAACTATAATTATTATTAATTATGACGATGTACCAATAAACTATTATAATAAACAAAATATGATAGAATGGATAGGTGGCAGCACTAAATACACAAATTGTATATATCTATAAATTTGGTAATGACCAATTTCGACCGAGATTCAAATACACTATTTATTTAGACAATTTTATTATTTATGTAAACAATTATTATTAATTCTCGTATTTATATGTAGTGTCAGTAGTACCTACAAGTTCTGTCAGTTTTGTAAACTAATTATTATTTACTAATATATTTTGTAACTGTCCCGTTTCGGTTGATTGAATGCAGTCCGATCACCGTAAATGAATTTACATATGTACATAGATGACGAGACTAAATATGAATTGTTTCCTAAGTTTATTATAAATTAATTAATTAAGTTTAATGGATTTGAATTTTTGACTTGAGATGGAAATAGTTTTCTGTCGTTAGCTGAGGGAATATTATATTTTTAGGTTAAAATTTGATCTTGATAATTTTTTATTTTTTAGATTTCTGTATTTTAAAAAGAAAAACATAATCATATTCATTCTAATATCACTCATGCGCCCATCTGTCGCTGTCGGTCGCTCATAGACATTTTTCTCAAAATTTGCGTGACATCTTTTTAACGCGCACATAATTCGATAATTAAATGTTACAAAGTATACTGTTAAAACGTTGAATTTATTGTATCTTGTAAGGTGCCGTTGGAGAGAGTTATTTTTGTAGATACCAAACAGGTATTATTATAATCTTTTTTGGTGAATTGATTATAAAGATGTAGCTTAAAATTTGCAATGGAACCCTTTGATTTTGTAGATTTCTAATAAGAGTAAACCAGATAAATAGCTAATGTTTGTTGTTGTCTCTATACGTACCTATATATTAAGCTATAAAACTTACCCCTGATTTATATTTTCGTGCAGTGGAAAATCTCTTACCTTTTTTAATATAATACTGACCAATAAAATTGTTAATTTTTATTACATTTATGTATATTTTATAATCCGATTTAAATAAACCAACAAAACAAATAAAAAAAATTCTTAATTTTTTGTTACGAATTATCCAGAACCGTCAGTTGGGGCGGACTTTATATACTGTGTGAGTTTTTCGAGAGTTGCCATTTATATTACAGCCAAACCGCTGATTTAATCGAAAAATTGTTCAGATAAGAGTCGTAGATATCGAGGGGGCAACCGATTGCTATAGTCAGGAGCTTTATAGCTCTTATGGTTTTCGAGCTATGATACAAACTTATAGATTTTTAAATGAGACTATATATTAATTTTGCGATAAAACTGATCTAATTCATTAATTAACAAAATAAATGAGCAAAAAAAAAATTTTACCCAAGTTTAATTTTTTAATTTTTCACAAATTTAACAGTTAGGCGGTAAAAATATGCATATGTATTTGAGGCTATTTCAATCGATAGTGTTTTTCTTGGTTACATTTCCATTACATCCAAGAAAAGAACCTTTTCCAGTACAATTTCTATCATAAAAATTTGGTTGTAATCGAAATAGCAACTCTCAAAAAACTCACCTGGTATATATAACTGTTTTTTTTGTACAGCAGTTTCTTTATAAGATTTTAAAACGCGCGTTATTTTTAAAAATTATAAACAATGCGCCTGTAAAATAACAAAATACAAAGATGTCACGTTCACCACTTTTCTTTGATGACTAACTCATAACTGACAAAATTCAGTAGAATAAATTTATCTATGACCTTGGCCGGTCCTAACATTGACGAAGAAATATCGAGAAGCAGCTCTGTCCAGGTTCGTCCGAACTGATTGATGGTACCTAGTTAGTTATAAAATTTTTCCATACCACATCCAACAACCATGTATTAGGCGAGCAGGAAACACAAGTTAAATAACTAACAAGTAACAACAGACTAAATAATAATAAAACAAAAGCTACTAACTAAAATGACGACGTCCACATCACGACAGACAGACACACGGACCGGAAATCGGTATCGAAGTTTGGGGTGGTATATGAATTGGATATTTGAACAGTAAATTTAATTTATATAGGATGTATTATTGCTGTGCGATATACGTACCTACGTACATGTATATGTAATCATCAATGACCAAAATATACAGTCATTGATGACCGATGAATTGGAAACTTTGTTGTAATCCGACTAAACGAACTATCAAATCAATTATAGCCGTTAATTGAATGGTGAAATATAAACAATACGAGGTGCAACTATACCTGGCTTGCCATACATTTCTAAAAGCTACATCAGTATATATTTCCTAGAAACTGATTAATACTATTAAGGACTTATGCCAAGCGGAAATCGGGTATTCTAAATTATTTTATTGTACAGGGTGCATTTTGAATAATAGTGCCTTTGTCCTCTATTGGAGTGATTTTCTTTGAAAAACTGTCCTTCGATTCTAAGTTCCAGTTCTTCTCCAACATATTCTATTTAACTCCCTCTCAATGATTTTACCAATTAGAAACAAAAAAAAAAAATTAGTGGATTTTTGTTGCTTAAGGCATTATATCACTTTAAAGTGCCAGAAAACAATATTTTATTGAAGAATTTCTTTCGTCGCAAAGAATAATGCAGTCAATATAAAACTTTTTTGAGTATCTAATATGTTATACGGGATTTGAGGTATCTATAAAATATATTTTTCCCAATTTAAAAAAACAAAACGGCAACGCAAGAGCAGCTCAAACACAGACTCTTTTTTTCCTAAGAGGTTCATCATTTATATAAATCTTTTTTCATCATTTACATCAGCTTTACTAAAGAGGTACACAAGATTATTGAATATTTACCTTAAGAGGTAAGCGTTTATACGTTAGAGAGTTACTACATCGTTTAAACCAATAAAAAAAGGATAATTTTTTTTTGAAAATGATGCAGCGCTTTAATACATGTAAACCTGATTATTCCATCTTTCATTTTAGCAGAAACACATCGCATTATTCCAGAAAGAACGATTCAAACTTTTGATCAAAGCCGCGAAGCCGCGGCTTACACACAATATATTATTCATTAATATAATATGTGTATGCCGTGGATCAGAGCTATCTTTCGCTTGATGCAATTTCATGTTATAGCGGTGGTTCCGAAAGTGGTCTATTACGACTTGCAAGGGGTCCACATCGGCGCAGGAAGAAATTGGGGGTCCATGAGATGTAATTGGGTGTCTACAGCAGTAGAGTAAATCTACAACGAAACAAGTACCTTTGTTTTGCTTGTTGTAAGAAGTTGGTAAGCGTTTTTTTTTTGCTCACCACTTACATTTTCTGAGGAAAAAAGAAAAAAAAGAATTTGTACAGGTAGTCTATCCAAATCCGAAAACCGTACCAAGTGGTCTAAAAATAAAAACCAAGACAAAAAGTTTAGAAACCACTGTGTTATAGCATAGTGTGCAATAAATGCGGGTAGTTATCAGCCAATTGTTCACGAGAGCGAATTTGAGCGCACAATCGAAGTGGATTCGGTTATTCACTAGAATGGAATCGACAACACTGCACGAGTTGCACATAAAATATTTATTAAATGATATAAATAAAGAGATTGCTTTGCGTATTTTAATTAAATATTGCGTGTTTTAGGGCGTGGTTATGTGGGAAGCTTGCACGCGCGTGTAAATTTGCTTCTTTTATTTACACGCGCGTGCAAGCGCGTGTATGTGTTTATGTAGTGGTTATATAGGACGTTTGTTGTAGCGAGCGTCGTAAGTAGCTCGCAATTTTATTTCAGTTGACAGTGGACTTAACATAGTCCATGGCACAAAAATTAATTTTATTAGAAAATGTTTCATTAAACTATAAATGCACCATTGTAACTGACAATGGATAATACTTCTAAGAAATGTAGTTAACAACCATTTATATTGTTTACCAAAAGCATCTTAAATGTGATTATCGGCGAGAAATTGTATATACTTATTTAAAATAAACCGATGACTATAATATAAAGGTAAAGTTTAATTTCATTAAAAATGTGATCCGTCATATTTTGCATACAGGATGAATGAAAACAAATCAAAAGGGCCGGTGTTCCTTTATATATAAATAAGACCGATTATTGCCGACAATTAAAATAAGAAAAATTTAAAAACTTGACATTACAATTTATAATGGAATTGGGTTACATTATTATATGGATACTAGTCGTATACCCACCCGATGGGTTTTACTATCGGCAGTATCTTAGGATGTTAGTCAGTGTTAAAGATTTATTAACATAAGGTATTATTTATTTTAATAGCCATACTAACATATTTTTATATAATATCTGGAACATCACTTAGTACTCACTTACGTTACATTGGGAACTCCTATGCAAAATTTCATGCTTCTAAACTCAACCGTTTAGGCCAGGGGTGGCCAACCCAAATGATCTTGCGGGCCACTTTGGAAGCGTATCAGAACTCCGCGGGCCGCATATAAAATTATGTAATTAAAATTTTTGAATATATGGATGCACAAGTAATGTATTTTTTTAATACATTGCTTTTCATTACCGTGGCCATTATAAAATAAACATATTTTGTATATGTGTGATGAACCTTGCGGGCTAACAAAAATTCCAGGCGGGCCACATGCGGCCCCCGGGCCGCGGGTTGGCCACCCCTGGTTTAGGCTGTGCGTTGTCTGTCGGTCAGTCAGTCAGTCAGTCAGTGTTAGGGATCTATTAAGTAGATTAATTACATTATATGGATATTAGTTCGGTTACAAAAAACAAGTGTAGGTATTTAGAATATGAATTTTCACAAATTATACCTCTCAAATTTTAATTTTCAATTCAATTTATTGTTGTATTAACCATTAAAACAAAAACATTTGTGAAAAACGCTAAAAATGTTAAAATCTGACAAAATAAAAACATTTACTCGCGCCTACACACGCGTGCAAAAATCTACAAGCGCGTGTAAGAGCGAGTAAACGCGTGTAAAAAAATGACTACATAATCATTGAATACAAATTCAATGTAACAATATATAGGAGCGTGCAAGCTTCCTATATAACTACAACCTTATACTGTCAGTTTGCGTGCGCAAAGTGTAATTTACGTACGCAAAAAGGCAATTGAAATACGCTTAAACCATGTGATAACAAGATAATGGGCAAGATAGTACTTATCCCGGATGAGTAATAAAAATGTTATTCACTTGCCAATACTTAAGTAAGTATCGTTTTCTAGATAAAAATTAAATAAAACTCATACTAGATATTTATAGTAGCATCCTATACGAAATATTCGATTGTTTTAAGTCGGTTGTATTACAAGAATGAGATGAATATATATCGAGCATATAGTTGTAACATTAGTTGTCTCGTTTGTGCAAGTATATTTTGTTGTGTCTGTTGTTGGAGGGCCTAACGTAGAATTAAATCGTACCTACTAATAATGAACTAAACACTCTAATGAACAAATGATTTCTGACTTCTACTTCGAAATTTGTAAATAAATAGGGTAAATGGTACGGTAATGGGTAATGTTTAATTAGTGTGAAAGTTTGGGTATGAAGGGTATGAAGGCTAGAGTTTCAAGATGAAGTACACTGTGAAAAGTTTTAGTGAATTAATGACACTTTTTGAAATTATTTGAAGAAAAGTATAACGTAAAGTGTAATGGAAATAATGTCCGGCGAATTTAACAGTAAAATTAGAGGAAGAAGGGGTCTCACTTTACATAGAAAAACCAATTTGCCTCGAAAAATCAAATCCCTGAGTTTTGACATCTTTTATAGCTTATGATTTCAAAAAGGGGATTACAAGAACTTGGCTAACATGAATATTTATTTTATGTGATTTTTTTTTTTAAGTCACAAGAAATCAACATTTTTACATTTTCCTTGTTGATTTTCGCAACTAGTACAGAGTTGAAACAGTTTTATTTTTTAATCTTTTTGTTTATAAGTTGCGGAAATAAATGTGTCTGAATTATGTACTGTTTAAGAAAATCATCAAAGAAGATGTAAAAATGTGCATTTTAACGTTGATTTCTTGTATCTTAAAAAAAAGTAAGATAAAATAAATATTTATGCCAACCAAGTTCTTAGTTTTTTTTTTTTTAAATCGTAGGTCTAAAAGATGTTTAAAACCTAGGTATTTGATTTTTTTGAGACAAACCGATTTTCCATCTTCTTCTATGGGGTCGAAATGTTTATATGTAAAAATTTTCGATGGAAATATGATCTCCACTATAAAACTCAGTCTTTGGGTACTTACATATTATGTAGTTTTAATCTTCCTTTTTATGTCACCGAAGGATGACATCCTTCCTTCGGTGATATTATAACACAGGTCTGTTATCAAAAATTTGAGAGAGGTGGCAATCGGTAATAATAATAATAAAATATAAAAAATAATTAATGAGTTGCACATGCATGTACTAATAAATGCAAGAGGGGGATGTATTTTCACTGTGCTTAAAAAATAAAAAAACCAGCCAAAAATCATAAATTAACACTTTCACCATTATATGTGAAAAATACATAAAGAAATGACTACAGCAATTTTGCGTTTTCATAAAAGAAAGCTATTTTTTTTTTTTTACAAACAAATATATTGTGCTCTTGTTTATTTTTTGTTGCATATTATCTTTATGAATTGTGCAGTCGCCTTGTACATTGTATCTTTTATCCTTCTAATATAGATCAATTGTATATATAATCTATCTCGCTTGTCATTATTATTAACATGCAGACTGTGCAACGTAATGAAAAAAAAAATATTACTTATACATATCGATCGTGTTCCATTTAGAAATCCCAAACAACACTTACTAGTGCATTTGATGTTTCACAAAAAAAAACTACTTTTTTAAAAAATTTTATTGCAATACTAACATTTTAAATGCTTTTAAATGCAATTAAAAGGTTAGTCTAGCATAAAATTTAAAAAAATTAGTTTTTTGTAAAAAAACAAATGCATTGTGTTACACAGTGTCGTTGTGTGTCCTTAATGGAACACGGCCATAGTATAACTAGGCAAAGAAACACCGTATGTGCGGATAACTCGGATTACAGTAAAATGGGACACATTTTACTGTATATTAAAATTAACGTTTTGAAGAAATTTAATTAAATTGAAATATTTTTATTAAAAATTAATGCGAGAATGTAACAATACTTACCTAATTAAACAGAATTTCTACAGTGTAAAAAAAATGGATTTGCAGTCAAACTCTTCACGGGTTTGATGAAATACGTTTAAACAGAATTAATATCGGTTCGTTTAAAAACAAATTAATAATTAATAATATTCCATTTAAGGTTTTTAAGAAAGTGGAGGGGGAAGGTTAGGTTGGCTATATTGTCCTATGTTAAATACATAGGATACCGTAATGGTTGCCAACTTTAAATAAATGAAACTTATGCCGTTAAAACTTATGAAATTATGTTTTTTTTTTTTGTTAAAAGAAATACAGTTATTAATAATGATATTTCAAATTTGATTGTTTCCAATACTTTTTATAATCTAAAATATTTTTAATGTATTTAAAACAATGCACAATATGATGTGTAAAGTACGGCAACAGTGTAAAGTTTTAATAGTTTTTCCCACAGAATATCACAGAACGAACGCTAGTATCTCTATACTACTGAAACCAGAGTAACGACAAAGGATAGAAAATATCCCACCAATATGTTATATACAGTGATGGGCGCGTAAACTGCTTACAGTGTTTACAAGCATAGTTTACACGTAAACACGACTTCTGTTTACAACATATTTTTTGGATGTAAATATGTAAACAGCGCAAACAACGTAAACAGGTTAAAAATTAAATTGTAAATTGTAATAATAAAAGAATTACATTACTTAATAAGCAAAACCCAAAAATGTGTTTTATAACTTCATATTTATTTTTCACAACTTCGTATTTATTAACAAATTCAAAATTCAATTGAACAAAATATGAACTGAAAAATGAAAATTTTAATATCAGATTTTTTTCTAACCTATGCACTTTTAATCTTTGGATGGCCACACTGGACAAAGTTTTTTTTACAAATTAAACCAAAGCACTATATTTTCTCCCTTCTTTTTTTAATTGAAAATTTAATTCTGTATATATATATATATATATATATATATATATATATATATATATATATATATATATATATATATATATATATATATATATATTCCTTTTGGGAACTGCCATTTTTTACTTTATTTTTAAAGTTTTAAATTTAAATTACGTGTAATTTATGACTCTTTACGTGTTTACCGTGTTGACTTTACTTTACGGTTGTTTACTCTGTTTACATCTCTTTACAAGGTAAACGTAAACACCGACTGTTTACACGTAAACGCCCATCACTGGCTATATATGTGTACGCGAAATTGTATGTGTTAGTGCGATGGATGGTTGTGTGTATGGGTGTCTTGCATACGCATATACATAACATGCATGTAGCACGCATCATGCACGTATACCGTGTGAACATGACGGCAACAATATGACAACGATTGAAACACACCCATTGGTAGCTACTAAGTGAATGACAACATAGTTCTGCAAAATGCACATAAGTACCCATAAGTGATTGCAGAAAAGAGATAGTTGTATTCCTTCCAGTCACAGATGAGACAGATCAAGCCTATGTATAAAAAAGTGAAATCTTAAAGTTGCAGTAACTAGCAATTTACACCATTACTGTTTTAGGCTGTTACTGACTGCCGTGGTGTTCACGTCAAAATAAAAATCATGTTTTTTTAATCAACTCGTGAAATTTAAACAGAAAAAAAATATGAAGTGTGTCTCTATTGAATAAAGAATTTCTCAAAATAAAGGGATATCTTTCTTAAAATAAATAAATTTATTTTTAATTGTTGACTGGTGGTAACTTACGGTGGCCATCATAGTATATAGTATGCGAACTGCATATGAAGGGCCAGGGAGAAAAAAGGGGTTAAGTCACTGTAATCAATTTTTTCAGGAGATCAATAAAACTTAAAGAAACGTTATAAACATTGTGTTGTTTATTTGAGAAACAGCTGTAAGCCAAGTCAGCAACAGTACACAAAAGTTGTGGACTTGACTCCTTATTCCCTCTACGCGCTCGTTTGACCCCTTGTTCCCTCTACGCGCTCGACTTGACCCCTTGTTCCCTCTTTGCCTCTAGTTGCGAACGGGTTTTTTTAGGTGACTTGACCCGTTTTTCCAATAAATTGTTATAACACGTGATAATACTCTTGAAGAACTACAACAATCAATCAATAACTCATTTTTCAAAAAAATGTGACTTGCTCCCTTTTTCCCTTCGACCCGTCATATATAATCATCAAAATATATTACTAACACATTGGTATATTCGTGTCCATACATCGTGTGTTGTGATTGTAAGGGTGCTGTATTACGTCACTCATTGATTACAGCGGGCACAATTTGGTAGACATTCTAGTTTGACCCCTTGCGTCTAGTGTTCTATGGTTTTTGAATGTTGATGTTGAACTGAATGTCAACCTAACCAAAAAGTTTAAATAATTTATTACAGTTTGTTAATGAAATTTCGTCGTTAGTGAAATTTAAATAGTTTAGTTTCTCAACAACGATGCTCCAAAAAAATCAAAATTACAAAATAATAATGACAGTGAATTTAAAAGTTTTTAAAAGTTCGGACATTATGAAAAAAAATACAAAATAATAATGACAGTGACTTTTAAAAGTTTTTAAAAGTTCGGACATTATGAAAAAAATAGCAAAAAAGTCAATTACATACGATATTATAAAGCAAAATTAATAACAAAATTCGTGTCACTCAAAATAAAGGAATATATACTAAATGTGTTAGAAAATGAAATAAAGAAAATGTGTTATACATATCTTAAATTTTTAAAGAATAACAATAATTTTAACTTAAAAGAAAAATATTAAGATTAATAATTTTATAAAAGTGTATAAACATATAAGTATATATTTTATAAAGTGTATATTTTATAAAAGTGTAATACTATGTTCAAATTGTGCGCGCCATCATCGCTTCTTTGTCACAGAGCAATATTGCCATATTTACTGCGGCTAATTACAATGTTCAATAACTTTAATATTAATATTACTTATATAAAGATTTTTATCTCAGAAACAAAGAACAAGACTGTTTTGAAACTTGGTGCAGGTATTCATAAACCTGTGATAATTGCTATGCATATTTTTTGTAAAACGAACATTTCTGACTGTCAAGATACAGCTTTTTATATAAATGTGTGTTAACCTATGTGAAAGTGTAACTTCCAAGATTTTTTACTCGCTAACTAAGAACAAGATCGACTTCAAAATTCGACAGGACATTCTTTATTATTTCAATAATAAATTGTCAAATTTTTAAGAAGCTGTCATTAAAATTTTTTTGCCTCTTAAATTTCTTATCAACCTTAAAAACAGTGTGCAAAAATATGATATCGAAAATTATCTGTTTTTCGTTATTACATGTTTAATTTTCTTTTTTATTAGAACAAATATCTTTCTAGTGATTTTATTAAAGAAATGATTCCCATCGTCGGTCGAAGAATAGATTTTGTACAGCACTGGGTAGCGAATTTCTACCTAAAAACAATAAAACCTCATCCCAGTAGGGATGTCGTTTTTTAATCGATAAATCGAGAAATCGATTAATCGGAAGTATGGAAACCGATTTTTAATCGATTATTGATTTTGAGATCGATTCACACATCGATTTTTATTTTATGGAAATCGCGAAACGATTTTTTTTTCAAAACATAAATTGCTTTTTTATTTTATTTATACGTTGCTATTTATTTATTAATTTATATTTATTATCGGTACCTATTACGATTATTAAATTTTAAGCATCAAATGCATATAATCAGTTGTCTATGCATTTCAAATCAAATTGCTGACAACTGTACCATATACAAAACAATAAAGTTTATGCGGGAAATTTAAAGCAAAAAAAAAAAAAACTTTCATATTTTTTTTTATCCCTTAATCTATAAAAAAAACTTTGTATGTTATTAAATAAAAACTTCTCAACATTTAGTACAATTTAGATAATATTTATACAATTCTAGAGAAAGCAACGACAACTGCAAATGAGTCATTCTCATAAATGTATCTCTTAGACAGACTCGTAATATAGCTATCTCTCAGAAGATCTACTATCTAATATATTGAAAAAGGATAGTAGAAATTATATCTTTTATATGTGACAAAACTTTATTTTTGAAATGAGTCATTTTCTTTATATATATGAATTTGACTAAAGTGCCCTGTAAACGATCAAATTTGTTTGACAAATTTGTTTGTCAAACTTCACGTTTTCATCAAACAAGAGCTTAAACGATCAAACCAAAGCTCAAACAAATTTGACAAACTTGCGCGTAGTTTGTCACACTAGTGATCCCCATAAAATAATTTTGTTAGATTAAACTTGGCCAAACATAGAATAAATAATGAAAATTACGGAAAAAATGTTGCTCGTACAGAGATTTGCAAAAATTTTGTCATATTTGCTATTCATTTCGGGGCAATTTAATAGAGCTTGTTTGACAAACACAACAAACACCGCCGCTCACCTTCAAACTTGTTGGTCAAACACGTCAAACAAGTTGATCAATCAAGATTTTCATCAAACATGTCAAACACGTAGATTGTTTGACAAACGCGTCAGACAAAGCTGCATACTATCAAATAATTTGACAAACACGTAAAATTTGACAAACAATTTGATCGTTTACAGGGCACTTAACATTTTTATATCAAATGAAAACAAAAATTGTCAACTTTGTTGTGATGTTGTGATTCATCTCTGTACCATAGAATAAAATTCTAAGAAAATGTTGGTAATTAAGTACGTACAGGCTTAATATTTTTCATCTTAAAAGACTTCGAAAGTTCATCTTTCTGAATTATACATAAATTTTTACTTAAAAATTACCGCAACTTTTGCAACAGCAAATTTGAATCGATTTCTTGGAATCGATTTTGAATACAATCGATAATTTAAGTATCGATTCTTTTGTTGGCAATTACGAATCGATTCAAAAATAGATTTTTTTTTAAAAAACGGCATGCCTACATCCCAGTGTTGTCAGACAGTTTTTCCAAAAAACTGTAGGTGGCAGCTTTAAAAATTTGTCAAGTGCGTGTTTGACACGCACTAAGTAATGTTCCTCACAATCAGTGGTCATAACTAAAACTTCGTAAAATATAACAGTCCGGACACATACGTTCACGATGTGACACATACGAACACGATCGTTCTGAAATCAAAAAATAGGTTATACTTTAGGAATAAAATTCATTTATTAGGAAAAATATTTTATCCACCTTCATATCTCGTTATAAAAAATTCCTAGAAACAACTGATTGTACGGAACACTGTTAGCGCAAGTACAACTTGCACTTGACTTGTTTTTATTAAAGTTAATTATGTATATAATAAAAATTAGAAATAAATAAAGGTTTAAAAAATATTAACTACGATTTTTTTATTAGAAACACAAAATTACAAAGACAACGTATTTATTATATCATCGTTTTTTTTATTAGATTGTATTTTCAGATACCTCGTTTGTAGTACTTTTCTAAAAATAATTTTTTTTTTCAATGTAACTAAATCAAATATCAATCACAAATATGCGTATAAGAGTAAAAATGTAAGATGAAATTTGAGTGTAGTGGCATTTCAAACGCGCGCTCCTAAAATTTTGTTTTCTTCCGGACCGAGAGATGGCATGTAAATAGTGGTTTAGCACCGTTGTACAGAGATAGTTATCTTTAGTGTATTTGATCTGTGTGTAAAACGCTAAAACGTGTTTCACGTGTTTTAGGCTGTATAAACAATCAATGAAATAAGATTTAAGATTTAAGAAATAAGATTTAAGGAGTATGCCATCTAGTGATGTTGAATGGAGCTTTAACGTAACTGGTCGTAGATATAAATATGTAGGTATTTTTTTACGTCAAAATTCGTTAACAGTTAACAGTTTCATTCAACGTCACTAGATGGCATACTCCTTAAATCTTAAATCTTATTTCTTAAATCTTAAATCTTATTTCATTGATTGTGTATACAGCCTTATACGTCCTCCTTTGTTTTGTTGAAATGGCGGAAACGGACAAACTATGACGAAACGAATAGGTATAAAATGAGCGAAAAAACGGACACTGAGAGCCATCTTACGGTTGGCGAGAAAGTACAATGATGTGCAATATGGCCCTATTTTTGATAGGATTCTCTATGTATATAATTTTTTCTGTGAATTATGTGGGCTTGTCGGTAAGTATGTAATTATCACAAATATGTAAAGATGGCTCTGTGTGTATTAAAATAAGTTATTAGACAAAGATAACAATTTTTAGAAGCTGTCCCATTATTATTAATAATAAGTAAGAAAAAACAGCGAAAGAGTTTCAACTAGTTTTCCTCATTTTGATCCTAGGAACTCAAAGTCCTTGATTTACAGTTTGTACTTGATACGTATTTTTTATGTCACCGAAGGATGACATATTAATCTCGTTGCGTGATTATAGTGGGGAACCATATAATATAATAATTATAGAGTTGTACATGCATATATTGAATAAACGCAAGAGGACTGTATTCTCACTGTACTTAAAAAACAAGCCAAAAAATCATAAATTAACACTTTCACTGAGGTGACATTACTTAGTGCGTGTCAAAAACACGCACTTGACGAATTTTTTAATAAAAAATGAAAGGAAGGGTACGAAAGTTCTAGAGTTAGCAGGAATAATAAAGTCTCTGTGAGTTCAGTTTTATATGTATATCTTAAATCCGTTCAGTGGGCTTGATGGTAAATTTTTTTGGTGCTTTTACCTTTCATTTTATAAACACTAACTGGCAATCAGTCCGTATTATTAATTACATTTACAACTGATATTGTAGTGGTGGGTGATGTCAGTCTCGATCGACTTACAAGGAGAGGTATCCAACTGTATCTCTCATTTTTTTTTGAAACTTTGGTGGATTGTACATCTTATTAAAACTAATCCAAAGCCATATTTCGTTCGTGCCCATAGGCAGTTTAAGGGGGTGAAACTCACCCCTGAAAATTAGAGTTTTTTACAATTTTCTTAAATATCTTGGAAATGGTAAGAGCTTTGGTAGGAAAACTGTATATATTTGTAAATGGCACTTTAAGATCTTTATTATGATACCAAAATTAAAGTTATAAAATCATTAGGGTTTCATCCCCCACCCCCAACCCCTAATTTTATCAGGTATTTTTTGGTAAGAGAGGAGACTGTTATGTGTAAATAAAATAATTTTTAATTAATATACTTTACATCGCACCAGTTTATTTCTTATTGCATAAATACACCCTTTGTTAATATTAACTTGGGAAAATTTTTAACTTTATGATTTAATAATGAGCAAAAATATGGTCAAAGAATCTCGTATTTTAGTAATGAATTGTTACAAATTTACGATATACTTAAAAATACATAATTTAGAAAGAAAAATACACTGCAACCCCGCCCCATCCCCCTTACTTGACAAATCTATCTTTCTATACAAATCTATATTATAATTATTATAATTATAATCTATATCTATATATCTATACAAATCTCATTTACTTATTTATTTATTTCTATTTATCTACACAATTGTCAATATTTTTTAACTCCTGGATGTTTATGGATATCGATTCTGGAAACAATTCATCAGATTATTTTCGGATAATGTAATTCTAAATGAGTATATGATGTTGATTTACATCGCCGTAACAAAATTCTAAAACTTCAGTCTCTAGCTCACATTCAGTTTTCGTCGCCTCGTTTTCAAAATTTGTTCAAGTATGGATGCTATAAAAATTGATATATTGACCAACGACCAGAAAGTTTTGAAAATTCTGTAACATGTTGCTTTTCCAAAGAAGAAAGAAGAGCACCAAAGTATAGTGTATGTGGTAAACCGGCTTTTATAAGATGAGCTTGGTGTGGACAATATTTTTGTTTTGAAAATTTTAATGAACAATATCATTATTGTGTAGACTGCAAACCTTAAAATATTGACAATTGTATAGATAAATAAAAAGAAATAAATAAGTAAATAAGATTTGTATAGATATCAGTAAAGTATGGGCGGGGGGAGGAGCTGCAGTGTATTTTTTCTTTCTAAATTATGTATTTTAAAGTATATCATAATTTTGTAACAATTCATTACTAAAATACGAGATTCTTTGACCATATTTTTGCTCATTATTAAATCAAAAAGTTAATATTAACAAACGGTGTATTTATGCATCAAGAAATAAACTGGTGTAATGTAAAATATATTAATTAAAAATTATTTTATTTACACATAATAGTCTCCTCTTTTACCAAAAAATACCTGATAAAATTAGGGGTTGCGGGTGCGGGATGAAACCCCAATGATTTTATAACTTTAATTTTGGTATCATAATAAAGATCTTAAAGTGCCATTTACTCAACTTTTAACCCTTGCCTCCAACATTTTTATACCAAAAAGAACATGATTTTTCTTGTTTTTTAATAGTTTCGTTCGGGTCAAAATCTACCCAAATAAACCGAGAGGGCTGAAATTTTGTGTACATGTATTGAGTTAGTATCCAGTTAGTGCTTTTTAGGGATCCGACATTACTTTTCCCCCCACTTCTCCCATTTTTATATCGGAATTCAATGGTATTGTTAAATGTGTTTAAAATGCTTTATATTTATACTATAAGACAAGTAGGCGAATAGTAAATTTAAAAATTTAAAAAAAATGAACACACTTTTATAACAGATGCACTATATACATATTAAAGTAATTTAAAAATGTTATTAAAGTTAATGATTATTTATAAAGTATTAATTTTTGATTTTCATTTATAAAATAGATTTTTTTGGATTTTTTTGGAAAGAAAAAATACCTTCATAAAGGCCTTCCAGTTTATTATTTAAGGTCCTTTTTTAATATTTAGAAATAAAACACAAAAGCAATTGGCGGATAAGCATGGGTAGAAATGCCCTCGTACGAATTGTGTTGGCTTTTTTCCTGCTAACTGCTATCGGTACCAAATTGAAATTTACTGAGATTCAGCCCTTAAAAACTTAAAACCTTTTTTTAAAGCCCCGATCAGCCGGACACTCATCATCAGTTTTGAAACCACCAAAATGACAAATCGCTTGTAGACTTTCAATCACATTTCGTTTGTAGACATTCAATACTGAAGATGAAGGGAAAAATTCGACTGCCGTGATGGGGCCCCTCTGCTCACGGCGTTTTTTTTTTCTTTACAGCGCTCCCGTTGTCTGTTAGGTTGTACACACATTATACCATATAGTTGCAAACAAAAATATTTAGCTTCTTATGACGCTCCTAGGGGTCCACTATGTCGAAAGCTTATATATTTGCTACAATTTAATTACTACAATTTTTTTGATTATTCCACTTTCATCAAAGATATATAAATGTATATTAGATTTATTATATAATTTTAGATGTTAGTTACCGAAAATGTTCTTTAATTCATTGGGTACGTGATTATAGAAATGGTTGAAACACTAAAGATCTAATAACAGAAAACTGAGGAAAAGTTTGTAAAAACAGAGTAGTTGTAGTAATTAAATTGTAGCAAATGTATATGCTTTCGACTTTGTGTCATATTCATAACATTATAGAAAATTTTTGACATTTTTTTATTCAGTTAAAACATAACAAAATATAAAACATTCAATAAACAATGGTTGCGCTGTGTATAACGTTTTTAACATTATTCACAGCGCTCCCATGGTTTAAAATATTTTATATGAGTTTTCTTAAAATTTCCATTTTACAAAATTTTTGTTAGCATGGTCGAAAAACACCTAATTAACACCTAATTCTCCAAACTTCAAATTACCCAAAACACTTTTTTTTACCTAAGGGACGGCTAGGTTTACGTAAACCCAGCCGTCCCTTTTATTTTTCATATTTTCTCGAAAACGGTAAGAACACCTAATTTTTTACTAGCACACCTAAAATACACCTATTTTTTATCTACTAGTTTTTGGGGATTTTACAAATCTTTTTTCTTGGGGCGGCTAGCTTTAAGGAGGTCGAAAAAACGAATGCTAGGGGAGAGGTGTGTTAGTAATAACAAAAAAAGTATACAGGCTAGTAACTTTGTATTTATTAATTACAGAAAATTAAGTTTTTAAGATATGGGCAGTTTTATGCCGCTATTACACTGTCATAGATATATGTCAAAGTTTTATTTAATCAAAGAAATATTATAGTGTAATAAGTCAACTTTTATAATATAAATTTCTGTAACCATAGTTAAAGATACTTCTTAATATTTGATCATAGATTTGATCAGAGATCTTTGACATATAGCTATGACAATGTAATAGCGGCCTTAGGTTTTTTTATGAGTTCACAAGAATGTTCTATGTTGGGCTGTAATTAAAATAACTGCACTTTTGTGGACTAAAGTGTAATGTTACAATCGCCACCATCAAAGGATCAATTTATACTATGGTTAGGCACAATTGTAATACTCATTATTTAGTTGCATTTAAGTAAATACATCATAATTAATATAATTAATTGAGTCTTCAAAATACTACCTTACATATGAGTGAGTAAAGTAGAAAATACCACAGTCAGTGGCAACAGGTCTAATTTTTTTTCTTCCTATTATTCGTCCAACAGCAGTCAGGTATACTTCATCGAATGAAGTTCTTCTCCCAGTTTTTCATTTTCCTTTATATAACATTTTTTTATGCTGAAAATACGGTAAATTACATAAGGGACTAATCCAAAAAGGTCGACTCTCCATGAATCTAGATATCGGATAGAAAACTAAATTTGTTACAATTATTGTTCCACTGCATTCCTCTACTGTTTAATTTTACAAAAAAATTCGTAAAATATTAACTAATAGCATTTACCCGCAGCTTCGTCCGCGTGATTATTGAAATTATGACATAAAGTTAAAACGTATAAAATATCTCGCGCCACTATTGAGGGTTGTTATTCTTTTTTTTTGGTAATTTTCCCACAGAAATAAAATGTTTTCCTGGGATAAAGAGTAGCTTGTATTCTTTTTGTCTTTTTGTTAACAACATAAAAAGTATGAAGTTAATTAACCGTATTTTTTAATAATAAGCTGCCCTAATTTTATTATTTCGTTTTAAATAGCTACCCTTTCCATATGGAATGAAATATTTTCTCGAGGTAAAAAGTAGACTATTTTTTTTTTTTCGTTTCGCCACCAATATGTAAAGTTTGAACGAAGTCAGTGAATCTTTTTTTATTTCATTTTAAATATATTTTTCAGGGGAATCAGATTTCCCACGGAAATTAGATTTAAAAATTATTATGCGTGTTTTCGTCCCTTTGGTTAACAATATGCAAAGTTTAAAGTCAATCATTTTTTTTTTTAACAGCCAAGTGTCATAATTTTCTTGTTTCATTTTAAATACATTTTCCCCCGAAAATGAGGTGTTTTTCAGGAATATAAAGTAACCTATGTTCGTTTCTATCCTTTCTACTAACAATACATTTATGCTAAGTTCGAACGAAATAAATTAATCTTTTTGTTTCATCTAAAACACATATATTTCTCCACAGGAATGAGATTTTCCACGAGATTGAGAGGTTTTCCCGAGGTAAAAAGTAGATTGTGTTCTTTTTTACCCCCTTTATTAACAATATACAAATTTTGAAACCAATCATCCGGCTTTACTCTCATAAATGAATATATTTTCTTTGGGCAATGAAACATTTTCTCGCATTAAAAGGTGGCATATAACTGTGTCTGTCTCCCAAGCTATGTCTGTGCAAATTTTCAATTTGACTGGTTAAGCCATTGCGGCATGAAAGCAAGTCAAATAAACAAACAAACTCACTTTCGCATTTATAATATATATTAGTTAGGATTAGGATGATTAAAAAAATGAAATTTGATAATATTATTTAATTGCTTATGTTTTCAATAAAATCATTTTGCTTTCAATTGATGGAGTAGGTATTTACAGTAATAATTAAAAAAAATTGTAACCACATTCAAAAAATGCTTTTAGCTTACATAAACACATTTGGCATTGCTAAAAGAAAATCGGCAAATGATATTTACTGAAAGTTTTTTCGTGAAACCTAACTTCAGTAGACATCTTATGATGCGTAATACTTTTCAATAGGATTCATAGATGTCTCGTAAACAGTTATAATTGATCCCTGTTACTACTAACACACTTCTCCCATATAAACCATATACAAAGATTCATAGGAAATTACGACACTTCGATGACACTGTAAAAAATGTAACTATTTCATTTGTATAACGTCAATAAGTGCATTTTATTATTTCTCTTGGGCGTTACAAATAAGTAGTTGATGTTTACAATTACCGCTAAGTTCTTGTTCGATTTTTTTTTAAATATTCGATAAAATTATAGCCTAAAGTATATATACTTCTAACAACCAGCATCGACAAGTTTAACGGATCCAGTTGCACACTTGAAAATACATTCTTCTCACAGATATCTCATACATTTACATTCTTCTTACAGAACAATAAAAGAACGTGTACGAATTTTTGCAAGGAAATAATATTTTGTATGGATTAGTGCACTGAAAAAAGTGAATAGATGTGGCTTCTATACAACATAGTACTGGTTACTATGTAACATGGTATTCAGATAACATGACGTATGACGATAAAATTAGTTTGAATCAGGCTACTATGTTCACAAATATACATAGCAGTCATACCTATGATTATATTGTACACATTACTATAAAATATGGAGTATTTTACCCAATAAAATAGTAACGCCAATGATAGATAATGCTATAGATTGTACTTTCATAATTTGGCTTTTTCGCATGTAGAAAACAAGACGTACTATTTTATTTTAATCTATAAGGACTTTTCTAAAATAAGAATATAGTGCACTGAGAAAAAAATACAGTAATTTTTACTGAAATTTCTGGTAAAAATTACTGAGCTCTCTGGTAATGCGGACATAAGTGACAAGCTAAGCAAAAAGTACGATAATTTATAGTAAAAATTGTAAATTACCCTATAGCTCAGTAAAAATTACCGTATTATTTATAAATAAGGTTTTTTTTTTATTTATTAATAAATAATTGAATTAAAATAGTTTAAAAGGATATTGGTAGAAGGGTAAGCATTAAAATCAAATTATTAATGTAGAAAAAATTTTTTGTGGTTTTTTATTATTTACTAGCCGTATACCCGATGGGATTTCCCATCGGCAACATCTTTTTATTGGGTAATCACTGCTTACTTTCAATGTTTTTCAAAAGCCTAAATACCAATTTCCAATTCTAATTTCAAAAATGACGAATTTTCTATACGAACTTTCATTTCCTGTTTTAACCACTTAGGGAATGAATTTCCAGAAACATTGACATAACTGACTCTTATTTATAAATAGAAGCCTAAAGATCAATCTTCATACGTATGTTCTGTGCTAAATTTCGTCAATCTAAACCCAACAGTTTAAGCTGTGCGTTGTCTGTCAATCAGTGTATAAAATATTATTTATTTGAATAGTCATAGTAACATATTTTTATATATCTAACTTCAAAAATGTCGAATTTTCATAAAAATTTTCATTCCTTATTTAACCCACTTAGGGGGCGAATTTTCAGAAATCCTTTCTTAGTGGGCACCTACGTTACATAGGGAATTCCTGTGCCAAATTTCATTCTTCTATACTCAACGGTTTAGGCTGTGCGTTGTCTGTCAGTCAGTCAGTGTTAGAAATTTATTAAGTAGATGGAAAAAAATATATAAATTCTTTATTTGACATATTACATGATAAAAATTTTTAACAATAAGAACATTACAATAATTTGTATAAAAACATATTTCAATTAACATATCAATACATATAAAAAACATACAAGAATTAAAATAAAAACTAAACAAAAATTCATGAAACACAACAAACAAACACTTTATAAACATCCAGTCATGATGGTTGTTATTGCACAACTGAACGAAACAACACAACGGCCGGAGAATCCTGCTTAGTTGCTAGGTCTGTAACTGCTGTAACTCGTGTTGGTCGTGTTAGACAATGCTCGGTACGCTTGCGTGCTTGTTTTATTTATTCTCATGTCTGTGTGATGCTTGGTATGCAATGTTATGTGAGAGGGATGAAATGCACAGCAACTCAGTAAAAATTATTCAATGTCCAGTATAATTTTACAAAAAATTAAGTAAATTTTCCCGGTGTCCACATGAAATTTTACTAGCCCATCGAATTTTACGCAGCTGTATAGGAAAAATTCTTAAGGTGTACAGGAAAAATTTTCAAATGAATCGTAAAAAATAATGTTTGAAACGCATTTTTTATATTTTTGCTTAATAATTTCCTACGGACTGGTCACTTAAGACTCGTTTACCGGAGGCAGCTCAGTAATTTTTACTGGAATTTTTTCTCTGTGTGTAAATTAAATACTCACGTTTAAACACAATTTCGTGCTCACGTTTGTGCAGAATTTCGTAACTAGTGTTGTAATCAGTACTGTCGGAAACATCACAAATAACTTGAAAACATCACTGCACTTATTAAATACTCACGTTTAAAGATTTGTAATTGATTATCATTTACCTTTGTGAAGCTTTCACTCAAAACTGGCAAATCACTCATTGTCTGATTAGAAAAATATTCACTTGTCACAAATTAATGATACTATATATACCATCACACTTACACTGATTTCAACGAATGCTATAACGATAGTGATTGGCATTGTTATTTGTTACCTCCCTACATTTTGGCTAAAAGCCGCTAACGGTAAATTTTTTAAATTTTAATTGTTAAATTTTCTAATACAAAATTTAACAAAATTTTACAAAATTTTTTGTTACATACATGTTACATGAATTGATAAAAAGTTAGGAAGAATGTTCGAAATGTACCCTTGTAGCAACATTGCTGATTAGTGAATCTTTCTTATTTGTTAAAGTTCCATATACTATATAGCATGGTAGTCAGAACTATGGAACATAGATCGAGTACCTATGTTAATGGATGGGAGTTCTATGTTGTATAGTAACCGTCATCGTGTTACAGAGTGAATATTTCTATGTAGTCTGGTTGCCTATTCTATATTTTAAATAAATCAGTGCTATATTACATAGATATTGTGACTATAAAAAATAGTAAAATCTATCATAGTTATAAAGTTAATTTGCCTATAATTTATAGCGGATACAATTATGTAAACATCTTATGAGTACTATGCTCACTAGTTGAGATACTCATAATATTTGATATTTTGTTTGAACCATGCTGCATAGTTCCTAAATCTATGTACATATGAAATTTTACTATTTTCAATGGTAAATCGTTCTACATATTATAGCTGCGACCAAACTACTATGCAACATAGTAGCCTGAACTATGTACTTTTTTCAGTGTACTACACAAATATAGTTCTACTATACAAAGTAAGTTTTAACTAATTTTAAAGCTTTTAAGCTATCATTAGAGCCATTTTGAAATGGACATCGTGGTTATTTTGATTTTATATTTTTGAAAAAATACATCCCTATTATAGATATAATTTTTCTATATAAATATAAATCCTTGTGCACATTATCTTAATAAACAGTGCCACCTTTCTAGAGTTTGGGTTATATTCATTTCTGTAAACTTTAAGTAAATAAATTGACCCATGCTAATAGTGAAAGTGTCCATTCAGAAAATTCACTTGTCAAAACATTAATAGTGTCCTCAAAAATAGGAATTAAACTAGGTCAACGAATCACTCGTTTCGTACATGTTTTTGAAAATGACAACTGTACCTTGTATACTCGAGTGCGTACTACGGAAAAAAATATTTATTTTTGAATTGCATTATGTATGCTACTGTGTAATTATATGAATACTATTAAATGTAATTAATTTTCATTTATATATTTTTGATTTTATTAGTGAACGTTTATATAGTTTAGAATTTATTTATTTTATAATTTATAAAATTTACAAAAATATACAACAGTGGTGAAATTATATATTATAAATATTGATAAAACAGAAAAATTATAAAGTACTAATAATACTATATTAAAATATGTAGCGAAATTAAAAATTATATACAAAAGATAAGAATAATATACAAAAGATAAGAATACTAAAATTTAAAACTGATTAATAAAAAATAATTTAAAAATTTAAAATCTAAGACAATTATAATTATAAATATTAAAATATGTACAAAAAATTAAAAATTATATACAAAAGATAAAAAATAATACTAATATTAAAATTTAAAAATGATTAATAAAAAATATTAAATTTAAAAATTTAAAACCGAAGAGAATTATAAATAATATTAAAATTGAAAAAAATTATTAAAAATTACATAGAAAAAATATATCAGAATTTGATAGCAAAACTTACGCGTCAGAAAATAAACTAAAATTTAAATATTATTGAATATTTTGTACCTAATATCGCACCCCAGTGGACTAGGTCATAAAATTTATTGGCACACGTTTTCATAAGAAATATACATTAATAACTTAAAAAAGGAGACGGAGTATGCACTCTTAGTTCAGGTACTGTTTTCAAAAAACGTACTTTCTTTTTTTATTATATTTTATTTTAAGGGGTTGTTCACGTGATTTTTTTTCAGAAAGAGGTTGACCTAGTTTAATTCCTATTTTTGAGGAATCATAAAAACACTATTAATCCGCGAGGAGGATTTAAAATAGGCGGCGAAACAGGTCTCATCAGTGGATCGTTATTTGCCGATTTGAAATTTAATTAGGAAATAGTCTGGACACAGTGGCCTGTCTTTTTGAATCACACCAATACACAATATTGCCATACTATATATTATATGTCCATTAAAAATGATCCGCATATAATATACGATTGTAGATTTTAATAATAATATGTCAATTGAATATAAGCGAGATAACATTAATATAAATTTATATGTGATAAAATGAAACATAACGATAGCTAATAACTAACTATATGTACAGCTACATGGATATACATATACCAATATACAATGTAACACAATATACAAGGTAGTATATATACAACGACTACAAAGTTATTTTGGAGCGTGGTGGGGCTTTTGAAGGGGGTGGGGGTGGGGTAATGGGGGTGGCAGGTGACGGGTGATGGGTTAGGGTGTAACATAAAATGATATAAATGACGTTTTGTGATATTATTAATTTGATTTTCTGTTTCAATGTTTGTTATAATTAGTTTAATTTGTGAGCTAAAACTTTATTTCAAATTACGATTTAGATTCATTATAATATGTGTAGGTATATACTGAATTATGTATATCAATACACCTATTTAGAGCGCAGCTATAAACGTAATATATAGGGGTGTAATATTGTGTAGATTTTGTGTATACCGAATGTTGTACGAATATTCAGATAACGAAAAAATTTATTAGGTTTTATTAATTTTTATATACTGATTAATGCACTTAATTTTATTATTTGGAACTGTAATTTCTTAATAATTATCTAACTATTTCTCTACTTGTCTTTGTTTAAAACAATTTACCATAAAAGTAAAGGACAAAAATGTTAGCCACTTTGATTACTTTATTTATTAATTAATTAATTAATTTATTTTTTTCAACCAAAAGATAACTCACAATCAGTGAGACCAGTTATGTTCTTTTCTTTAAGATAATATAAATGTTTATGTCTAGTATAAAAATAAAGTAACATTCCAGTAAAGTTTGGGGAAAACTAAAATCATCCCTCGGTACTTTTGCTACGGGGCGTCGTAGAAAAAAATAACGAAAATTATTGATACTAAAAGTATTTTTCTCAAAACGGTATTTTCACAACGGATTATAAAATGTTAGTATTTTTTTCTACCCTCTTTTCGCAAAATTAACCCCCAAATCTTAACCTCGAACCACGCCTGTATATAATTTTAACAAATTGCATATATAATAGACAGACCTTTAAAAAAGAGCAAAATCGTTTATTTAAAATTTTACTCTTTCTTTTACCGTCTTCGAGGTATCTAGAAAATTAAGTTTTTACTCCAATTTTTGAAGGAAGATTTCACTCCTCGAAATCGTTTTTCCGCCGATAAAAAAAAATACGCATCGCTTATTTTGTTAGTATTCTACAACATATTCAAATTTCATCAAAATCGATAGGTTCGGCTTCGGGACCTTTACTTGTGAGTATCATCGAAATTGAATGGCAACCACCACTTGCGGCCACTTTTTTACAGGCTACCATGCATTATCGTGTTCAGAAAAAATAAAAGTTTAATTTACTATCTAATTTTTTCAAAAACACGTGACCGCAAATTATTAACAACAACATACCTGTTGACACCTGGCAACCTAGAGGTTGCGGCCGACTGAGTGCTGACAACCATTCTTTTTAACATTTTTCACATTATTTTCTTTCAAATAACGTTGAATTCATTCAAAAAAAGGATAGTTGGAATTCGTTCAAAAAAATGAATTACAATATACTTAACCCTAGAATCATATGTTGGTCTACGAGAAACGTTAATCATACATTGATTGGCGTCATTTTGACGAATGGACGTTTTACGGAGAGTTTTAGAGTTTATTTGCAAAAAACATTTTTTTTTTACATAACAAGACTACAAAAGCGAACAAAATATTTAAAAAAATTGCATTTGGAAAAATGTTTTAATATAAATATTTATTAATTTTTTTAATCTTTTTATCAAAGCATATTCTCATTATAAAAATTAAATACCCCTGTCGCAGCATCTGCATAACATAGCGAATTTCCAATCATAAAAGTTACTTTTTTTCGAAAACCCGCTTACCTAGAATAATGGTTCAAAATGTATTTTCTGTGATTTTCTTGGTTCTTTACCACAATGTAAAAAAAATTGGAAAAACTTTTAAATTTTGGCAAATTGTTTGCAAAAAACTCATTTTTTTGAGGTTTTTGGAATTGAACGTGTCTGACTGGAGAACTCATACAAAATTTTTGGACTTCCAACGTTTTATTGTTTTATTATATTTGCATCCCAAACTAGTATCTATCCTATAAATATAACAAGTTTCATCCAAAATGAATTTTTCGGATATATAGGCACTTAAATTTTCGAAATTTCTAAATTAATTTAAAATAGAGTTAGTCTCCAGAAATTTTGTATTATGGTAAATTTAATTTAATAAATGACAAGTATATAAGTATAGTAATTATAAAGCATTCGCATAAAACAATAGTTTTAAGTATACATGCACATAAGCAAAATAATTTTTGAATTTTCCTGAAGGAAGGAAATATTTTCCCGTAATAAAAAGTATCCTAAATGTTGACGCAGGTAATAAGTTATCACTACACCAGATTTCATAAAAATCCGTTCAATAGTTTTCGCGTAATATGTGCACATGCTCAAAAAGTTTTTTTATTTTCCTGTGGGAATGAGCCACTTTCCCGAAATAAAAAGTATCTGAGATGCTGACTCAGGTAATAAGTTATCACCACACCAAATTGCATCAAAATCCGTTCAATAGTTTTTGCGTACTGTATGCACATGCTCAACATGATTTTTCCATTTTCCCGTGGGAATGAGACATTTTCTCGAAGTAGAAAGTATCTTAGATGTTGATCCGGGTAATAAGTTGTCGGCACACCAAATTTCATTAAAATCCATCCAGTAGTTTTTGTGTGATGCGTGAACAGACGAACAGACAGACAGACAGACAGACAGACAGACAGACAAAAATTTTAAAAATCGCTGTTTTGATATCTACATCGATAACTATTTACAGTATCTGCACAATTTTTAAAAAATATTCCCTATACAGAAACGGTCTCGTTACATTTGTATTATATGTATAGATTACCTATTAATGGCTCTTTATTTAAAATATTAATTTTTTTTTAAAATAAATCGCCCCCTGTTCTAGGAAATATATATTTTTTAAATTTTTATAAAATTTCTTATGAAAGTGAGCTTCTTAGACAATTTTATTTTGTATTAATGTATTTTATTTTGTATTAATGTATTAAAACATGAACATTTAAATGTTGGCAATTTCTGTATTGTGGCGCTATCTATCTAGCGCGTTAGTTAACTACTTTATTTAAAAGTTCGAATAAAATTCCAGTCATTTTAATTTTTAATTGTTCAGGAACTTCAGTACCTTCAGTATCATAAAAGCAAGCAAAATAATATTACAATTTATTTATGTAGATACATATATGATGGAAAGTTAAGAAAAGAAAATGTTTTTTTGGAAGTTCGTGTTTAAGGTAAAATCGAAAAAACTTGGAAAATTTAATTAGTAATTAATTTTTTTTAAATATTTTTAGGTTTGGTTGTAAATGAATCTACTGTTGATCTTTTAATATGATACTGAACTATTCATTATTTAAAATGAAAAATTGTGTACTTATTAGATTATGAAAATAAAAAATTAGTAGTTTGAAAAACCGAAACAAATCGACCGACGTCTTGACAAAGTCTGTCGGGACACCGGAGCAACGGAGCTAGAACCGTGACAAATCCGGGAAAACCAAGACGTATGGACACTCTACACGGATTGTGAATGTTATAAACTTTAAGTTTTGATTTTTAAGCATATTATGAGTGAAATTGAAAATTAACAACGTGTGAAATTTGACATTTTAGTTAAAGTGCATATAAAATATAATACCTACATGTTTTTATAAAAATGCAAATATAAATAAATGTTTTCTGTTTTTTTTTTTTTTTATTTTAATTGTTATTAACTATTTGGTTTTTTTAATAATTTAGAATTTTTCTGTCAAATGAATAAATTCTGAAAATATGAATTTATGACATAATTTCAGTAAAAGTGAAAATGAAATTTTTCACCCACACTTTTGTAGTGCCAATGTACAACATCACTGGATCCCAATTTTCAAATGGATAGATAATTTCAAACAATCACCCGCTAGTTAATTATCGCTAGAATTGATGCTAGAAAATTGAGAAAAAACAGGTCATATAGATTTTTTTTTATTTAGATTTTATTTGTAATGATTGAATTACAAAATTCAAAACGATGTTAAAAAATGTGTGTATTCACTATGAGCTTTTGCCTGTAGTAAATCCAGCTCCTCAAAATCGGTTCCAATATATCAGTTGGTCAGGACGGCATTTGTACATAATTTTAATATTTTCTTTAAGAAATAGTATTTTTTTTTTAAATACTTGTTTGATTTTTTCAAGGCGAGTACTTTTTACGATGTGTGTTTACCAAATTCTACAAAATAATTAAAAAAAAAAACATTGTAACCCTACTATTTTGAAATTTTCAAAAAAATATCATGAAAATTACCTCATATATGCTTTTTCTGAGTTAATTATTGAAAAATATTCTATTTTCCGAGATTTTTAAGGTAAAACGAGCAGATGTATGGTTTTTGTTAAACAAATTTCAGATCTTTAATACATTTTTGCCTTAAAAAAATAAATATTTAACATTTTCAAAAATGTATGATACAACTTGTCAAAATTTAAAATTATTTGTTTTGTTGTCAAAAGAAAAAAAAAAAACTGAATGTGCAAATTTATTTACCACTAAAATGATGGGTTTATACATATAATTATAACGTAGTATTGTCATTTGGATAGAAAATTACGTAAAAATATTATTGTTTGAATATGATTTAACGTAATTTTTATGCGATTGTAGCAAGCTCTTATTAATTTTAGGAAGGTGTAAACATCATCTAAATTCTGATCATATCACATAAAAAACTGCGCCGTGATTTTTTATCTAAAAAAAATGGAATAGAGATACATTATAAAAACATTTAACTGACAAAGAAAAAGAATATAGCCGAATCGTTAAATTGGATTAAAAAAATCATGACATGCTACTTAAAAAGCGGTTTTTTTCGAATTTAGCTCGTAAAAAATGAGACAGAAAAAAAAAGAATGCGAGTGCGAGTGAAATGGAGAACGACATATTTCCTAGTTTTTCTCGAAAAGTAAGTAATTTAGAGCAACGGTATAAAAACATTTTTTATGCATTTTACCTTTTACTAGGGCTTGGTGTAAAAAAAAATTTGAAAAATTGCTTAATTCTGGCAAAAAACTCATTTTGTTGACAAAAAACGCCCGGAAAACCTACTTCTGGGCATCCGACGTGTCTGGCTAACGAACTCATCCAACGATTTGGAAAATCGAATTCGCACACAAAATATCATAAGCATTAAACGTTTCGTTCGAGAGTTATCGCGCGGATACATATATATATATATATATAATATATATATATATATATATATATATATATGTATATATATATATATATATATATATATATATATATATATATATATAAATTTTAGTGAATATCATTTTCGTATTCTAGGGACCTCAAAACATATTTCTGATATGGTCTCGGGCTTAGGTCGCACCATGACACCTGGCGTAAAAGCTGAATTTCCAGTTTTGGAAATTCGCTAAAAACAAATAAATACATCAATTGTATCATAAAACATGTCTTCCAAATAATTAATTTATGAACTATTTACAGAATGTGAAATTTCTCGGTCACAAATATTCCCGTAAATATGTAGTTATTTTCTCATTAGGCACACTTGTAAATTTTCTAAAATTTGTTAGTTTTTTTTTTCGAATAAGATTTCAAAAAATAATAAACTTAAAATATTATCCACAAAATAAATTGTTAATCTTTTATTAAGTCACTTGAAACGTATTCTTATTTTTCGATTTCAATATATTAAAACTTCAGTATTATGTCGTCTCTATAAGTCAAACAGCTGTAATCATCTTTCACATTATCATTATCATTGAATAAATTAATTATAACATCCATATATTTAATAAATTTTAGAAAAATTAGGAAAACTTTTATATGTGAAGTACAAAATCTTTAAAAAAAACATACGTTAATCATACATCGTCGTCCTTTTGACGCACACTATTTCAATATAAACAAAACGACAGCAACTATAAACAAAATTAATACATCTACTGTGTTATAATAACAAATACATTAGATAACAGAAGTTTCACAGCAAGCAGGCAACGACAAGTTTTAGTATTGGAGCAGGTAGAGAAGTTCGTTCGTCAGTTTGATGCGTACGTATGATTCTACGGTTAATTAAAAGTACTTACGGATAATTTTCGATAGGCAACCCGGGAGCAATGTATTACATTTTCATTAAAGATTCACTTGAATTAGTTTCATTAAAAAAAAACAGATACCTGCAAAATCAGCTTCCGGATTTTGTACTATTATAGATTTTCTATTATATATTTTATCCTGGGAAATTACGAGAAATTCTGGTTACGAAATCGTATCCGAGTATTGTTAGAGATATCAAATTAACCTGGCACATAATCAAAGTTCGAAACAGATATACTGCTAACTTCTAAATTACTATCCATGCTAATACTTATAGTCTAGTATTTTTTAGTAGATACAAAACAAAAAATGGTACTTCAGAGTTAAATAGATTGAATGTTTTATGTTCAACACTTTCATTGCCAAACTAAAAATATAGACTTTGTGAGATGGCCAAATACTTTATGTTAAATAAGTAGGTTAGGTTGGATTGGCCATATAGTAAAGTAGCCGTATCACGCAAACAGGGGGAGGGGGGATAGTAGCCTAGCGTGATGGAGCGTAGGTGCCCAAGCCGGGGGGGGGGTCCAGGTCACGTTAAAAAAAGTTATTTTACAGTCGACGAACAAATAATAAATAGAGTCGCGATACTTTTCCAAAAATATAGTCGGTGAACAAAAAATACCTGAAATTTACAGTTAGTGAGCAAACAAAAAAAAAACGATTTCATTATGTCTAATCGATCCCTTGGGGGAGGGGATCCGAGTCAGCGTGACGTAATATTAGATGGGGGTTCGACGAAATATGATGCGGCTTGATAACGGGGAGAGAGGGGTTAAAAAATGGTCAAATTTTACGTTACTTAATTTGTGAATGGCCCCTAGAATTTTCCAACAAGTCTTCATATTTTTTCAGCCATGTGTAAAAACGTACTCTTAGCTAAAAACAATTACTATCAAATAATTTGAAATTAGTCGAATATTTACACAGTTTAAAATGAAAATATTAAATACCATAAATTAATAAATTATTTTAAATTTATTAATTAAACCATTTCCCGTTCTTCCCTTCCCACTTCTATTTTTCCCTACAACTAGTTACGTATTTATAGGTTAGAAAATTGTAACAATTAATTAATATAGTAAATAAATTAATCAAACCATAAATTTATTAAAATTACTGTTGTACGTAGCGCACCACATTTAAATATTATTAAAAGCAACAAATAATATCAAAATTATTAATATTTGCCACCTATGTACACATACATATGAGGGGTGCCAAACCATAACGTTGTAAGTGTCAAAAAAAATAAGTTTTAAGTAGAGACAAAAAACCGTTTTAATTGAGAAATAACAAACGAATTAATGCATACAGTATTTATTATTAAACTTTCGGTTAATACACATAATTAGCATACAAATTTATGTAATATTCCGAAAAACAGAAATAATTTTAATATTAATTTAAAAAAGCTGAAACGACAAAATGTTGTAAGTGCCATTATTTATGCAATTAGTCATAACTTTGTAAGTGTATTTTTACTTGAACTTATCAAATTAAACTTAAACTTTCAAGAGATTTGTTTTATGTAGTTTCCATAAAACAATTTACTTTCTCTTGATAAATATGGCAACATAGCATGAAAGTCCTTCTTCTTCTCAGCAGCTAATGGTACACGTGCTCTCTTCATCTCAATTTCCAAGTCCTCAAGATTCGTCTTTGTGACTTCAGGTTTCAACAGTGAAATTGTTATCCATTGTGCAAGGTCGCGGTAACTTTTCTTTGTATAAATTACACCAAAATTTTCAGATGTTACTCGAATCATAGGTAGTAGCCGAAAATATCTGTAGCTTTTTGGTGTTAATTATCGTTTTAGACAGATTCATCCAATCGGAAAACGTTGTAGTCTCCACTATTAAGAACGATATTTCTTTACCAGCATTCGCAACAAGCTCATTAAAGTCTTTTGCAATAAGTGGCTTTGCACACTTTTTTGTTTTCTTAATAATTAAAAAATCACGATCACAGGCAACATACTACGTTATGACTTACTTTTTAACAATATTGAGAGTGGGGGAACCGTCACAGAGTCTGAACGGTCTGAACTTTAAGGGTACAGGTAAACACCAGCATATACAACGCTTTATTGCAATAAAACGTATTCGAGTTCGTGTGGCACTTACAACGTTATAGTTTGGCACCACTCATATGTACCTACATAATATGTGTATAGGCAAGTGTGTGTGTGTGTATGTGTATGTGGCAGCACCATACATATTGCGTTATTCAATGCTGAACGTATTTGAAATACTGGTTAAATTCTAATATACAATACCTACGTTGTATTTATGTTATATATAGGTATATATTTCTATTTTAGTGTTTGGAATTAAAAGTCATGGGAATATGGAGATATTTGAATTTTGAATACAACTGACGACGGGTTGGTTGGAGAAAGGGTGTCAGTACGGGAATACCGTTTTGAGTAAAATCGTATTTTAAGACAATATTCTAGTCTATAATTTGAATAATTCGAACTTGAGCGAACTTTCGAATCAACAATTCAGCTATTACAGTTACTGTCGTGACGACATTTAAGTCTGGAACTACGATAGAAATTTGTATTGTGGTCCCTAAAAGCTAAAAATTACATTCACTAAAATTTATTATTCTAAGAAATACTTCTCCTAGTTATCATACTTATTTTACTTAACACGGCGTTTACATTTACAATGATTTGCTGGCGCCAACACAAAGTGGCGCGGTGCCAGTAAAAGCAAAATGAAGGTGTCTACATCTGCTGGCGTGCAAGGTAGATCAGTGCATGCATGGATGAAAAAAGTTAGCAACCATTTAACTTTTCTGGTGTCAGTGATGATTCATGCGCCACTAAAACATGCAAATGTAAACTTGCATTAGGGTAAGAGACCCGATGACCGATCACTATTTTTAGCTGTATCATTAAATTAGCTTAAAAAATTAAAAAATAAACAAAACACCCATTTTTTTTTCTTAATAAGTATGAAACCAAGTTTTTTTAATCCAACGGATATGTTTTTAAGAAAATATAACCCAAAAATTTTGATTTATTAATGTTTTTGTTTATAATTTGTTGACGTCTATGAAAAAGCGGACAGAAAATATTAACCTCCTTTGAAAGATCAATACACTGACCCCTATGAAAAATTGCGCATTAATGTACATGAAGTACCTTCTACTATCGAATATTTGAACCATTCTCTTCCAGTCACTTTGACACTCTATTCACTACTAGGTGAGGCTATATGTCATAGAGTATTAACATAGAGTGACATCTAGTCAAACATAGAACGTCAAAGCAAAAGCCAGAACGGTTTAAATATTCGATAAAATAAACCATTAAAATCACAATTTCGTTTCGCTCTCTGCTGATCTTTTAAAAAAACATTGTATAAGATCTGACTTAGCCGTTAACCATTGTGAATTTTTAAACAGTTAAATTTAGTTTATACTGTATCTGTATGTGTTGTTTCAGATGTAATACATACATATCATACATATTATGTTTGACGTTTTTATTTGAAAATACCTATATAAATAACAATTTGGAAGTTTTAATTCAATATTAATTATTTTTTCAATTGATTTTACGTTCTGAAATAAATAAAATATTAAAGTAAAATTATAAAAACGGTTAGTTAAGTGTTTTAAACCCAAAAATTAATTAAAAATGTTTATAAAATAGGTATGCAATATATAATTCTCAAAATGCGGTACCTAACTGTAAAACTCAGATCCCAAGAAGAATCAGTCATACAAATAATATTTAACGCATATAAAATTTAATTTAGCTATCCTAATCTCTTAAGTGGACTAATAACAATTATTTGTATACTTTTATTATGTCAATAACTTTAAAAATTCGGTGAAAAATGTTACAATTTATAACTCATGTGTTTTGAATAATGATCATCCATCATACTAAAAATTCACGAATTCAACAAAAATTTTTCGATATATATATGTATTTCTTAAATTAAGTGAGGAGGCATTAAATGTAAGGTGAATTTAAATTGAAAAATAATCATTCTATTAATAATAATTTTTTTTTATCAAAGGTTTCTTTCAGAAATAACTTCATTAAGATATAAATGTCAAAACTGATCGGACTTATAACCCCGATCGACAATGGGGTCTTTTACCCTATCGCTAATATTATTAAAAAAAATTAAATGTCATTTCTACGCGTTTATCAAGTTTGAATGCCGTCTCTAGTTACCTATTATGTTTTTTCTTGTCTAATTCATCGTTTGCTTCACACTCACAAGGGGAGTATCAAACATGGGAATCACGGATTTGGAAGAAATTAATATATGTTGTGAAATATATTTCTCTGTGTATTGTAGTGATAATAATTTAGGCCAATGCGACTTTATTTAGAAATTAAACGCACGAAAAATTTCGAATAACATATCGTGTTTGATATGTATCAGTTAGTTGGTATTGTCTGCAACAAGGGCCGCTGGTGGTGTGGTTAGTGAGTTCTCTCATGTATGTAACTTTTTTAATATACAGACGGAAAGGTTCTATGTTCGAATCTATGCCTTTCCAACCTAAAAAATTCTCTTTTCATTTTTTTTAACTTTTTCAATATTGTACAATGGGTCAATTAATTACATTGAGGATGCTATAATTTTTTTTTTTTTAAGGAGATTTGTTCGATACAAATGACAATTTTGAAAGCTATGTTATGACAGTTATTTATCCAATTCAGCTATTTGTGACTTGCACAGTACTTACCAAATTATATACCATGGAAATCATGTGCAAACGGATGTGCAAGTAGTGTAAACTTTATAGATATGCAAACTTAAAAGTGGCGCCAGCAAATCATTGCAAATGTTAAGGGGGGAGTTCAAATAAAAAATTAACTTTTTTATTTATGATTATTTTGCTTCTTGAAATTTTTTTTCAAATTAGGGAGGGTTTCAAATAGAAAATTTTGTTTTTGAAACATTCATTACTCTTCCCTGTGCGGGGAGGGGGGCCCTTTTTCACAAGTTTTTAAGCGTTTACAAGGAACGCCATATCTCAAAAAGTAATGAATAATTTTTAAATATTTTTTCATTATTTTAAGCCTAAAGGACCTGTCCATAAAGCTGAGTATGGGTTTCAGGTAATTTTAAAAATTAACTATAAAAGTGTAATCTCAAACTTCTAAAAATTATAAAACCCAATGTTTTATTTAAAAAAGAATGTTTAAAAATAGTTACAATTGTTCAAATGGAAAAAGCATACTCCACTTTATAGGCAATATGTTTATGAACAAAATTTAAAAAAAATTAAGTCTCTATCTTTTCTAGAACTTGAGATATGATTTTCCTTGTCGGAAAAAACACAACCTTCGGGAAACGGTAAAAAACAAAAATAATAACAAAAGAAGCGGTTTACTCACTGTTTATTAAAACGTCTACAAAGGCATACAAATAAAAGAACATTATCTCAGTGCATACTTAACACCAAACTCACCAGTAACTCACACATGAGGTACTTATAACTCATGTACACACCAAAACTAAATATTACTGATCAAATCGCGAGGGGGGGGTGAGAGTTGTCTGCAAGGTAGCAGCAACTTGGCCGTGCAGCGGCTCACAAATAAATATTTTTCTACTTGAAAAAAAATTTTTTTGACCATGTTTTATATATCACCGTGTTTGTAAAGTACCACAGAACAAAATAAAAACAAAAAATGAAATTCGAAAAAAATTAGTTTATTAGCAGTTTCTGGCGTGAACTCCTCCCTTAACACGCTATAACATGCTGGACGTGCTTCACTTGCTTATATTCACTTATGTTGCATATACTCTTCAGATTTAGGTCCGATTTACATTAACGCTCTGTTCTCACTCCGATATCACTCCGCTCCAGGTTCGATAAAATATTCTTACATAATAAACAATGAGTGTATTCACATAATCGCTCTGATATCGGTCCGATATCAGTCGCGGTTCGCTCCCGTTTCAATGCCACTCCAATATCAATACCACTCAGGTAATATTTTATTGGAGCGATATCAGACTTGTTATGGCTTGTACCTATAGTGTAAACACTTTTTTGATTCCACTCCACTCCGCTTGCATTCAGTTATTATGAAAAGATATTTGTATCGAACTCAGACCGAACTGGGAGTGTACCCAGAGTGGCATTATAATGTGAATAGAGAACGAATGGGTACCAGCATGATATCAGCACTGTATGTGAACACAACAAGATTATATCGAATCGGGAGCGTAATGATATCGGAGTGAGAGTGGAGTGATAATGTAAATCGGGCCTTAGCGTACTCGCATTTTTAAAAAAAAATGTACATTAGATTGCTAATACTTTTGTTAATGACAATTTTTGAAAGAATATTCTTTTGTTATATTTTTTTTCTGTCTTTATATAGTTGTGATTACCGCCAATAAAATAAATAAAAATTGACGTATTTGTTAATGAATTTATTTTATTTAATAAAACCAGGTAAGTACATTATTAAAAAGTTGTTCAAAATGGAAGATGAATATATTTAAATTGTTATTTTCTTATTTTTAATGTGAATGTGCCAAATTTGTGATTGTGAATATCAAACATAAAAATTTTTATATCCAAAAATGTAATCAGAAGGCTAATAAGTATAGAAAAATATTTACAAATTTAATGGTGGAAGCGTTGAAAGTCCTAACAGTAAAGCTAGTGTTTCACCTAACATCTATATTTTATAAAATTATAATATTATGTTAAAATTATAATTTTATTGTAAAATTGCATTTTACGGGGTGTTTCATTTAAAATCTAGATTTTATAAGCCAACTATAGCGACTATAACCGATTGGAAAAACGACTACTTAATATGGGAACAAAATAGCGTCAAATGTCACTTTACAGAAAAAAAAAACTTATAATATTAATTGATTATCAATGTGACTATTACACGTAGTTTTAGTTACAGATTTATTAATATTTTAAAAGTTTTTAATATAGATTTTAAAAATTTTAAAAATATAAGTTTGCATCATAGCTCGAAAACTAAAGAAGCTAGAAAGTTCTCAATAAAGTATACGTAGCGGTTTACTTGATTTAAATTATTTTTCAAATACTATTCAATGCCGAAAATTTTGAATTTCTAATAGATTTTTTTCATTTTTTTTCAACCTTAAAAATTTTTTCTTTTTTACCATCATAAAATAAAAAAATCTACAATTTAAGAAAAAAAAAGAACCTCGTACGATACAATGCACAAAAATCATTGGCCAGTTAACTCTCAAATTTGACGTCAATTTTTAGGGTTTGTTTTAGATATTTTAACTTGAATTTTTAACCAGTTATTGTGTACGTTATAAAGTATGTTATATTTTCTGAAAATTTCATCAAATTTCACTTAAAACATCCGAAGTTAAAACCAAAAAACCAAAATTTAGCAGTAGCTCCAGTTTTTTTTTTTTAAGGTTATGTGTACAGGTAAAAATTTTATACTGTAGCCGTCGGTAGACTATATCGTAGTGAATAGCTTCAATTTTTTTCGTTGGTTTTGGACCTACACGTACAGAGATATGTTCATCTATATCTAGAAAGTACGACTAAAATGGTCGATTTTTCATAAAATGGCCGATAACTTTCATAGCGGCGGTTGCAAGTGGTAGAAAATGTTCATTTCGCATAGTCTTCCATGTAACTAACTTTCTACAGAAGAAAAATTTGAGGGCGGAAACAGTTCTTTATGCTTTGTTTATCCGACTCTATTATATATGTTTCATTTTTTAAAATAAAAATTAGTTAACTTTTCAAGAAGGTGACATCACCGATTTTGAAAATTTGTTTACTGTTAGAGAGATAAACTGTTTTAAATGGATATCAGTTATGTTGTATGAGGTCTGTCAGGGTCCGGGGGTCCCAAAATGCCAAAAATAAAACTATCCAACCGATTTTGAATTTCATGAATTTTAATTTCATTTAAATACATATATGCTACACTATATGAGATTCGCCAGGGTCCTGGAAACCCAAAAAGCACCAAAACTTAACTACTCAACTGATTTTGAAAATTTTTTCACTGTTAGAGAGCTAAACTATTTTAAATGGAGACAAATTGTTATATGAGATCCGCCAGTGTCCAGTCTTTGGAAATTCACTATGTTATGCAGATGCTGCGGCAGGGGTATTATAATATTATGAAAGTTTTGAAAAATACATCTATAAAAAGATTAAATGATGCAATAACTTATGTTCTTATGCAATGTATGGATTAAATGCTTAAAAGCCATTAAAGAGTATTTTTATCAGAGAAAGTTATTATAGAAAATGTTTAAGTTTCTTACTGTCTCTTGATTTTGATTCATATTATGCATTTACTTACTAAAAAAAAAAAAAAAAAAAAAAAAACAGCGCAGTAGTATGTAAACACATAGTACTACTTGCAAACGTTTTGAACGCCACTGTATGTATTAATAATAGTCCTAATAGATAATACCTCTAGATCTGTATATTATATCAATGTAAATTGTAAAGCTAAATAGGTACATACGAGTATAACAATACGTATATTAATATATATTCCATAGAGAATTATTACCAACAGTGTTGTTGCTACTCTATTGCTACAAATATACATGGATCCTTACTTTATAATTAGGCTACGACCACACAAGACACTTATTATTGCGCAGGTAAACAAGCGTCAACCGTAAGACTTAGTTCAGATGGCGCGCGGAATCTGTCCGGTTTACACGCGTTTTCTTTTTGTAACTGTTCAGATGGTTTGCGGTTATTCGGCGTCAAATCCGCGTCGTTGTTGTCAAATTAATAAGTTTTGTGTGCTTTCGTTTGCATATATTTAATCAAGTAGATACATTCATTTGAAAAACACGTCGAAAAAGTATTTTTCATAATTTACGTATCGAAGAATGGAGACGTTGGATCAAGGAAAACGAAATATTGAGTGCAGCCATTTTTTTTTTCAGAAACATACATATTTTCTTTAAGTTTATTTGTGATATTATATCCAAGTAGAAAAAAACATAAACGTAAATTTTAATTACCTACTTTTCTGAAAAATAAATTATTTTTCCCAGACCTCTGAATTCTCCTTCGAGAATTTTATTCGAACATTCATTCAAATTCAGGTCTGAAATATTCCAAACTGGAAAGGAAAGAGGCCTGCAATATTCTAAATTGCAGGTCTCCTTTCAATTTCGTTAATAAAAATATTTTTGTATATTTAAAATTTTTTAATTTGTTCTATTTCATTTTTTAAAATTTTATAATTTTTAATAAATATTCTTTTATACGTAATAGGTGCAATAAGTGCGGGAAATTTTCGATTGCCCACGAAAGCGAAGTTTGAGTGGGCAATCGACAATCCCGTACGAGTTGCACATACTATTTTTTATTACGAATTTCATATACTTTTTTCTATTATTATTATTATTATTATTTTTGACATTTTTATTTCTGAATTAAGTATTGTTTAAATTACTTTGTTGGTGGTTTCTATAGAAATAATTATGAAATATTTATTAAATGAAAAATCAAGAGGCGGCTTTGCGTGTTTTATTGTCAATTTGCGTGTGGAAAGTTACTTTCCGCACGCAAAAAAGTATGTGGGAAGAGTACAGTGGGCAAACTGCTATTTTGCATACAGAAATGTGTGCGCCAAGTTAGTACTTCTCCCGCATGAGTAATAAAAAATTTATTACGTATATTTAATGTGCATCTAACAAATATAAATATTTTTTTCTATATGAAAAGTATTTATGTTTATACTGTAACCGCAGCGGAACTCCCAATTCATCTGAACAGATCAACGTGTTTGTTAAGATCTCATGCCGCCAGTCATTTCGCGGTAAACGTGCAGTACAAGAAACAAACTTGTAACGCATGTAGCCGCGGGTATCGCTGCCAGCACGTGGCTTCCGCGCGGTGCCATAGGAACAGTAAATGGTGATTCTGTGTATATCAAAGGGCCAAACTACTATAATTATGATAGTTAGTATTCCGACTGTAGCAGAAAGGTGACGTAAAATTCCCTCCACTTCGCATCACTATGTTGTGTAGGTACATACACTGTTTGTAGTGGTGTAGGTTTGATGTTTGCTTCTGTGTGGTATTCACACACACAACTATAAAACACGTATTATCGGACAGAGCAACGTGCAGGTCAAATAACAATGGTCTTACAATACATAAAAATCGTAGTGGATTCGACACCGACTGACTAAATGCCTTAAGGGGAGGTTTACTTGAGATAGACCAAAAATTATGTATTTTTCTGGAATTTTTGTCTCAAGAACGGAAGTAAATATCGGTTTCAAATTTTGTACACATATTTATTAAGTATTAGATTATACAAAAAAAAAAAAAAAAATTCAAGGAAAAATATAAAAAATTGTCCATTTTATAGATAGTGTAGTGTGACGATCCGAAAATCCAAAGCCTTGTTGGCGGACATCCTAGCGTCGGTAATAAACCACTGAAATCCAAAAACAAAAATATTTATAAAATATATGAACCGTACCGGCACCTATACCTATAATATCAAAAAATTGTTGAAAAAAAAATGGTGGATGTGTGAACTTTGGATTACGATTTTTGTCTTATTTTTCGCTCTTCAAAGTAAATTTAAAAAAAAAAATATTGAAAGTGTATCATACTTAAGTCTAGGTGTCGGAGAATTAAATTACCTTTAAAATAAAAAAAAAAAGGATCCATCGAATAGATTTTTGAGTTATCGTGTCAACCAGTTCCAAAAATGTGGTTCCGAGATATTATAAAAAATATATCAAGAAACGTATTTTCAAAATTTTATATTTAATACTCATTATTGAACTAAGTGAACAATACTCATTATTGAATTCATTAGTGAACTACGCTTTTTGAGTTTTTTTTTTTTTTATAGAAAGCTGGATTCGGTTAATGTGCGAAAATCTTTTTTTTTAAATATTTTCAGCAAAATCACTTTGGGAACATATTCTACACATAATTGGCTATCAATTTCTGCAAAAAAAATCGATTTTTTTTAGCGACGCTCAAGCAAACCTCCCCTTAAGCTGTGACAGACCAACAAATGACTCCAAGCGAGCTACACTTTTTTGATATTAGTTTGCTTCTAGTGTTCTATGGTGTATACAGTACGGCTACTCGGACCATCCGCGCGGTTTTCACGCGCCATGTGAACTAAACCTAATTATTAACACGAAAGAATCAGATCGTAATAATTTTTAGTGTATCTAGCTATATACCATTAGCGTGTGTGCGAACTTTTAAAATTTTCGAAAATATTGCGCTCTTTATAATGAACCTTCTACAATCTACAGCCCACCCATTAAAACCTTTTAAAATTTTGGTGTATGGATACATTGAAAATTATTACGATCTAATTCTTTCTTGTTAATAATAATTACTGTCGCGTCGTGTTTACTGCGCAGTAATAAGTGTTTTGTGTGATTGTAGCCTAATCAATAAAGTTTAAAGAATCTCTATAATATTTTACCCAAAGATCAAAATATAATTTTTATATAAATTTTTATAAGACATGATACTCTGAAAGTTCATCCAAAATTTGAAAGTACATACATAATGACACGTATCATAACTTTGACATAAAAATTCCATTCTAAATCATCAGGTAAAATTTGATGAAAATTCACCCAAAGAAGAAATAAAAAGAAACCAGCTTATATATGGCAGATAGTTTGTTTATTTTAAAAATTGCTTATAATTTGTTGTTTTTAATTGGTATATTATAAAATGAGTTCATATAAATGTACACTGTAGTTTCAACAAATGCTGGCAACAAATGTACTGATCCACCGTCCCACCGGCCTCCTATGTGTTCTTATCCTTACTACGTTCACATATGTGTATCTGTATATGCCAGTACAGGCACGCATTTAGATAATAACTCAACATTATTGTCGAAAACATATTACTGTATATTACTACACATAATATTTAGTAGGTACATATATAATTATTAATATGCAGAATTAATATTCATTTATTTAATTAAATATACATATATACATATATATATATATATATATATATATATATATATATATATATATATATATATATATATATATATATATATATATATATAGGTAGATAGATATAATATTCGCACTAAATAATATATTATCGTATACACGTAAACTGATTTTGTAAGTTACCAAATTTTCTTAATTTAATTTATTTATAATAAATTATTAATTAGTTCTTTGGTTGTTTATGTTCAAAAACAGTTGAATAACTTTTGTTTTTATAAATAAGTAGTTGGAAGACAAGGCATTCAAATTAAAAGCTTACAGTCGCCATTACATACATTTTGTGACGTCGTTATGACCGAGACAAATAATTTAACTTATATCAAAATTGTTTAAATATTTTGAATTTAAATTATTTTGAATTGAAAATCACAAAGTGATTGAAAAAATTATCAAACTGAATCGGCTGGGAATTGAACCCAGGATTTCCCGGTAACTAGCCAGGTGTCTTCGCCACTAGACCAACGATCCTCTGTTCAACAGCCGCCCCAATTCGACAACCATTTAACCACTTATGTGTACTGGTACTCTCTTTGATGCGAGATACAGTCACAATTTTCAATCTCAAATACTATCGAGTGCTTGTGAAACATTACTACATATGACGAACTTTTGTTCGCATTTAAACATACGCAGTATTCTTAAGCAGCAATATACCTCATTTCAAATACAATTAATCATGAGTTACCATTAAAAATTAAAAGATTCTTATATTCGAAACAAATCAATCTTCTATTCTTTTCTAAAAACAAACTGCAAATTTAAAATTTACGTAAATGCAATAATAAAAGAGATAAACCCAAGAAAACGGAAATTATTTAAATTCAAAGTGATGAAGCATGGTTAAATTTAAGGGAAATGGACCATAATTTAAATTATTTAAGTATTTTAAATTGTAGTTTATAAAATATTTAAAATGGTTAAATTTACGGTAAATATATGAAATAATTATAGTGGAAAAAATCTGAAAATTATAAAAAAATTAAATTTTTTGCGTTTCAGTCTGATATGATTATTTGTGCAAAATAGATAAAAGCATGTGGGGAAACGTCGTTTTTAATTTAGCTCAACAGGTGTAAAGGCCAACAAAAAACAATCAAAAATTAGATTTTAAAGGAAAAACTTAACTTTAAAGTGTCGGCATCTTTTGGAGACGTAAAATAGGAGCTTCTATTCGTTTTTGATGACCTTTGAAGGTCATTTTAAGCTCAAAATCCAGAAAAAAATGACACTAAAAAGTTATGAAAAATTAATTTTTCATAACTAATAAATTTCATAACTAAAAAATAAAAAATTAAAGGTCAATTTAAAAAAATCGAAATAAAAAATAGGTCTTTCCATTTGAAAAATACGACTTGACCTCAAAATGACTTTGAGAATGAAGGTCAAGGACAAATTTAAGGTCAGCATTTTATGTCCCCCTTAGTACATAACAACTTTTGTAAAGGTCATTTTTTGATAGGTGGCACCTCTGGCGAGATATTTAGATGCATAGATTAAAATGGCCCACCCGGTATATCAATTATTTTGTCTTAATTTCTTCAAGAATTTTTCATCTTCCAGTCTTGTTTATAAAATATTGAACTTTAGGGTGACAAATAGTTTTTCTCTCCTTGTAACTTTTAGATTGTTGATGCAAACAATTTAGAAAGATACAGGTAAAATACTGCTTCATAAGAACTTCTAACTAAATTTATTTAAGGTAACTTTAAAGCACAGAGGTAGCTAAATTTTCTACGACTCTTGGAAAAATCTGGAAAATCTACTAATAGTGGTACTTGATAAGAACATTCAATTTAAATTATTTCGGATAATTGGAGACCATAAGGTCAAAATAATTGTGGATCAGAATATCAGTTAATTAATTTTTGCATGAATACACATACACAGAGTGATAAATTAAAGAATATAAATCATCTTCTTTCATAGACATTAATGCCAGAAATATTTCGTTGGAATTTTCGATTTAAAGAGTCGTAGCCGTACCAGCTGATTGTATATGATAAAAAATTTTCTAAATAAGTCTCTAAGTACACTATATTATCAATTATCATTTCACATACTAGATATACCGCGTTTAGAAGTGAATTTGTTTCTGAAATTTAAAAAAAAACAAAATGGAGGAAACTGAGAAAATTTTACATTATTAATAATGTTTTAAACAAAAATTTTGTACGTATGAGTTATGTACATTGCATAGTGAACAACGAAAACCGATAATCTCTTCAAATATTCATATTAACGGTGCCGCGACTAGTGAACCGCAGACAGTTCAACCGCGACAGTTCAACCCCGACAGTCCAACCGACGACAAATCAACCTAACGACAGATCGACCGATGACAGATCAACCGACGACAATTCAACCTAACGACATTTTAACTGAAGACAATTTAACCGTTGTACAATTTATTAACTAATAAGAACAAAATTATTTGAATTTTATCTAGCAATGAAATTTGCCTCCCTTGAGACTTGAGACTAATTAAGTATTTATGTGGTTTCAAGTCTCAAGGGTGACTCTTTACACAATTAAAGGTACACTATTTGGTTGGGTTTTGTTGGATTTGGTTACCTTTCGTTGAATTCGATTAGTTTAGGTGTTGTCTGGTTAGGTTAATCTGTTAAGTTGTATTTGGTTACGTTAGGTTGGGTTTGTTTATAATTTGTTGAATTCGGTTAGTTTAGGCTGGTTCTGGTTAGGTTAAGTAGGATTTGTTTACAATTTGTTGAGTTCGATTAGTTTAGGTTGGGTTTGGTTAGGTTAGGTTTGTTTATAATTTGTTGAGTTCGGTTAGTTTAGGCTAGTTTTGGTTAGTTTAAGTTGGGTTTGCTTATAATTTATTGAGTTCGGTTAGTTCAGGTTGGGATTGGTTGTGTTAGGTTGTTTTATATTAGGTTAAGATGAGTTTGCTTATAATTTGTTGAATTCAGTGAACTCAGGCTGGCTTTGGTTAGGTTAGGTTGGGTTTGTTTATAATTTACTGAGTTGTTTTACTTCAAGTTCGGTTTGGTTACGTTAGGTTGTATTAGGTTAGGTTATGATGGGTTTATTTATAATTTATTGAATTCAGTTAGTTTAGGTTAGGCTTGGTTAAGTCAGGTTTCATTTGGTTAAGTTGTGTTTAGTTAGGTTAGGTTGCTTTTACTTATGATTTGTTGAGTTTGATTAGTTTAGGTTGGGTTTGGTTAGGTTACGTTAGATTTGTTTATAGTTTATTGAGTTGGGTTAGTTTAGGTTGGATTTAGTTAATTTATATATTAGTGTTAAGCAGTTAGAATGTCCTGTGGTTTAACTGTTCTATGGTTCAATTGTCGTTTGGATTAACTGTCGTTAGGCTGAACTGTCGTGAAGTTGAATTGTCATCGGCTAATCTGTCGTTAGGTGGAATTGTCGTCGGTTGATCTGTCGTCAAGTTGAACTGTCGTCGGTTGAACTGTCGTCGGTTGAACTGTCGCGGTTTAACTGTCGCGGTTGAACTGTCCTCGGTTTACTTGTTACAGAAACCATATTAACACTATACGGCTCGCGCGCACTTTCGCAGTAAACTTCCTCAGAGTCCGGCAATATTTTAAAGAATTAAAAAAAAAAAATTATATAAATTACGAAATAATTGAGCATGTGTAAACATACACATTTTTAATAAAAGACAATTCGATAACAGAACAAATGTACTAATAATGGTAAACAAATTTTAATAAAACACAAACAATTAAATATGTTTGTTACTTGTATGCATTTCAATAAAATTTAAAATAAGTAAATAAATAAGTAAATGATAATATAAAATTATATTTTTTATTACTCATGCGGGAGAAGTACTAACTTGGCGCACACATTTCTGTACGCAAAATAGCTGTTTGCCCACTGTACTCTTCCCACATACTTTTTTGCGTGCTGAAAGTAACTTTCTACACGCAAATTGACAATAAAACACGCAACATTTAATCAAAACACGCAAAGCCGCCTCGTGATTTTTCATTTAATAAATATTTCATAATTATTTCTATAGAAACCACCAACAAAGTAATTTAAACGATATATTTAATTCAAAGAAAAAAAAAGACGAACACTTTTATTATTTTAAAAAGTAATAAAAATGTCAAAAATAGTAATAATAATAGAAAAAAGTATGTGAAATTCGTAATAAAAAATAGTATGTGCAACTCGTGCGGGGTTGTCGATTGCCCACTCAAGCGAATGAGTGGCAAATCAACAATTTCCTGCACTTATTGCATAATATACTACACACACCGGCATAATTAGCGGAACATAAAAAAAATGTAAAAACCTATTTATTAAATAAAGTGGGCTGTTTTTTTTTTTTTAATGTCACTTAAAATAATATTGAAGTAATGAATCAATTAACTTTTCATAGAATTTTTTTTTATTTATTATTGATGCAAATTTTTTTTAGAGGTCTGTCACTTTCGAACTCAAATGCCACTTCTGCTCAATGTGATAGAGCTTCAGACTGCCGTAATTAAAGAAGGACAAAGATTGCCTCAGGAGACTATAGATAACATCATTCTGAGTATAGCAAGACGAATGGAAGCTTTCACAAGAGCACGAAAGGAAGGATGCGGTATTAAAACGCTGTGTTTCAGTTTCAATTTGTTAAATAACCTTTAACTTAAATGATTCTTAGACGGCATAAGATTCCAAAAATTGGGCATTTCATATGGTTAATTGCTTTTGCCAACAAAAATAAAGGTATATCGACTTGTGAACATGTAATTGTAAGTGAATAATTAAATAAGACTAATAGTATCTTAAAATTAAATGGTTTGTTTGATTTTTACAGATATTTTGTATGTTCCGCTAATTATGCCGGTGTGTGTAGTTCATGACTTTATTATGTTTTTTCACAGTATAAATTTTGTTCTTAACTTCTAAAGTACATTGGCATTCAGGAATTTAAGAATAATAAAACAAAAAAATAGACACTAACAAGTAACCCTACCCAAGTGTCTTCTTGAAACATTGCTGGTGTGTAAAATAGATAAAAATAAGGGACCCGTATTTTTTTTATAGGTTAAGGCCCACGTTCGCGGGATGAAACCAGCCCTTAAATTTGGGGTTCAAATTCCTCTGCCATAGTCACCGGCTCAGATCTTTTCATGGCACCCGCTCTAATAAGTGAATTTCCAAAATGGAAATTCGCTTAAAAAAAAAGAATTACATTTTAAAAAATACAACTGATGAGAAAAAAAAGCATTGACAAGTAAAAGTCCCGTGGCCGGGCTACAGTATGACATAACATTTTTGGTCAGAAAAAAAGAAAATAGCGGGGCCATCTTGGCGGGGTCACACGGTCAACCAAATGGTCGGAAAATGGCAAATCATATCCCACCTAATGTCATACAAACTAATGGCGAAAGTAATTTCAGGTTACAAGAATTCGGTCTAAAATTAAAGAATTCCTTCTAAACAATTGGCTAATGCATTAGAAATAATCCAGATTTGTCTGAATTTCATGGTAAAAAAAGTGGTTGGAAAACGACATATCATATTACACGACCAAATGTTATTCCTACTAATGATTACTAAATATTTCCGTAATCATTACGTAAACCATACTAGAGGAGCTTGCCCAAAGGACCAATAGGTGTTACCAAAATAATATATCCATAATTTCGCGCGTATTATTAAAAATACAGTGCTCATTCCGTTACAAACTCGACAACATTAGTGTCACTTATTAAGAGTATTTTGTGCGTAAGAATTTGATAAAAATAATTCTAAAAAGACCAATATATTGTTGAAATCATTGTTTTTCAACCTTTTTCATGGCGCGACCCCCCTAGTATGGAAAAATATTTCGCGACCCCTACCCTCTGCTATTTCTAGCTTTTATTTTATTTTATGTGATAAATATCGAATCCGTTTATCATTATTGATTATTTTCAGTTAGGTGGATTTTAAACAGGCATATTTTTATATCGACATCGAAGCTGACGACTTATAGTACCTTCTGAGCGCGCGCGTGACTTGTGTGAGCGAGACGCAGCACAACGTGATGAGCGCTGCGTGGATCATCAGGCGAGTAAAGGATGGCACTTTTAAATTCTTTGAGTTGTGAATTCGCTTTGAATTGTGTTTAAATTTATTGAATTGACTTCACGACTGTTATCGCACATCGAATCTAACAACTTGAGTACCACTGAGTTACGTACGTTACTGTCTGTGTTAGGCACAGCGGGATGATAGATACTCGCTGTTTTCCAAAAAAATCAAAAATAAAACTAATTATGTAAGTACACGCCATCTATGACTGGAAATAATCAATTAAAAAAAAAAAACCAAAATATAATTCTAATTAATTCCACGAAGCGGCACGTACATAATTAATGACAATTTCCAATTAATCTCTATATTCTTAGTGTGGTAAAGTAAACACAAGCTCGATTGTACAAGAATGTTAATCTGTGCTTAGTCATTCATCAACTTACTATTGACAGAAGGGTCGTTTTTTAAGAATTTTAAACTGTGTCAATCATTACCGTACTAATTTTTTAATTGCGAATTTTATTTTATTATTTGTAATTATTTAATAATATTCACAAGGACACAAATTTAAAAGTACCTAAGTGAAAACAAACTTTTCTATTCACGATAGCTGGAATTTTACATTCTTCGTAAATAATACAATATCTTCTTAATTTGTTCTTGTCGATAAAATTTACTAAAATAATAATATTGGATTATTGATCATCATGACGTGCCTTGAGCACGGAAATACGATAAGAATTTGTTTTAAGTTGCCTAGAAACCGAAAATTCACTAAAATTTATATATGCATACGACGAAACGAAAAATCTAATTTTTATAAAATTTGGTGAAAATGATGGAGGTCCAAAAATTTTGGATGAGTTCTTCAGCCAGATACATCCGACGCCTGAAACATAATTTCTTGGACATTTTTCGTTAAAAAGATAAATTTTTGTCAAAATTTCCCCACGTTCAAAAATTTTTGTAAAATTTTTTTACACCATTGAAAAGACGGGCAAAAATCACTTAAATATTCTATGTAAACTGGGGCTTGTGTCTCTCGTGTGGCTTCACATTTTAAAACTGTAATAAAAAAAAATTGACCTTTTTCGAGATCGTAATAAATATGGATTTATATGTAACGAAACAAAAAATCATAGATCCTTGATATTGCTTACATTAAGGTTGGGAATTTCAAAATGCCATTTAGATTATGAACTTTATTTTATCGGCTGATTATGATTTACATCCCGCGGTTGAAAAAGATCGACCCGACCCTAAAATTGCAACTCAACACAAAAACTAAAAAGCGAAACACACGAAAGCATCCCGTGGTCAATATTTTATTGCTTTTATGGATGTGGTTACAACACATATTATGTTAGAAATACATACATGCATACATTTATTCAATTATTTTATTGTATATACCTAAAACAATTTTCAAAAATAATTTTTGAAAATTTAAAAAACTTGTCGTAGTGCGATTTTAAGCCATTTACTTTTTACCAGAATTTAATTAATTATATTTTCTTAATTATATAGTTAATTAACAGTTTCTTAACCCTAACCACTGACGTACATATGAGATACGTCACCCTAACGGTTTAACTATTTATGTTAATTTCATTACCTCTAAGCTTGTTGATTAATAAATATTTTTCTAATAATATAACATTTTTTTTTAATATCCCTACATAGAATTGAATATCTTTATTTAAATAATAATAAATAATTATTACATACATACATTTTGGATGCACCAGAGGTCTTCAGTTTTAATCCAGTTATAGGACAGTAAATAATTACTACATTCATTCTTTGGGAATTTAATTAACTATATAATTACGGAAACATCAAATATTATTAATTAAATTCTGCCCAACCCCCGTTTTGTAAATTGTTCAAAAATGGTTTAAAATCTCATTACAAGTTTTTCAAATTTTCAAAAATTATTTAAAATAATGAATAAATATAAAATAAAATAATGAATGAAATTGTATGCATGTATGCATTTGTAACCAACTACACTTTTAAAAGCTCATAATCTAGTTTGCATTTTGAAATTTTCAACAAGTCCTAGTAGTCAAAGTAAGCAATTTAGTAAACATTTCAAGGATCTTTGATTTTTTGCTGTTATTATAATTAAATAATATTGAATCCCACAGGAACATTTAATCGGAATAAGATTACACCATGTGTTAGATCAGGGTAAATAGTGTCTCTGTGTGTACTAAATTTCATCGACTTCGATTTAGTTAGTTGGATGTGACTTAGCAGTTGATTTTGTTTCTACCAGGAACCTTCAGTCGGGATAAAACTATTCTATGTATTTTTATTGCTATTGCATTCACTATGAATTTCCATAACCATTTCAATACATTTTTATTTTTATTTTTTATTTATTTATTTAATAATTGACATAAAGTCAAGTTACAAATATTTACAATGACAATTCTGTACAATATCTATGTGTTATAGCAATTTCACTGTTAAAATTTGAGTTAACTCCAATTAAAATTATGATTAATAAATAGTACTAGTTTAATTAACAGAAATATTATATATTTATAATATAGAAAAGAATAATTTTGTAATAATAGGAGAGTAAACATTCAGGGCGGTATATTTTGTAACACATTTTTATAATATAACTAAGTCTGACCCGCGGCTTCACCCGCATTGAATTAACCTTCCCCCCCTTTTTGTCTCCCCTTCTACCCCCGGAAACCTTCAATCAGGATTAAACTATCCCGACTAAAACTATTTGAAAATTATTACTATATGTGTTCATAGTAAATAACGTTTATATATTAAATTTTATCAAATATGATTCAGTCATCCTACAGGAATCTTTAATCAGGATAAGATTAGCCTATGCGTTAACTCAGCATTAATCATGTTTGTGTACCAAATTTTATCAAATTCGGTTTAATTATTTGGACATGATTTTGGAATTTCTTTTGCATCCCCTGGCAACATTCAATCGGGATAAATCTATTCTACGTGTTATTAAAATTCTAACTACATGTGCTCATAGTAAATAGTGCCTCTATATTATATTTAATCGAATTCGGTTCAGTCATCCCACAGGAACCTTTAGTCGGGATAAGATTATCCTATTTGTTAACTCAGGATAAATAATGCCAGTGTACCAAATTTCATCGAATTGAGTTTTGTTTTTTGGGGTGTGTTTGAATAATTGTTTTTGTATCCCTCAAGAACTTGCAACCGGGATAAAAATTTAGCCCATGTGTTAATTTAGAGTATAAGGAGTGTGTATATAAAATTTTATCAAAATCGGTCCAACCGTTTCTGTGTGATTGAGAACAAACATCCAAACATCTAAACATCCAAACTTTCACATTTATAATATTATTAAGATATTAATTTTTAGTTAAGTTACATATAAACCCATATAGAACTTAAACTTTTTTTTAACACAATTTAAAAATACTGAAAAATTTAAAAGGATAAAATATTTTTACCAAAATAAGTCATAAAATTTATTACGGTCTCGAAAAAGGTCAATTTTTTTTTTATTACACTTTTAAAATGTGAAGCCACACGAGAGGCACAAACCTAAACTGGTTTCCGAAAAAAAATAATTTTTATAAACAGAAATTCAGGGGTTAGGGGTCTTTTTTAATGTGTAAAACGATTGTCTCTCTAAAGAACCAATGGACACTTCTTCCTCAGGACACTTATTAAAATTATCACTACTTCTTTTCCGACTCTTGATGCCGTAACAGGGAATAACCGCACTAAAATAATTTACTTGTATTTCAAACTACCTTTGAGATAAGCGCAAAGAAAAATGTTAAATTATAGGTGAAATCAGCATATCAAGCGAGCATAGACGTTACCAACACTCCGCCGTAATACCAATGCGATCCAACAATAACAAACTAAACTCATAGCTCCATATCTATGTATGTGGCTGGTAAAGTAACGTGTAAACGAATCACTCTGTCTTTTTATTTTGCCAGGCTGGTTGGCTGGCTGGTAGCTTATGAACGCTACGTGTGTGACGAGGAAACAGTTTTACTAACGAGCTTCATTGCTTCACTCGTTTGTTAGCTACCTACACACTACCTGAGTTAGCTACTATATAGAGCGAGGCGGGAGCTAGTTGGAGATACAAACACTAATGAGAGATGTACCTCGTTAAGGATAATATGCTCTCAATTCAAGGTTTGATATAAAATCATCACAATTCACATGTATAATGTAGCATAAAGTCCAGGATCAATGGTCTTTAGGGCAGGAAAGAATGATATTTATAAGAATAGTTAAAGTAATTAAGTAAAATAAGAATCTTTGTCGAATTAGTCGCATAATATTAGGAGTGAATTTTCATCAAACGCTAGCAAATTGTAGAGATTATATATTTCTAAATACGAACTATCGTATAGAATTTTGTCTTCGGTAAATTCTACCATTTCAATTATATTAAAAATTCCCCAAGTACACCCCTTGCACATGTATAAAGTCAGGTTTCCTTAGTGATTATAGCATAGAACACTAGAAGCCAACTAACATCAAAAAAGTGTAATTCGCTTGGAGTCATTTGTAAGCCTGTCACAGCTTAAGTCATGTAGTCAGTCGCTGTCCGTCACCGAACACACAGTGCATTATATTACATTGTTAGACATTGTTAGTTTAACAGCACACATTTCTCTCTCTGGTAATACGTGTGTGTAGTAGTATGTGTAAATACGCACACAGACGCAACCATTAAACCAATACCACTGCAAACAGTGTGTATCTACACCAATAGAGTGGGGAGATTTACGTCACAAACTCATTACAAGTGGAACAGAGACATAGACAATCTAGTTTGATCCCTTGGATTATAGTTTTTCGGAATAAAATACAGGATATTTAAGTACATTTTTAACCACTTATTTAAAAACAGATAAATATATTTGACAAGATACTTACAATTAGTTTAATTCGGTCATAGCTGCTATAGAAGCAGACATACAAACTTTGAAGTTCAATCTTTCCTCTATTTTTTTCTTCCATATGTTTTGAATACCACAATGTTTTCAAATAACGTAAAAATCCGTATTCTGTAATTTTTAGTGTTCTTTCTATTTATGATGATACGTTGAACCACTCAAGCTGTACAAAAGAATTTACCCCATTGTCATTTCTCCAGTTTCCCGTGTGAAATTTCAAAGAGTAGCATTACATCAATTTAAAGTTTTCCTCTATCTCTTATAGTTATCGAGATATCTTAATAAATACCCCAGCTTTAGGGGCTGGTTTCACCCGTAAAAATGAAACACGGTTGATAAAAAAAAAATACGGATCCTTTATTTTTGTCTTTTCTACATACCAGCAAAATTCCGTCAAACGAATTTCACTCTGCGTGCATCTCCTTGTAAGATGCCCTTGTGTTGAATGTAATACTTGCTATTACAGTGAATTTATAATATTCTAGAATCTAGATACCTAACAGTGTGAGACCATTCGAGGCAAATCTGCCATATTCAGGCCAAATTTTGAATGACTAACCATAGAAATTGAGTAAACAAGGTATATAAATTCAACATATTTGTACTGTTAATGGCGTTAGCCAATCAAAAATTAGACCTATTAATGGCCGTACTGTACTTGATATTGTCTCGGTCATAAATTTTTATCTTTGTATTTGTTATATTTCAAAAAATTTAAAACTGTCATTAAATATTTGAATAATGAAATTGGTTGGCCTATTAGGACCATGGATTCGGGTTTCACAATTAGTGTTTATGTAACATGCACATGTTTTGGTAATAGTATCAGAAACGGTGGCTAATTAGGGCAAGTTATATAAAAATGATTATAATTGTATTTGAATTGTTCAATAAAGAATTACGAAAGCGGGAAATTGGTATTTATTTTGTCTTTCGTCAAAAATAACTTTTCATTGATTGTGAAAATTCTATAATCAGCAATGATTACCTAACTGTTTTTAAATTAACTTATATACGTAGCTGTTTTATATTTGTCTGGTGTCAAATACGGCAATCGAAATAAAAGAAGAGACTAATGAACCGGCAAGGATGTTGCAGTTTTCGTAATTCTCCTTCTTAATATGAGTGCGTTCGTGTCGACCGTCTATTTAACAGTTCAGTTAGACTTCGGAGTGATCACAGATTGGCAAAAATTTCAGAAAAATTGAAAGAAAAAGAAAAATAGAAGATTTTCTTAGTAGAATTTTAGTAATTTGACAATCTATACAGTTTGATTTGCATAAGCAATCATGAAAACACTAAGTATCCGATAGGACAATAACAAGCCAACATGATCTAGTCTACCTTTCTAGAATATATTCTGAGGCTAACTGTAGCTAAGGAACAAAGCTTTAGTAATGTGCAAGACCTTATATGAAACGAAAAGGAAACGGATATGCGAAAAAATCGCACAAATGATTTGAGTGTAAAATAATAACTATAGAAAATACACGACAATACCCTACTAGTTAGCCTGAAATGAATATTTAAAAGATGGAAAGCAGATTCTGTACTAAAACAACTCGAGCCACTGCAATAACAATATTTTCGAACCACAAATCTGATCAAAATGAAATAAGTCATCGGTTCCCAAACTTACATGAGCCACGACCCACTATTAAGGTCGTTAATTTTTCGCGACCCACCTGACAATGGAAGATAAAAGTAATCAAATAACATTAAAATATTAATAAAGTAATTTAAATATAATACGTACTAAAATTTTATTATCCTTTTATAGCTACCATCTGAGTATTCCAAAGCGTTTTACATAATCTTTTGAATAATTATATGCACTTACACATAATTTTTCAATTAGGCAAAATCCGAAAATTCTTATCAACTTTTCTCTTTTTTATCAATGGACAAAGCGTAGTTACGCAATATGGTACAATTAGAGCAAAATTATTTTAAAAAAAGAAAAAAAAATTTGGGGGACGGGTCTACTCACACTGTCAACTTCCCATTGGGTGTCCTTAAAGACTAGAGACTACTGTACATAAATAATTCTTTTTCCATTTCGGGCAACTTCTCCCCTGGGCCTCCGATAGAGGCTCTGCCCCTAGCACCATACCGGGGGCTTCGCGTTCTGCACCTAAGAGTCGGGGCTCCACCCTTATCAAACAAATGATAACATCATTTGTTCTCAAGATATGCGAGACAAAATATATTTCAAAAACAGTTTCTTATTTCGTCTTTTTTTTTTTTTTTAATTTTATAATAATATACTGGCGTTTTTAACATCAAGGAAAGTTCTTAGGCCATTATATAATAATGTTATGGTAAAAAATCCATATAATCTATGTTATCTTAATAAAGTTAATTCTGTTTTTTTTACCACAAAAAACAAACCGCTAAACCGAATTTGCTGAGAACTTTATCCGGTCTTCATTTTTTGATTACGCATCTAATGAAATTAGTCCGGAGTTGATATCATCATTTGTTCTCGAGATATGCGAGACGAAAAAAAATTCACGAACGAACGAACGAACCAAGGAACCGAAGGAACGCACACACAGACATCACGCTAAAAACGATGGATTCGGATTCTAGTGACCTTCAAACGTGGAGACATGTCAAAATTAGCGATTCGTAAAATCGGGACCATTACAATAACTCCCTATGGGAAGTTAATAAAATGAGGCTTAGAGAAACCGGAAATGACTTTCATTACAATTTATACGATTTATACTCGTATAATATAACCGGAAATGACATTCATTACAATCTATATATAATTTATATATATATATATTTATATACTAGCTGACCCGGCCACGCGTTGCTGAAGCTCAGTAGTTATAATTGATTGAATTAATTTTTTCTTATCATTTTGATACAATCAAATCAATATTTACTAATGAAGCTGAAAATACTTTAGCCAATTTTAAACCAGAATAGGCGCGTGAATAAATTGCTTCGCTTCGCTCGCTAAACAGTTCAAAATTCTATAAAGGTTAATTCCATGTAATGCTTCGCTCCGCTCGCCATACGCTTGCCATACGATTACGAAAAATAAAAAAATAAAAATTTATCTAAAAAATATAAAAATAAAATTTGGGGTGGACCACCCTTATCACTTAGGGGTATAAAAAATAGATAACAACCTATTCTCAGACCTACTATATATATATATATATATATATATATATATATATATATATATATATATATATATATATATATAGCTACTCTAACTTAGTACAAATTTCAAATTTTAGATTTTTATCACTTATAGTTGCCTTTTTAAATAATTTCGAAATTTGGAAAATTCGCAAATTTTGACAAATAACATAATACGTTTTTTACTGTAACTGCGTTTAGGGTTGTGATAGAAATATAAATACCCCTGTCGCAGCATCTGCATAACATAGCGAATTTCCAAATCTTGGGCACTGGCGGATATCATCTAAGACCTGTACCTATTTAAAATAGTTTAGCTTTCTAAGAGTAAAAGAATTTTTAAAATCGGTTGGGTAATTAGTTTTGGTATTTTTGGGGACCCAAGAACCCGAACGAATTTTGTGCAGCATAGTTGTATCCATCTAAAATAATTTAGTTCTCTAGCAGTGAGAAATTTTTTAGCATCGGTTCGATAGCTTATTACTGGCGTTTTCGGATCTGCAAGATCCCGGTGGACCTCATTAAAAAATCAGCTCGACCGTATATTCTAGGCGGACTTTATGTAATATATATATATATATATATATATATATATATATATATATATATATATATATATATATATATATATATTCAAAACCCGTTGTGTAGCATTCTACGCCGCATTTGCATCCGCAGGACAGTTGTGGATCTCAGATACCACAACCTGTACCTATCTAAAATATTTTACCTTGGTAATAGTAAAAAGGTTTCAAAATCGGTCAGTTATTTTATCTTTGACACTTTTAGGTCCTACTGACACTTCAGACCTTACATAACGTAATCTATATGTATCTAAAATAGCTTAGCTCCCCAACAGTGAAAAAATTTTCAAAATCGGTCGGCTAGTTTATTTTTGACGCTTTTGGATCCGATGGACCCTGGCAGACTTTACATAACGTAATCTATATTTATCTAAAATAGTTTAGCTCTGTAAGAGTGAAAAAATTTTCAAAATCGGTCGGTTAGTTTATTTTTACCACTTTTGGGTCCCATGGACCCTGGCGGACCCTAAATAACGTAATGTATGTCTATCTAAAATAGTTAGTTCCCCAACAGTGAAAAAATTTTCAAAATCGGTCGGTTAGTTTATTTTTGACACTTTTGGACCCATGGACCCTGGCAGACCTTACATAACGTAATCTATATTTATCTAAAATAGTTTAGCTTTGTAACAGTGAAAAAATTTTCAAAATCGGTCGGTTAGTTTATTTTTGACACTTTTGGATCCCATGGACCCTGGCAGACCTTACATAACGTAATCTATATTTATCTAAAATAATTTAGCTCTGTAACAGTGAAAAAATTTTCAAAATCGGTCAGTTAGTTTATTTTTGACACTTTTGGGTTCTATGGACCTTGGTGGACCTTACATAACGTAATTTATATTTATCTAAAATAGTTTAGCTCTGTAACAGTGAAAAAATTTTCAAAATCGGTCAGTTAGTTTATTTTTGACACTTCTGGATCCTATGGACTCTGGCAGACCTTACATAACGGAATCTATATTTATCTAAAACAGTTTAGCTCTGTAACAGTGAAAAAATTTTCAAAATCGATCAGGCAGTTTATTTTTGACACTTTTGGGTCCTATGGACCGAGGCGGACCTTACATAACGTAATCGATATTTATCTAAAATAGTTTAGCTCTGTAACAGTGAAAAAATTTTCAAAATCGGTCAGTTAGTTTATTTTTGACACTTTTGGGTCCTGTGGACCCTGGCGGATGTATTCTAAATCTATCTAAAATAGTTTAGCTCTGTAACAGTGAAGAAATTTTTAAAATTGGTCGTTTAGTTTATTTTTTACAATTATGGGATCAGTAAATCCTGGCGAAACTCATACAAGTCTAGTACTCTAACAGTAAGAAAAGGGTTCTAAGGATCTCATATAACTTATGGCAGTCCGTAAGCTTCTTGCGGACATCATTTAATTAATTAATTCAAATACTTTAACTTACTAACTGTGAAAAAATTTTTAAAATCGATTGGTTAATTAATTTCTGGCCTTTTTAGGTCCCGAAAACCTTGACCTCACATAAAATACCTTAAATCCATTTGAAATGGTTTAATTTTTTAACATTATTAATTATTAGTGGAAAAATTTTCAAAATCGATTCAAAATATTTTTCCGTACATACATATGTACATTGTACACATTTTGTTTTTTTCATATTTAATAATATTTATATCATAACATAATCTTCAATTTCTTGTTTACTTAAAAATTCAATAAAAAAAAAAAAAAATTCTTCATTACATTAGCTTAGAAAATCTGTTTAATTTACATTTTTTAACATGGGATAGAACCATGCTAATTATAATGCAATAAATGAGAAACAAAACTCTATACATGTATGTGTGTTATAACACATATATGTGAACAGTTTTCACTTGTTCTCACAAAATTCTTTAATAAAAAAATGAAATATTTTTATACTTAATAAAGAACTGAGATATAAATATAAATTACTTATTAGACTAACAAAGAAAGAATAAAAGTGAAAATTTACATTTTCTCGAAAAATACTTAAAATAGAAAGAAAATTATAAGAATATTTTCTTCATAATTTTTTTTTTCCTTTTCAACGATGTAAAAATTGAACTGCCTTATGATAGGATCGAATGATAAAAAATGGCCAGAAAACCTACTTCTGGGCATCCGACGTGTCTGGCTAACGAACTTAGCCAAGCCAATTCAGAATCCAGTCCGCACACAAAATTTCATAAGCGTTAGACGTTTCGTTCGAGAGTTATCGTGGGAACACATAAATATATATATATATATATATATATATATATATATATATATATATATATATATATATATATATATATATATATAAATTTTAGTGAATATCATTTTCGTATTCTAGGGACCTCAAAACAGATTTCTGCCATAGCCCCGGACTCAGATTGCGTCATGACACCTACTGTAATAGCTGAATTTCGAGTTTTCGAAATTCGCTAAAAGAAACATCATTCACTTCAGAACTGCATAAGCTTTAATTTGATATACCTATTACAAGTATGTGTTTAAAGCAACTAAATTTTTTTTATATAAAAACTCAAAATTTCAAAAAAGATTCCAAGAAAATAATGTTCTCAAAAATTTTGAAAAAAATCCTAGTTATTCTTTTAACTTTTATAAACAAAATTTAAAAAAAATCAAGTTGGGATCTTCATGGGATCATATATATTTTTAAATATATCTATGAAGAGACGTTAAAAAACGCATACAAAAATGTTCAAATTAGAGTGTTCTGATGATTATAACTCAGTTTATTAACAGATATAGGATTTATATATTATGTAAATGGTAATTTTATGTATGTTATGGAAGAAACTCTGTGAGTTTCAAAAAGTTCTGATAAAGATACAGTTATTTTATTTGTCCTGAGACAGTCAAGCTGTGACAGAAAACAGACAAGAAGGATCTCGGAAGCAGAACTTTAGATATGAATCGATCTCATGCCAGTTCTTGAGCAGTGCAGTTCAGTTAATTGTTCAGTGTTTCTAAAAGTGAGTTGTGTAGCCCCAGTACCCTGTTGAAAGTGTTGCTAGTTTCTGAAAGTGGGTTGTGTAACCCCAGTCTTTATATTCAATCTGATCCAGCAATTCGGTATTCAACCATAGAATTGTATAGAAAGACAACTTAAAAAGTCGCCTAAAAAATTAAATAATCATTACAGAAAAAATTCGCTGCCAATGGGGTGTGGCACACAGCTTCTTCGTACTCGTAACAGACTTTAGTAATACCGTGAGATTATAATATTTTCGCCTTAAAGTTCGAAAAAAAATTGTTGTAACTCAAAATACTTAAAGGCTGAACTATAAAATAATAGCAAAAATATTTTAGAAACTAATACCCAAAATACTTTAAAAATTTGAGCAAAGTGGGGGGATTAGGGACTAGCAGTAAATAAGATATTGACATTTAATGGGATTTCATGGTAGCGCTGTGGGTACTATTACTTCGAATGCAATGAAATTTGTAGGGGATCATCTAGGAACCAGACAGCATAATTTTATGCCACTTGGTGCAAGCTGGCGACTTAATAATTTTTCAAAAAGATTAATCATATTATTTTTTTGGAATAAACTTTTCAAAATTTAAGTTGAAAAATTAAAAGTTATAATTTTTTTGAAATTAGCTTGTTGCATATCATTTTAAAGCTTGTAAATTTCTAAAAAAAAAATGGTATTTTGCTTCAAAGTATATCTTTATCCTAAGCCGAAATATAGCTAAAACAATGTGTGCCTAAATTTCACATTTTTCACAATTTAAAAAATTGTTTAATAAAAAAGTACTAGAGATAAAAACAAAATCTTTTGGTTTCTTTCTTCTTTTTCACCAAAGGACAAAATCTTCGGTTAATATAAAATAGTAAGGTAATTGTCTTTGGATCGCTTGATATGGATTGACCCCAATACAGTAACAATATTTATATCTATTTTATTTTTGAAAATAGTAATTAACTAACTTTTCAGGTATGCGTCATCACCGAATTTAAAAATTTGTTCACGGTTAGAGAGCTAAATTATTTTACATAAAAATATAGGTTATGTTTTGTTATGAAGTCTGGCAGGGTTCTGCTCCCAAAAGCGCAAAAAATAAACTACCCAGTCGATTTTGAAAATTTTTTGACCTTTAAAAATTTAAACTATTTTAAAAAATACATAAAAATATTTTGTTTCTTTTTTAAGCATGATTGCATGAAGTACCGTTTTTAAAATTTAAAAAAAAATATAGGTACGTTACAAAAAAATGTTCATAGATTGTACGAAAAAATTTTTGTTATTGTGCAAGACAGGTAAGGTCTTAAAAAAAATACATAAAATATTTATTTCTCGCTGTTTTAATTATTCCAAGTCTTCTAAAATATTTCCTAAATGCCCCTCAGTGAGCTGTATTATATACATATGTATATTATATTATTTATAATACATACCTAGAATTAGATTAATTTGTGAATAATGTTCAAATTTTTTAATTAAATTTACCTGTAATAGACTCCCAACAAATTTATTAACTAAAAGTTACAAAAACTGTGTAATAACCAACGGCCGTTGGTTATAACCGCAACGCCTCGGAAAATCGCGTAAAAACCGGATGATTGCCGAAAATGTTTGAATTACATGCATTTCGTCACATATTATCTGGCGTCTTTGGCTAATTCGCGATTTAGCTGGCTAGTACGTGTAACGAAAGTTTTCGCAAATTAACCTTAACATATACATAGTATTGGTACTATATGAGAATTATAAGATACATCAGGGTCCTGGAGACCCAAAAGCGGCAAAATTTAACTACTCAATCGATTTTGAAAATTTTTTCACTGTTAAGGAGCCAAACTATTTTAGATTAATACAGGTTATTGCCAGTATCTAATCTTTGGAAATGCACTATGCTATGCAGATGCTGCGACAAGGGTATTGCAATGAAATGTTCTTTTACTGTGGAATGTTTTCAAATAAATGACATCTACAATTTACACGTATTATAAAATTTATACTTCTTTAACTAATATTATTAACATCTTTAGCGACCCATCTTAATTTACTCCACAGCCCATGAGTGGGTCGCAACTCGCAACTCACAACTCACACTTCGGGAACTTTTGAAGTATAAGCTGTTATAATAGGTAAAGAAATAAAAGTTAATAATAGTGATAATTCCAAACTCACTGCCTAAGATGTGTTAAAATTTTTCTTAAACGGGAACCGCATATTCTCTAGATAGTCTGATGATCATATTTTCCCTTCTTATAGTTTATGTACCGTAGATGCGGGTTACTTGAGCCATGTGGTGTAACTTGAGCCCAAAACGGAAAAAGTATTATTTTCTGTTTTGTGCTTATAATATTCAATAGTAGAATAAAGTTAGATGTCTAGCTAATAGGTAACAGCAGTATGTTTACGGTGTTTAAGTTTAGGTAGTTCTGAAAATTGACATTAGAGGTGAGGCAAGTGTTGTTTCCTCTCTGTTTGAAATTGATGTTTTATTACGTTGCTAACTTTTGATTGTAAAAATAATTGTGATAGCCTACAAAGGAAGGTAAGTGTATAATTTTAATATTTTGTTCATTACTAAACTAAATTCAAATGTGTTCATATGCCAACTATTTCGTTAATTTTTTAAATTAAGATTTTGATAAATCAGTAAAATAACCTTAAAATTAGGGTAACTTGAGCCCATTATAACTTTGGTATAAAATGGTGCAAAACTATAGCAGAAATTCCCAAAAGTCCCAAACCGTTGGACAAGTTCGTTAACCAGGCCTGTCCGATGCCTAAAACATGTTATTTTTGGAAATTTTCGTGAAAAAAATTAATTTTTTCCAAAATTTCTCCTTATTCAAAAATTTTAACACTACTGAAACGAGGAGAAAAAATCACACAAAAGAGGTCTTTAAACTATTATTTTATGTCAACTAGTTTCCGAGAAAAACTAATTTTTGTAAACGGAAATTCGCTATGTTATGCAGGATGCTGTGACAAGAGTATTGAATAAGTAAAGTTCCTTATATGTTTGTACAATGTTTTAATTAGTTACCAACATCCTACATGGTCTCAAACTATTTTCAAATGAAAATCACCTGGAAATTTAGGTTTGGGCTCAAGTAACCCGATCTTGAGGTTAACTTGAGCCCAAAATCTAAAAAGTTATAAAATTTATGAGCCATAAGAAAAAGATCCATATTATATAATGAACTAACCCTAGTCATATATAGATTAATATACTGAATTTCCTATCCTAAATAAATATAACAGTTACGCTCAATTTTTGAAATTATCAGATGATTTGCAAATCTGGGCTCAAGTAATCCGCATTTACGGTAGCTTCGTTATGTAGCCTACACTCTTAAAACACTTTCTTTATTCGAAGATTAAAAACTATGCTTTATTTTTTTTTAATCAAAGAAAGCAGTTATTTGATATAAAAAAAAATTTCAATTTTTATTTTTCAGTAGGTACTCAAAGAAAATATATTTCTGTGAACTCAAAAAAATAGTATATTGTACAATAAGTGGGAAAAATGGCTCATTTCTCACGAATATGAGTTTGTTGCGCGAGCCCGCTTTTCCCACGTATTTTACACTATTTACTACCCACCTATTATACACCAAATTATACACTTATTTACACTAAAATTTTTTATTAATTTATGTCAGTTGTAAGATGTTCAAATTTTTGCCAATGTACAGTTTGAAACTATGGAAAGAAAAGTCAGTAACCAACATATGTATGTACCGTAATTGCGGGTTACTTGAGCCCAGATTTGCAAATCATCTGATAATTTCAAAAATTGAGAGTAACTGTTATACTTATTTGGGATAGGAAATTCACTATATTAATCTATATATGACTACGACGGTCAGTTTATTATATACTATGGATCTTTTTCTTATGGCTCATAAATTCTATAGCTTTTTAGATTTTGGGCTCAAGTTAACCTTAAAATCGGGTTACTTGAGCCCAGACCTAAATTTCCAGGTGATTTTCATTTAAAACAGTTTGAGATCATGTAGGATGTTGGTTACTAATTAAAACATTGTACAAACATATAAGGAACTTTACTTATTCAATACTCTTGTCGCAGCATCCTGCATAACGTAGCGAATTTCCGTTTACAAAAATTAGTTTTTCTCGGAAACTAGATGACATAGAATAATAGTTCAAAGACTTTTTTTGTGTGATTTTTTCTTCTCGTTCCAATAGTGTAAAAATTTTTGAATAAGGAGAAATTTTGGAAAAAAGTTAATTTTTTTCATAAAAATTTTCAAAAATAACATGTTTTGGGCATCGGACGTGCCTGGTTAACGAACTTGTCCAACGGTTTAGGACTTTTGGGAATTTCTGCTATAGTCTTGCACCATTTTATACCAAAGTTATAATGGGCTCTAGTTACCCTAATTTTAAGGTTATTTTACTGATTTATCAAAACCTTAATTTAAACAATTAACGAAATGGTTGGCATATGAACATATCTGAATTTAGTTTAGTAATGAACATGGTATTAAAATTATACACTTACCTTCCTTTGTAGACTACCACAATTATTTTTACAGTCAACAGTTAGCATCTTAACAAAACATGAATTTCAAACAGAGAGTAAACAATACTTGCCTCACCTCTAGTGTCAATTTTCAGAACTACCTAAACTTAAACACCGTAAACCTACTGCTGTTACCTATTAGCTAAACATCTTACTTCTACTACTGACTAATATAAGCACAAAACAGAAAATAATACTTTTCTGTTTTGGGCTCAAGTAACCGGCAATTACGGTATATTTTCAGAATTATTTATATAGATTTTAAGTACAAAATAGTATATTGTTATTAAATTAATGAAACTATTCTCGCACGGTGTAGGCAATTGTTAATTTTTCCCCGTGCGCAAAATGTTACTTTTAATATTGGGAGTAGAAAAAATTATTTCAAACAAAAAAAAATCAAAGAAGCTTTTATTCTTTGAGCAAAGAAATTATTTTAAAAGTGTATATGAACGGCAAAGAAAAAGAAGAAATTTATTGTTTTCAGCTAAAAATCATTGAAATTTCCTAAAAATTTTTTCATAATGAGGTTTTATGCCACTGAATTTATATGTAAAGCTGGGATCATATAAGTAAAAAAATCTTTCTAACTTATTTAGTACCTGTATATAGTGTCCGACCGAAACTTACTTAGACATGTTCAAATTTCAATTGTATTCTGAAATCTAGTGTATGTACAAGACACGAACGAAGCGCGACAATTTAAGAACACTGAGTTTCCGTGCGGCCTAATTTTTGATCGAAATTGAAACTAGACTTTTTGGCCGAAACTGTCCGAAACCGAAATCGAATGTTCGGTCGGTCACTAGCTACATTATAATAAATTATAATAGCCAATCAAGTCATCTTACTTTCGTCCCATTTAATTGGAAAGCCTCTTTCAATACTTGTCTATTTATACGTTTTATTTACAATTACTCTAATTAAATTCATTGGCTGATGGAATTAAGGAAGTGGGCTTTGGAACATGCTGGTATGGTGAAATGAGGCAGCGCGGCGGGGCGGTAAGGGGCGACGCGATGGTTGAATACTTTATCATACGACTGGTAATTAGTAATAAGTTCTATACCTACCTACATCGCAATACAACGGACAGCCAAGATGTATGAGGGAGAGGGCATTACGATACTGTTAATTGGATATCGGATATAATAGCGTGCAATATGTACAACATGTTCGCCGCTAACTCACAATGCCAACTTTACAGTAGTGGCAACGTAACGCTTGACAAGAACAACTTGTCCTTTAAGTTGTCTAGATAAAATTATTTTTAGGTAGTTTGCTAAAATATTTTGCCCCTATTTTTTTATCATAAGCTGGAATGGTAGGCTTTTTTTACTGGTAAGCTCACTCATCAATCCTCTTTATTTTTAATTTCTCCCTTTGGCTAGTTATCTAGGAACAATTGAAAATTTTCAAAAACTAATTGGTCATTTCTTCAAGCATATAACATAGATTTAAAATCTAAAGTAAGTCTATTAAGAAGGTGTTAAAGAATTTGGTATAGAAGTAAAAAAAGTATGCTGATTTAAAATACTCAAATATTACATATTTTTAAGATACCTAATATTTTGTACACTTAACTCTAAATAAGTCCTCCCTATTCCTATTCGAAAATCTAAATCGCTACATCCCCTATAAGTCTGTTTGCATTATATATGAACATTTCCTAAAGTAACTGACTCATTGTTGGAGACGCTAGAACAGTAGGCGTTAAAAATGTAAAGTTTGACCTCTCCCCATTTTTTTCCGTTTATTCCCTATTTTACTCTTTACAGGGTTAATTTTCAAAAAGTGATGAATCATCTATTCATTAATTTATTTTTGACCTCCTTTGACTATGCCCTCCAGTTTCATGCGTGAAAAATTATCTTAACTGTAAGTACAGCTACTTTAAATCAATTATTCCGAAATAAATCGGACAAATTTAGTGTCAAATCAGTTCTTTAAAGTGCTTCGCTTCGCTCGCCAAACAGTTCAAAATTCTATAAAAGGTTAATTACATGTAATGCTTCGCTCCACTCCCCAAACGACTCGGAAGTAACCATTAATAAATCTAATTTTCACACTCTGAGATCTTTCCATGGATTTCCATATTGATGGTTTTAAAATTAATTCAATTTTAGATTTTTTTCGGGATTCCAGAACCCTGGTGAACTTTTTAAAATTATTTCACTTCCTCCATAATTAAACTTTACTACTATTCTTTTCAAAAATGAAATTTTAGTAAAAAAGTTTTGAAGTTAACTTTTAAATTTTTAAATATTATTTTTATCGTAACTTAGGTAATTTTTTCTTTTTCTTTCTTTTATTTCCGTTTATTGTTAAAGGAGTATTTTTGATATATCAACCCCCATAAAGAATATTGTAATAATTTTGACTAAAAATGTTGTCGATGTTGAGATGGTGAAGCGTCTAAGGAATAAATTTATAAAGTTTCACTGAAATCTGTCCCGTGGTTTTTGGGTCAGCCGTGCCCATAGTAAACCTAACTGATCATTTTATTATACAAATTCTATGTAACTTCCAAAATATCAGTTTTAGGTATAAGAATATCTAATCGTAATAGATAGACTTTACATTTTTCTACATAATTATGATAAAAAATATAGGTGATTCATTTGAAAAAAGAAAGATTTGCACCATAAACAAAAAATATTTAAACCAGTTTATGTGACCAGCCTGTATCAAGTCAAAAAGCTGAAATGTCACTGTCACATAGATTATTAGTAACAATTTCCAGCGAATTGAAATTTGCTGTCAAAAACACTTCAAATAACAAATTTGGTATCAACTTCCCGTATAACCGGAAATGGCACCAAGTTAAAAATATTTTAATTAAAATCTTCATAATTGGAAACCTCTATAACCAAATTTTAAAAAATCTACTTTATTTAGAAGACCATAAACTTTTAATGAAGGTTTTATTTGAATCATTGTGTATATAACCATTTGGGTGATCACATTAAAATGTGGCTAACTTTAATAGTTTTTGAGTCTAATCGGTTCGTACAAACAGACAGACAAACATTTTTTTAAAGGTATATTTGGGATATATGTCGAATTTGCTAACTGAAAAAAATACTAATACTTAAAAATTCGAAAATCACAGACAGACCCTTCTATTTTATTTATAGGTATTGATATCGATATACAATAATTACAAAGAACGCATGCTATTTGTAAAGTTAATCTTGGCTGCTGTGTATATGTTAAATCTCTGTTAACTGCCACCTGCCCGCTTTCGAGTGTCCTGAACTTTGTTCAATTCGCCTACAGCTACTTGTTTCTATTTCTACTTACTCAAATAGCTACTCAACCAACCCGCCATGTCACCTCATTTGAATTGAGTAGTGACGATTACTTGATTCCAATATTGTTGTTATATCAGTTTTCTCACTTTGTTGTTTCTCTGTCTCACTCACTTTCTTGGATGTCAGTCAGTTCAGCCATACTATACTGTTTAAAACGATATCCATATTCAATTTATTTTATTTGTTTATTGAGTACAGGGCAGATTTAAAATTATCGTGATTACTAACAATTTCCAGTCGGATATAGATAATTTCAAGATAATAACTTTCTGCTGCAACGCAATGGTTTACATAAGACATTATGCTAACAAGGAAAGGGCAAGGAGTCGAAGATTCAAAAAAATCTGAAACTTTGTCAGTATGTAGAGAGTGGCTACCTAATAATATAAAAAATATCAGTTGCTGCTAAAAAACGTTTTTAAGGGGTGAAATATCCTTTCCAAATTAGCAATACAAATAGCTTTTAAATAGTGTACTAGACTACTGTGTAGTACATGTAAACAAAATTTCGTTAATTTTTGTTTCTAATTTCTAATTTGGAAAGGATATTTCACCCCTATAAATGTATGGAAGCAAAAAAAAAAAATTATTAATCCATTTTTATGTGATATATTATATAAGTCGACAGCTGAAGGGGTTGTTTCACCCTCTTAAAAATGGGTAGGTATAAAAATAATATTATATTTATTACTAAAATTCTTAATAATATACATAAATAAAATTTCGTCAATTTTAAATTTTGTAAGCACACACTTGAAGGGGTGGTTTCATCCCTTAAAAATGTGTGGACGCAAAAAATAATGTTATATTTGTAATAAAATATCATAATAATATCATAAATCTATAAATTTTTAAGTACACATATGAAGGGGTGGTTTCAACCCCTAAAAATTTGTAGGTGCAAAAAATAATGTTATATTTATTATTAGAGCTCTGTATAGTATATATTGTAAACAAAATATCATCAATTTTTAAATTTTTAAGTACACAGTTGAGGGGTGATTTGAACCCTTAAAAATGTGTAAATGCAAAAAATAATGTTATATTTGTTACTAGAACTTTTTAAGTTACGCAGCAACTGATATGTTTTGTTATTAGATAGCCACCCTCTATATACTGACAAAGTTTCAGATTTTTTTTGAATTTTCGACTTCTTGCCCTTTCCTTGTAAGATCTGAAAGAGAAATAAAAAAAATACGTATCAACAAGAATTTTTGGTGAAGAATTTTGTTAGATTTTTTTCTGCTTTAATATATAGAGAGTACATCTTTCTCTTTTAAAAATATAGCTGTTTGTTAACTTACTGTATTTATTTCAACATATTAAAATCCAATGAGCATTATGTTCTACATGTTAAAAAGCCCATATAACATATTCTTTAACAATTTTCTGCTATATCTCCATAACTGCATTGTTTTGTTCTAGGAAAGTTATACATACGAAGTACCTATACAGTGTCACATAAACGACAACCTAGTTACCATTAGAAATTTCTCTTTAAAATATATCTAAGAAACTAAAATTTAAATTTCAAGTCAATCGGATAAAAACTTCTAAAGTTATTTGTCATGCCGATTTGAAAAACAGAGTTTCGAGGCAAATAAATTCAAAGTTTTGAAATCGATTTACTGCATGAAAAATTCAAAATAGGAACTTGTTGACTTTTTTATCTTTACTTTGCTATCCCGAAACCATAAAACAGTCCTTTCGACTTAAGATTTTCGTCCTCGGCTTCTCTAATTGAGGATTTTATGTGCTGTCCAACATTTTTTCTCATTTTCGACGGCTTTTAATGATTAGTTATCCTTCTACATTTACTTCGATAGGATATTTTACTACCTTTTTTGCCACTGTACACCACTTGATGACTTGAATCATTTTGAAAAAATAAAATCCATTTATACGCTAAAAAAATCAACGGTACACAATAAACACGCGCTATGGAATAGCGTCGTAGTACGCGTTCTGATTCCACTGCTGTAGGCGGGCAATTCGATCAAACTTTAGTACAACTGTACTAATGCCATCTATGCTTTGTATGAGTAACACGTCTAAAAGTACTGAGTTTATGCTAATCAACGTCAAACTACTAATACAAATGCGTCAAACATTTCCGAGCATCTCAAGTGGATTCAGAAATTTAGCTCAAAGGGCCATTTGAAATAAATTTTAGAATATAATTGCTATGGGATATCATTTTTGTGATGTTTTTTCATCATTTAAACAAATAAAAAAATGCAAAAAAAAATAAATTCAAATAGATGTAATGTCTAAACCTCCTTCAGTAATTTGGGTGCTAAGTTTTAGACGTAATTATTGTGGCCTTTCGATACGAGCCTAAGTGATCGAATATTTTTTAATCGGTACAGTAGTGTTCGCACAGTGTAATCAAAGTGGATCTGTACTCGTACAATTTTCTTGTACAACACTTTAGAGTTGGTTCTGTGAGCTACGTCGCGTCGTATAGTAGAGAGTGAGTGAGTATCGGGTACAGTTGGTGGAACTATGTATTCGCTTTATGTACTGGTTCAGTTTAACGAACACACTAACCAGTCCTTCAGGGCTTCTTGTCGTCTTGTTTACTTATAATTAAATTAAATTGGATTACGTATAGGGATGGTGTATAACAACGACGTTACGTTTACGGAGTATACCGAGTGTTTAACTTAAAATTAGGTTCAAGGAAACTATAACTATTTAGTTAATTTTCAATTTTTTGTCGGAATTGTAAGAAATATATTTTGTTTAAAAAATTGAAAACAAATATAGTTTAATGTTTCACAAAACTTTTATCATTTTATCCATACTGTCATCTTTTAAGGATGTCAGTACATATATTAAATCATTTAACACCCTAAAAATAGAAAAATTACAAAAAATGTAAATTTTGGTAATTAAATCAAATTTTTTGTAGGAATTTTAGCATTTTACTCCCATCAATAAGGTCTTTTACTATTCGAATTTTCAAAATGTTTTCAATTAATTGATCACTTTTTATGTATTATTAATTTTGAAGACGTAGCAAATTAATTTGCACATTTACTTAATTGCTTAAACCTTCAAAAAAAAAAAAATTAACTCCAAACTCCAAACGTTCTCTTTGAAAATTAGACAAGCAACTGTTTAACGCCTTTCAGTGCGGTATCATATAAAAATGAGCTTTTCGAAAGTTACAACTATGGACTCAACCAAAAATGGTAGTTACCTATCGCTGGGAAAAACTGACTTGATATAGTCTGGTGCTTTATAATTTCATTCTATTTTTCGAGCTATAATCTATAGTACAAACTTGTACTTTTTTAAAATTTTTTTCAAAGTTTATTTTTCAGAAACAGACTCAATAAATTGATCAGGTGGCTTATATTTTAACCCTAAAATCATAATGTTATTTTTTTGTTACGTCAATCATAATCGTTTGTCAGACTACCAAAATAAAAAATTTGGGAAAAATATTAAATTGCTATAAAGTTTATATATTATGTATATAATCATTATTAAAACTGATTCTTTAACCTTTTAAATAATTATCTTGGCTTAAAACATATTTTTCACAGTTTTACCAAAAAATTTTATATCAATGACTCAAAAAATCACGTTTCATCCTGGAAACTTGCGTCGTCTGTCAGACAAATGGTTATGATTCTAGGGTTAAAGTACAAATGTCACATACAACTCTTAGTGGTTAAAATATTTTCTGTAGCCAAATAAATCAATCTAAAAAAACTAGTTTTCAAAATAACTTCTAATTTAATAATTTGACGCATATTCATTAATTCATTCAAAATTATTTACGTCTTTCATTTTTTTATTAAATAAATACTAAACATTTTAAGCTCATTATAGTTAAATAAAATTTTGGTCAGTGCATGTATATCGTATTTAGAAAGTATAAAAATCTGAAAATATGAAAACTATTAGCAAGGTGCAATCATGGTAGAAATTGCAAAATTTTTGAAATGATAACACGTTAAACACGGTTATCCAAAAGAGATATTTTATTCATTCTTTTATTGTAAAGAGTAACATGGATAGCACCTACTTGATATACTCACAAATTTAACAGACTATAACAACCAATATTACCGAATTACTGTTAATAAAAAACCGACTAGTTCAACTGCGTTTGATTTTAATCTTAGTATAAAGGTAGTTGAAAAAATTAATTTTTAAAACACAGTTACTTAAAATTACACCGACGGCATACTTTATAAATCTAATAGAATGTATACTCAATTCTATAATTCAATATAATTATTGTTAGCAAAATATCGCAAGACATTCAAAACGTTCGGTATACAATTTCTATATTTTAATATATGGTCCATTTCACTTAAATTTAACCATGCTTCATCACTTATGAATACAAATAATTTTCGTTTTCTTGGCTTTAACTTTTTCATTATTGCATTTACGTAAATTTTAAATTTGCAATTTGTTTTTAGAAAAGAATAGAAGATTGATTTGTATCGAATATAAGAATTATTTAATTTTTTAACGATGGCTCATGTTCAACTCTATTTGAAACAGAGTATAGATGATTCTTAATTGTAAATATATAAACGGTACATATAATATTATTTTGCACTCTACTGTACTTTTGTACGTCTATAACTGTGAGTTAGTAGGTAGATACAGGAAAATTAAATATATTAATTAATATTATTTTACAGTGTTTACATCATAACAAATGTTTTCATAAATCAGTTATGTTCAGACGTTCAGAGTATTTTAATTACTTGATTTTCAGAAGAAATTTTATTGCATATACTTATACTTACTTATTTGGGGTTACCATCCGTCCAAATTTTCCGGAACTTATTCTCTTTTCCAGAGCATCAGATGATCACCCGAAAACGATTTTTCGATACAGTCCTGGTTTTAAAACTCAATCAGTATCGAAAATCCATCCTGGATGCTTCCCGGACGTCGTCAAAAAGAGAACAAATCCGGGCAAACTCGGGCAGATGGCACCCCTAACTTACTACAAATAGATGGATATATACATACACATGTAAAGAAAACTAGTTTAATAACTTACTTTAATAACTTACTCTAGTATTTGGGTACTACGATACCAGGTACCTAGATAAATATCTCAAAAAGCTATCTAGATATTGTTAAATAAGATACAGACCTAATTACTGGGTAAATAAAAGAATTGAAAAAAAAATAAAAATAATATATAAAAAATACAAAAAGTTCTTAGGCTAGAAAAAGAGCGGATACGGAAGAGTGGCCGCAAGGGTCGTATGCCTCCTCCCCTAAACAGAGATCAAGTTTATTAAAACTTTTCATTGATTAGGAACCGTAAATGAAATGACATAATAATAAAACTAAAAACGAATTTTTTTCAAGAGGTCTTCGTAATTGTACATTTTTTAATTTTTATAAAAATTAGGTAATTAGAAGCCTTAAAAATAATATCTGTAGGATCAGGCACATTTATAAAAGAATTTGGTCATTTTGATTGTAAAAATAGAAAATTCACAACGGAATTATTAATATTATTTGTATATTTTTAGTCGAATTTTTCAACTGAAAAAATTAGACTTATACAGCCTATACGATAAGAACGGCGAGAGGCGAGAGTAGGGGCGCTATCCGTATTCGAACCCGTAGAACACGATTATCTTTTCCAAACCGGTCGGAAATAATGTTTCGGTCAGTTATCTATAACATATCCAAAATTCAGCTTCCTAGGGTGATTTGGAGGAAGTAGAGGGGAAAAAAACGATTTCGGCTGGATCTAACACGCCCCCAGCCCACCAGAATTAACGTAGAGGGTTGAAATTTGGTGTGTTGATAAAGTTCGTACCTAGGTTGTGTTTTTTGGAGGTTTTAATATTTTCCACCACCCCCTCATTTTTAAGCTACAATTTCATGCTTTTTCTACGTTTTCGATAGTAGCTTTCGAAATTTGGTAAGTGGGGCTCATTTTCGATGCACCTCATACTATAAAGGCGGGGTCAAATTTTGGATCCGAACCAATTTTTAGGGAGGTGGCGGGGGGCAACAAAATAATAAAACTTTTCCAAACCGGTTGGAAATAATGTTTCGGTCAATTTCCTACAACATATCCAAAATTTAGCTTCCTAGGATGACTTGGAGGGAGTAGAGGGAGAACAAAAGATTTTTGCTGGATCTTACGCGCCCACAGTCCCCCAGAATTAACTTAGAGGGTTGAAATTTGGTATATTGATAGAGTTCGTACCTAGGGTCTGCTTTTTGGAGGTTTTAATATTTTACCCCCACAAATTTTAAGCTACAATTTCATGCTTTTTTGACGCTTTAAAAGTTTATACCACTCGCACAGGTCACGCAAAGAAACCTAGAGGGCTGAAATTTTGTATTCGGATTGAGTTAGCACCAAGGGGTTGCCTTTTGGTGGTCTCAACTTTTAAACATTATCCCCACCATTTTTATACCAAAAAGAACATGATTTTTCTTGTTTTTTAACAGTTTCGTTCGGGTCAAAATCTCCCCAAATAAACCTAGAGGGCTGAAATTTTGTGAACAGTTTAAGTTAATAGCCAGCCACTGCTTTTTGGAGGTTTCAACTTTTAACCCTTACCCCCACGATTTTTATGCCAATATTTCCTTGATTTTTTTGCCTTTTTTCTAAAACGCCTAGAGACTCTCTGAGTAAACGTAGAGGACTGAAATTTTGCACATGTATTAAGTTAGTATCCAGTTAGTGCCTTTTATGGACCTCACATTACTATTCCCCCCACTTCTCTCATTTTTACGTCGGAATTCAATGGTATTGTTAAATGTGTTTAAAATGCCTTATATACTATAAACAAGTAGGCGAATAGTAAATTTAAAAATTTAAAAAAAATGAACGTACTTTTATAACAAATGCATATATACCTACATATTAAGTAATTTAAAAATGTTATTAAAGTTAATGTTTATTTATAAAGTATTAATTTTGGATTTTTATTTATAAAATAGAAATTTTGGTTTTTTTTTGGAAAGAAAAAATACCTTCATAAAGGCCTTCCAGTATGGTATTTAAGGTCCTTTTTCAATATTTAAAAATAAAACACAGAGGAAATTTACTGAGATTCAGCCCTTAAAAACTTAAAACCTTTTTTTAAAGCCCTGATCAGCCGGACACTCATCATCAGTTTTGAAACCACCAAAATGACAAATCGCTTGTAGACTTTCAATCACATTTCGCTTGTAGACATTGAATACCGAAGATGAAGGGAAAAATTCGACTTCCGTGATGGGGCCCCGCTGCTCACGGTGTTTTTTATAATGTGGTTTAACGTCCGATTTTTAAGTCCTTTGTCTATAACAGACGCCACCCGCACCATTATTTGTATATTTTATTTATACGTCACATATTATATGCGTTACATTATATATTTTCTGATGTGGAAGGAGGACAAGGGAAGTATGGGTGGGGGCTGAGATTTGGAAGGTGTACCTCTGTAGCCGATTTTTTTTTAGGGCACCATCACAGTGTGATCAGCCGAAAAATTCAATTTTCGTGATTTTTTCGGATGGATAGGATGGGGGAATAGGATTGAATTTTTTTTACGATTAATACCACTATTTAACAATATAAAAATATTCTTCTTATTCATTTTTATTTATTTTTTATATTTATTATAATTTTTTGAAAAAAGTATCTTTCAAAAGGGCGAATTTTTCAATTTGGTACGTTATAAAGTTTACTAAAATTTTTCAATGCATTAAAACCCGTTAATGAAACTGGTAAAGAGAAAGAACTATTTTTTTTCGAAGTCGTTCTCTTAATGCTAATTTAGGTAAATTCTTTTCAAATTTTCAATGTCAAAAAAACAAATTGATATAACATTAAAAAATATGACCCACTCCTAATTTGAGAGCTGAATCTGCCCCTGACTAAATAGATTCCATAACTATATTTAAATATATATCTATGTCAAATAGTACCAGTACAGCATATTAAAGAAAAGTGTTTTGAAATCCATCGCATAAAAAGGAAATGATCTTTCTTACATTATTTTCATTATAATTACTCTCTATACTCCTCTAGAATTGCATTATTTTGAGTGTTCTTGTAGTCTGATTTAAAAAAAATTGTTTTTATTAATTTTGTATTGCGTAAAAAATGTTCGAAAAATAAGATTAAATTTAATGTAACAATTATAATTAATGCGAGGATTCATAGTGCAGGTAATAAAAATCCTGTCAAAAATTGCCGGAAAAACGCTTCACCATTCGTTAGAAGCGGCACATAATTTACCTATTTTTCATAAGTACATGTATAATTTTTTTCTAAATGCGCTCTATAGATTGTGTGGCACGAACTAAAGAGGTACTCTACAAATATATTTTGTTTTCAAAACAATTAAATTTCATATAAATAACATAGTCGCTCAATTTAAGTTTGTAACATCGCTCGCGCGACGAACAAACACAGTTTAATTTGATCAACTGCATGTGAGTTATGTAAACATCTAACTGAAGAAAAAATTTTTTTCCATACACTAAAATATAAATCATCCTGTCAAAAAATTGAATTGTTGAAAAAACATATATGAGAGGAGCGTGACTTGTAAATTTTTATGAGGAGATATTCCTTGTACAAAGATACAGATAAATTTAAACTATTACATAATTCGATTTCACCACTGGGTTGGTCATCGAAAAGATGCTTGAATAGCGAAATCTGGCAAAGTTCTAGAATATTCTTTCAATAATCAGAAAAGATATAAAAAATCCTTAATCAATGGATTGACCAACTAAAAAGTAACCAAGTACCGATATTTAGAATAAGTTCTAGAATATTCTTTTTGGAAATTAGAAAAAATATCGAATATCTGATTTCACCACCAAATTTTTCATCGAAAAGCGATTAATTAACGGAATTCGACAAAAGCTCGAGAATATTCTATTCTGAAAATAGAAAATATATCCAAAAACCAACTTCATCATTGGTTTGGGCATCAAAAAAGTGGCCAGATAGCAGAATTCGTCAAAAGTTCTAGAATATTCTTTTTGGAAATCAGAAAAATTATTAAAAATTTGGCAACACCATCAGACTGTTCGTCAAAAAAGTGACCACAAAATGAAATTCGGTAAAAGTTCTAGAATATTCTATGGGAAAATCAGATAAGATATCCAAAACTTGATTTCACCATCGAATTAGTTAGTTAAAAAGGATCCATGTAGCGAAATTTAACGAAAGTTCAAGAATGTTCTATCTGGAAATCAGCAAAGATTACGAATAATTTACTTCACCATTTGTTTAGTCATCGATAAACAAATTGAATACAGGTAAAAAGATTTGACAAAAGTTTCTATTCGAAAATTAATAAAGGTGTCGAAAAACCAATATCACTATTAGAAGAATTATTGAAATAGAAGCTAAATAAAGATATTTAACAAAAGTTTTAGAATGTTCTGTTCGAGAACTAGCAAGGATAACGAATTATTTATCATAAACTGGTCATAATTGATGAATTTAGGCTCCATTAGTCCCATTGATTTGGTCAACGATAGTATATTTTTAAAAAAATGACAAATCGTTATTTTTCGCAATCGTAAACTTTAATCGTAAATATCTCCTAAACGGTGCGTCACAGCTCAAAAATAACGAAATTTTTGAAGGCTTAAGCGAAGCAAGTTGTGGCTATTCCGAACGTATTGCGGCTATCAAAACGTACTTTTCGTTATCGAAAATTATCGATACCAGGTAACTTGTCATAAATTGGTTATAATTAGTTAATTTAGACTCTGTTAGTCCCATTGCTCTGGTCAGTAACCGAGCAATTTTATAAAAACTACTTTTCGTTAACTTTCGCTATCGAAGACTTTAATCGTAAATATTTCCTAAACGGTGCGTCGTAGCCCAAAAATAACGAAATTTTTGAAGGGTTAAGCGAAGCAAGTTGTGGGTATTCCGAACGTATTGCGACTATCAAAACCTACTTTTCGTTATGTAAAATTATCGATACCGCGTAACTTGTCATAAATTGGTTATAACTAGTTAATTTAGGCTCTTTTAGTCCCACTGACCTGGTCAGTAACAGAACAATTATTTTAAAAACTACTTTTCGTTAACTTTCGCTATCGAAAACTTTAATCGCAAAATATCTCCTAAACGGTGCGTCGTAGCTCAAAAATAACGAAATTTTTGAAGGCTTAAGCGAAGCAAGTTGTGGGTATTCCGAACGGATTGCGACTGTCAAAACCTACTTTTCGGTATCGAAAATTATCGATACCGCGTAACTTGTCCTGAATTGGTTATAACTAGTTAATTTAGGCTCTGTTAGTCCCATAGATCTGGTCAGTAACAGAACAATTTTTTAAAAAACTACTTTTCGTTAACTTTCGCAATCGAAAAATTTAATCGTAAATATCTCCTAAACGGTGCGTCGTAGCTCAAAAATAACGAAATTTTTGAAGGCTTAAGCGAAGCAAGTTGTGGGTGTTCCGAACATATTGCGACTATTAAAACCTACTTTTCGTTATCGAAAATTATCGATATCGAAAATAACGATATTTCCAAAATGGATGATATAACGAAAGGAAGTATTCTTTCAAATATATAACATCTACTATAAATTTTCGTTATCAAAATCTTTCGATCGAAAATAGATTGCAAATAGTATCAATTTTTTTTAAATTTATGGTTGTGTTTTTTATATTGTCACTCATGTTTGTTTATTACGTTTTTATGTTCAGTAAATAATCAGAAGATAAAATAATATTTCCCTGCCTTTTTTGCTTCTACGATAATTTTAAGAGAAAGTTGGAAAAAGTAAGAAAAATTAAGATTTTCTTCTTTTCAAGCAAAAGATAGGGGCGGCATTTTTCATAGTGCGTAGGGCGACATTCAGGGTTAATCTAACTAACAACTACAACTAAAAACTAAATTACTTATTAGTTAATACTAATAGTTGAATTTTTCAGTTATTAGTTGCAAAAAAGTATTTTGGTCATTGGTTTTTAAGTATTAGTAACAACTAACATCTAGGCATCAAGCCAGTATTGACTACTTTTTTGTTAAAAATTAATAAATGTTAATAAGGTGTGCTACACTTCACTGAAAGTATCATTTTCCTTTGCATTTACATAATAACAATTAAAATTTGTAAATGACTATAGATTTTTAAATTACAGTTTATTTTCATTTTTTAACCCCTCATACTTGTTTTTACGCTACTGGAGAACATTCAATTTTTTGACATAATGATTTATTACTACACTATAATTCCTCGCTTTAATTATAATTTATGTAAAACCCGTGTAATTAAAAGTACAGGTGCACATCCTCTTGCACGGTTATCAGTAAAATTAACAATTAGGTAATTGATTCAAACAAAAGTTTCAACCTGTTTTCGATAGCTAACGTAAGATGGCCAGTCGTATTTTTTTTTAAATCTATAATAAATCTATGCTATGTTGATATGAAGACTATGTTCAATTAAAATTTGATAAGAAATATAAATATTTTTTTGTTTGTGATTAAAATGGTTGTTTTGTTCTACTTCGTTTCTTAGCTATGCACCCGTAAAGTTAGTAGGGCCATCTCCCCCGGACTTACCCTACATTTATATATGGCTATATATAATTATGGCCATGTTAATATTAATGTACATATTATGTTTTCGTTAAATCTTGTTATACTAGGTTTTTTGTACATAGTAAATCAATCACGTCGATTGAAAACATTTTTAATTATTTTGAAATTTGAATCCAATTAATTTTTTTATAAAAAATTCTTAATCATAGCTACTAAATATACACAGATAATACATTTGTGATAAATTTCATGTTTCTATGTACTGAAAAAAAGTTACAGTACCCACATGGCATAAAAATATTATATTGTGTGGACGAGGCAATATAATTGGTAGGTACTGACAGTGAGAATTACAAATATTGATGATGTCATAAACACAAAAAAATAAATAAATAAATAAAAATAAAAATAAAATAAATAATATAATTCAAATATTATAATCGACAATCAGTAAAATAAAATTATTTTTATTACTCATGCGGGAGAAGTACCTACTAACTTGGCGCACACATTTCTGTACGCAAAATAGCTGTTTGCCCACTGTACTCTTCCCAGATACTTTTTTGCGTGCGGAAAGTAACTTTCCACACGCAAATTGACAATAAAACCCGCAAAATTTAATCAAAACACGCAAAGCCGCCTCTTGATTCTTCATTTAATAAATATTTCATAATTATTTCTATAGAAACCACCAACAAAGTAATTTAAACGATATTTAATTCAGAAAAAAAAGACGAACACTTAAAAATATTATTTTAAAAAGTAATAAAAATGTCACAAATAGTAATGATAATAGAAAAAAGTATGTCAAATTCGTAATAAAAAATATTATAGTATGTGCAACTCGTGCGGGATTGTCAATTGCCCACTCAAGCGAATGAGCCCACTCACTACGTTAGTGAGCTCAACTTCACTTTCGTGGGCAATCGACAATTTCCCGCACTTATTGCACAATATACTATAACCCACGTGATTTACTTTTAATTTTTACTTAATAAGAAACAGTTTTTCTACAAAAACAAATATTATAAATATAATTATTACATACATATATTATTATAATAACACCAGTCAGCATTTATGACGTCATAAATGTCTGTAATGGCGATTGTTAGTATCTAATTTAGGTACATTACCTTGTTCTAGATAATATGTGTATGCGGTGCCGTAGGTAGGTACCCATTCATTTTAGTCGAACTAAATCGTACAACAGGTAGTTGAAATTAGAGCAATTTTCTAGTCTAGAAATTTTAAACAGGTCGATTTTTCTTGCATTTTCTTAAAATTTAAAGTTTTAAGAATATGGTCAGATTGAAGTTTTCAAGTTCCCAACATTTACGAAATTATGTGTACCTAAATGAGGTAAAAATTATATCGCCTTAGAATAAATTGGACAATAATCTACGCCCAACACCCGATTACCAGCTGAACTGCCCAGGTAGAATAATGTATGTATATCTATCTATACAATCAGTATACAATCAGTATATAGGGCGTTAGTCAATAACTGCGAAAGATTTTAACAGGTAATTGCTGAGGTTCCTTTATGTAAAAAAGTTCATATAAACCCATGTCCGAAAACGCTTCGTTTCCAAGATACAGGGTGTTCAGTTTCTCATCTTTTTTAACATTTTCCTAAATATTTCAAAACCATTTTGAGAAATTGACGCAAAATTTGGAACACGCTATGACGACAGGATAAATACCCATATACTGAAGCAGACAGAATATTTTTCACTCAAACCAGCGGTGCACAGTGGTCTGAAAAATCATTCTAACACGACGTAAATCAAAAAATTTTTTGTCGCGAATTCTAATGATCATTACAAAGTCTTATTGTCAAAAGGTTAAATTAACTTTTTTCAACCATTATTTATCCAAGAAGGTCAAAACCTGTTGTTACGGCAATAGTAAAGTTGTTCTTTTATTAGTTGTGAATGATAAAGTGGCATGAGGCTGTTTAAATATTTGTTTTTATTTTTGTTTTAGCGAGTTTCGAAAACTCAAAATTCAGCTATTACAGCCGTTCTCATGACGCAATCTGAGCCGAGACTATAACAGAAATATGTTTTGAGGTCGATAACTCTCGAACGAAACGTTTAATGCTTATAAAATTTTGTGTGCGTACTGAAGACTAGACTGGCTCGGCTAAATTCGCTAGTCAGACACGTCGGATGCCCAGAAGCAGGCTTTTCTGGCATCTTTTGTCAACAAAATGAGTTTTTTGCCAGAATTAAGCAACTTTTCAAATTTTTTTTTTACACCAAGCCAAAGTAAAAGGCAGTATACGTAAAAAATGTTTTTACACCATTGCTCTAAATTAATTACTTTTTGAGAATGTGATACGGTCAGAATTTAGATTATGTTTACATCTTACTAAAATTAATAAGAGTTTGCTACAATCGCATAAAAATTACGTTAAATCATATTCAAACAATAATGTTTTTACGTAATTTTTTATCCAAATGGCAATACTGTTATAATTATTATGTATAAACACAGCATTTTACTCGTAAATAAATTTGCACATTCATTTTTTTTTCACAACAAAACAAATAATTTTAAATTTTGACAAACTCTATCATACATTTTTGAAAATATTAAATATTTTAAGGCGAAAATATATTAAAAAGCTGAAATTTGTTTAATGAAAACCATACAGAGAGCTGCTCATTTTACCTCAAAAATGTCGGAAAATAGAATATTTTTCAATAATTAACCTAGAAAAGGCATATAATAGGTAACTTTTATATTTTTTTTTGAAAATTTCAAAATAAAATAACGTTTGATAGTAGTGTTATACAAATGATTTTTTTTATTTTGTAGAAGCTGGTTAAAAGAAATCGTAATAAATACTCGCCTTGAAAAAATCAAACAAGTATTTAGAACAAAATACTATTTCTTAAAGAAAATATTAAAATTATGTACAAATGCCGTCCTGATAAACTAATATGTTCTGTCCATCTTGAGCGCTGGAGTAGGGATGTCGTTTTTTAAAAAAAATCGATTTTTGAATCGATTCGTAATTATTAACAAAAGAATCGATACGTAAATTATCGATTGTATTCAAAATCGATTCCAAGAAATCGATTCAAATTTGCCGTTCCAAAAGTGGCGGTAATTTTTAAGTAAAAATTTATAATTCAGAAAGATGAATTTTCGAAGTCTTTTAAGAAGAAAAATATTAAGCGTGTACATACTTAATTACCAACATTTTTTTAGAATTTTATTCTATGGTATAGAGATGAATCACAACATCACAACAAAGTTTACAATTTTTTTTTTTCATTTGATATAAAAATATTAAAGTCAAATTTATATATAAAGAAAATGATTCATTTCAAAAATGAAGTTTTGTCACATATAAAAGATATTATAATTTCTATTATCCCTTTTCAATATATTAGATAGTAGATCTTGTGAGAGATAGCTATATTACTAATCTCTCTAAGAGATACATTTATGAGAATGAGTCATTTGCAGTTATCGTTGCTTTCTCTATAATTGTATAAATATTATCTAAATTGTACTAAATGTTGAGAAGTTCTTATTTAGTTGCATACAAAGTTTTTTTATAGATTAAGGGATAAAAAAAGAATTATAAAAGTTTTTTTTTTTTTTAAATTCCCCACCTAAACTTTATTGTTTTGTACATGCGGTACAGCTGTCAATTTGTCAATTTTGACAATTTTATTTGATGCGTAGACATTTGAGTATATGCATTTGATGCGTTGGATGCTTAAATTTTAATAATCGTAGTACCGATAATAGATTTAAATTTAAATTAATAAATAAATAGCAACCTGTAAATAAAAAAAACAATTTATCTTTTAAAAAAAAAATCGTTTCGCGATTCCATAAAATAAAAATCGATGTGTGAATCGATCTCAAAATCAATAATCGATTAAAAATCGGTTTTCATTCTTCCGATTAATCGATTTCTCGATTTATCGATTAAAGAACGACATCCCTACGCTGGAGCCAATTTTGAGGAGCTGGATTCCCTCCAGACAAAAGCTCATAGCGAATGCGCAAATTTTTAAAGTGTCCTTTTGAATTTCGTAACTCAATCATTACAAATAAAATCTAAATTAAAAAACTCTATTATATCTCAATTTTCTAGTATCAAGTCTAGGGGTAATTAACTAGGGCGTGATTGTGTTGACATTTTGATGTAAAATATAGTAATTTTAACCGTCTTCAAAATAACGTTTCGATTTTAACAATAAAAAAAAAATTAAAAACGTGTTTAAGTTCTGGCAAGATTGTCAAAAAGGGACTGAAATGTTTTTAGATGTTGATATATACAAAAACTATTAATGTGTTAAGTACTTGCTAAACTTATAGGTTTTATGGGTGGTTTTAGCGAATTTTCAGAATGGAATTTAGCTATTACAGTCACTCTCATGATGCGACTTGAGCCCGAGACTATGGTAGAAGTTTGTTTTGAGGTCTCTACAAACAGAAAATAATATTCACTAAAATTTATGTATTATATTTGTATTTAGTCCCACACCGTTGGACAAGTTCGTTAGCCAGTCATGTCGGATGCCTGGAACATGGATTTTTGGTAATATTTAGTGACAAAAATTAGTTTTTTGGCAAAATTATTTCCTCAAAAACTTGAGTACGTAATTCGTAAAATTTTTTCTTATATTTTTCCCAATTATTAAGTTAAAAGAAAAGCTATTAAGCCAGAAAAAAAATTTTGTCGCGCTAAAAAAATTTTTCAGACCATTGTATAGCGTCCGCACAGACATGTGATGACACATTATTGAAGGCCAAAAAAGGGACGCAAATGATTTTTTCCAAATTGAGAATATTTGTCAAATGTCCCATAAGTTATTGACAAAAATGACCTCTTAGTATTTTGTCGCTTATGTAGCCGTTTTCAAGATAAAAAATAATTTCTTCATCTTCTCTCTGTCTTGGAAACTAAGCGTTTTCGGATCTGAGTTTATATGAACTTTTTACATAAAAGAACTTTAGCAATCACCTATTAAAATATTTCGCACTTATTCACCAACACCCTGTGTAGTTAATTTAGTTGTTTTCAGTTCTGTTTCAAACTTCAAGCAATGCAAACTTGCATTGTCTGAAATTTCTCTCAAAACTTTAAACAAGTTTTTCTTGAAACTTTGCGGTCTTGTCGGCATAAATCTCCTATCCAACCGTTTGATTTCAAATTTGATACGAATCTTCACTAGAATTTCAACTTTCATTAAAATAGTAATAATAGCAATATTAATGTCTATTCTTCAGACAACTAGTCTATAACAGACGCCACCCACGTCATTATTTATATATACACATTATATACATTATAATTTTATTATGATGTGGAGAAGGGAAGTAGTATGGAGGTTAGGATTTGGTAGGCATACGTTTGCAGCCACACTCTTAAAGACGTATGTCGATATTCATCTAGAACTATGAAGGAAGACTGAAGAAAACCAGTCCGCAAGTACCCACGCCTAAGTGCACTTTAGTACTCCGCTGGCCAACTTTCATTAAAAAATAAAAATAGTTACCATACTAAAACATTACTTTTAACTGAAAGTATCACAATAACAAGTTACTCACGGTATTAATGTTGACATCTTAAACGTTCTTTCAGGGGCATAATTTTATCTTTGCCAAGTCAACGACATTTTTGTGTTCCCTCGCATAAGTATTATTCTACTGTTAGCTTTAATTGAATATTGGACCGGTTACTATAATTTGAGAACCTCTGACATTCAAACATCCATATAATTACATCAGTTATCCATTAATTAATTTACAATACACGCCGATTTAAACTTATATACGTACTGTATGTTCGAGAATGTAAGCAACATTGGAACTGACACCCAGGAAACAAACAGAGACCTACATATGTGTGAAACAAACAAAACTATCCACTACTGTCCATTGTTACTTTTCTAACTTTATCTAACGTTATATGTTGCAATGTAAATTGTAACAATCAGTATATAACATACATGTATAGCAGCTATATGCATAATTACCCAATAATTAACTGGAGTCCAATTAAATTCATTGCTATTGTATAATTATTATTGAAACAGTCGCTAAAACAGTAATCAACGATTGAATAACTAAATCACTCTGCCCTCTTTTTTCCCTCATCTGCCTATCTGTTGATCAGTCTGCCAGTTCATAAACTATTTTGTAAATTTATTTCGTAAATAAAAAGTAAATAAATCAAGGGGAAATCCCTTAGAGAATAAATTATAATTGGATACAGGGATATACATATAGTTAGAGGATATATAGATCGAGGATATATGGGTTGAGGATACGATTGGGAACGCAGATAGGTATTGGGGGAAAAATTTTGTAATACTTTATGGGATTAATTACCGTTTACACACGGATTCATTTTCGTTTTGATAATTGAACCAATTTCGATTTAGACAACAGAAGAGGAATTTAAAATTTGTTTCATTTAAAAACTAGTAAACCATAAAATAATAAAGGTATAAGTAGTATAATATTTGGTACAGTACTGTACCAAAAATAATCAACTCTTTACTAAGTATGTATGAATTTTTGGAAATTGTTTGAATGTAAGAATTTTGATAATTAGAAATTTGGCATGGATAGAAGAGCTGGGTAGTGCGCTTCTATGTTTTTATTTATTTAATTATTTTTTTATTGCACAGAAGATAGTGAACTGATTATGTTTTGACAGAAAGATTCTTAGCGTTGTTTTTTAAATATACTAAAAAGTTTTAAACACAATGTGACTAATTTTTTCTAATGTGCAAAAACGGGTTTTATATTAGGGTAATTTTAGGTACGTACCCTGAGGCCACCATATAATGTGTCACGCGAGAAATAAACCGTTTTACTGAAGATGGATCCAAAAACTATTTTAGTTAGGTAACAGCTTTCTTTTAAAATTTATAAACTACACTCAATTGTTTATTATTTGCGCTAATAATTGGTACGACCGTCATAGATCACCAAACGCGGATAATTAGAGTCAGTCAGAAACAGGCATGAATGATTTGTATTTCATTTCTAAATAATCATAAAGGATTAACAACTGTTTTTATCACGTACACTGTTTATTATTAAATTCGGATTTAGTCTGCTTAAGCACTGACATTTGCCGACTAGTAGATCGAGGAATCTGCAGTAGATCTGAGGTTTGCTGCAGTTTCCTTTCACAATTCTAGATGAATATTGGCATAGTTCCTTTGCGAAGTCGACTACACAAGCATACCGTCCCAAGCCTAGCCCGCCACCACTTTCTTTGTCCTCCATTCACATCATAAATGTATAATGTGAAAGTACTGTAAAAAGTACCCTGTAACATCAAATAATTCAGTTTAATCGGACCTGAAACGATGGAATGATTTCTTATAGTTGTAATATTCTATAGTAGTTGTTTCTTTCTCAGAGGCTATGGAAAATAACCACAATTTCACACACATTAGGCGCGTATACAATATTTTAAAAACATGAATGATTTAAAAAGTCACAAAATTTTAATTTTAAGAACTTTTGGTATTTAAAAATTAAATTACCTATATTCAAAATATAAAATATTTTCAAAAGTTTCGCAATACAATTTTTTTTTTCTAAAACTTGATCATTTTACAAAGAGCCTCCACATGAAAATGGTCTAGGTTCTGCTTTACCAACCTGATAGCATACTTTAGCTAAAATGTTGAGTTAGTAGGTAAATAACAGTCAATTAGATGATTATTGAAAAAATGATAAAAATATGACAGCGACTGAATTGTACATTATGAAAATTTTTTTAATTTATAAAATTTACTTCGAAGTATTAGTCAACAGTTTGAAATAATTACTATGCCATTTTTCTTTCCTCTTTTGGGCTATGTATCAACACTACGAGGTGAGACAGCTCACGAGGCCGCCGAGACAAATAATGGCCCTCCTGGGCACAGTAAGAATAATTTCAAAAATTTTTTTTAGAATACCTAGGGTAATTGCCCCACTTGACCCCACCCCTCTGTCGCGGGCTTTGATGGCTCAAATTTGAAAAATTAATTACATTTTAATTTGTTAAAATAAGTCTATTTCCTTGTAAATGAAAAAACACTAACACCCGCACTAGCGGGGATTTTCCGAAAAGAGTGCCTTTTCTTCTCGCTTTCCTTAATAAGACACTTCAAGGTTTTACGGGGTTTGTTTTTTAGTTTCTTCGAACATATACCTACTTAAGATATAATTTGGAAAAAAATGTCGTGCTCGTTACTAATTTCTGCCAAAACACAAATCTCATTATCTTCAATTGTTTCATTCAATCACCCGAAATTGTCGTTCAAATTTTAATTATATATTCAATTTGAAAATTCCTGTCTACATAATTAACACAAATTTTCTTTCAAATACCGGTTTTTTTTGTTAAAAATAAAATTTGTCGGCGACGAAGACGAAGAAGAAATTCCCTGTAGACGATTAAATTGTTCGAATTTTATAAGATGAATGTAATCAATCAACAGGTCATCGAATTGGAAAATATATTGAAAGATTACTATACAGGAGGCGGTGGCGGGGGCGGGGGCGGGGGCGGGGGCGGAGAGAAGGGGGTTGACGCGAGGGGCGATGATAATAATAAAAGAAGGATAATAATAATCATTTCACTCACGTCGCCATCGCATCGCCAGCCGGGAGATCACACAATGAGAAATGAAATTCCGTTGATTGTTTGAACATCTCTCGTTACGTTCGAACGTTTGGCGGTGG